>JALIGW010000011.1:16622375-16754889 GCA_023053685.1 Diadophis punctatus similis | reverse complement strand
CTTAGAGAGTGCTTGCACTGTGAGGCGGTATATAAATCTCACAAACAAACAAACAAACAAACAAACAAACAAATAAATAAATAAATAAATAATAACACACTGGGAAGTTCCTGGAAAGAAGGAAGGAAAGTCAGTCTCTCTCTTTCTCTCTCTCTCTCTCTCTCTCTCTCTCTCTCTCTCTCCCTCCCTCCCTCCCTCCCTCCCTCCCTCTCTCTCTTTCTCGCTCTCCCTCCCTCCCACCCCCCTCTCCTTCCCTCCCTCTCTCTCTGTCTCCCTCCCTCTCTTTCTCTCTCTCTCCCTCCCTCCCTCCGCCTCCCTCCCTCCCTCCCTCTCTCTCTTTCTCGCTCTCCCTCCCTCCCACCCCCTCTCCTTCCCTCCCTCTCTCTCTCTGTCTCCCTCCCTCTCTTTCTCTCTCTCTCCCTCCCTCCCTTCCTCCCTCCCACCCCCCCTCTCCCTCCCTCCCTCTCTCTCTGTCTCCCTCCCTCTCTTTCTCTCTCTCTCCCTCCCTCCCTCCGCCTCCCTCCCTCCCTCTCTCTCTCTCCCTCTCTCTCTGTGTAGTCCTTCACACATGTTTTGCGAAGGGTGGGATGTGGCTCATCCCCTGTGTATTTGCTGTGCTACTCCCAAGCATCTGGTGTAACGTTGGTGAGCTTTTGGATGGATGGGTATTCTTGTTGATGGGCCTTCATCCAGACGTTGTAGGGACAGGTTCCAACTAAGACAAAGAGGCCCGTTCACCGTCAGTGTAGTGCACAGCTCACGTTCAGACACCAAGTGCGACACCCTTGGTCTTTCTAGTGAAGGGAAAGCAGTCTGTTCTCACACCTGCCCCTGAGATGGGTCTCCAGAGAGGTTGAAAACTCAGCAGAAGGAGGGAAGGTCTTTCCCTCAGCTTCTGCACATGCTCAGAAGAAAAATAAAATTCAAAAAAAATTAATTCAGAAAGAAAGAAAGAAAGAAAGAAAGAAAGAAAGAAAGAAAGAAAGAAAGCCGAAAACAAGATGGCGACCGCTTGCAACAGTGCCGGAAACTCGACTTCTGCACATGCTCAGAAGGGAATTTTTTTTAAAAATATTAAAAAAAGATGGCGGTGCCCATGGACCGCATCGACCGACCCGGTTCGGTGACATCATCGTGACGTCACCAGCGGGTCGCTACCGGTTCGGGTGAACAGGGAGAAACCCACCCCTGATGGGGCCGCCCTGGAAACAGCAAAGGAAAGAGCCATTTGGACCCCTTTCCCACAGAAAGGAAAACACCGGGAGCCACAAAACCCTTTTGACATCTAAAATGAGGATAACACTGCATATATCATTTTTACCTTTATGCTATGTATAAAAAAAACTATAGTGTGTTGCATTTATGAAATCAATGACCTGCTACAGAGAAAGCACATTTTTATTTCTGTGTGCAACAAAAACATTTTGAATCTGAAAAAAAAAAGATGGGTCGAAAAGCTCAATGAATCACATGCCGGCGGGTGTCGCACATTGGCGGTTGTGACGCATATTTTGAGCGACAGGGAGCCGCAGCAGAGGGATGAAGAGCCACATGCGGCTCCAGAGCACAGGTTGCAGACCCCTGAATTCTAACCAGAATCACCTGAAATGGCAACATTTGAGAAGTACTCTTTCCTGCTGCAGGTCAATTAAATTGTTTTGTGACGAGGTTGCCCAAGGAGCTTTATGGCCGTGCTTTGACTCTTGAAGTCAACCCAGGCTCCTCGTAAGTTGCTTCTCCATCCAGACGATGGTTCCAGGTTCAAGAAGACCTCAGGAGAAACCTTCAAGGCGATAACCATACAACCCATGTTTTTTTTTTGTTCCAGTGCTGTTGGTTGATCTGACTGTTTGGGTTGGGGGCGGGGGGTATCCTTGGGTTCCAGAACGAAGTCTTCCCCGAGCCCATGTTCACTTGGACCCGCGTCGGGAGCCGGCTCCTGGACGGCAGCGCCGAACACGACGGAAAGGAGCTGGTGTTGGAACGCGTGCCGGCCGAACTGAACGGCTCGATGTATCGCTGCACGGCGCAGAACCCTTTGGGCTCCACCGATACCCACACCAGGCTGATAGTGTTCGGTAGGGGGCAGCCCCCATTCCTCCATTGACGGCTCATCTCGGCTCATCTCCCCACCTTCTGACTCATTGTTGACATCTCAACCATCCCATCCTACCTTCTTGTGGTTTCCAGCTGCATGCTCCCTCAAAGAGAAGGCCACCTCCCTTGCGGGTAGGAAGACCGCAAGGTTGACTCTATGGGGGGACCCAGCTGAGCCATGCCACCCAGGGGCGGGTTCCTAATTTTTTTACTACCACTCTGTGGGCGTGGCTTATTTTGTGGGTGTGGCTTGCCAGCCATGTGACCGGGTGGGCGTGGGCCTTGGGAGCTTGGCAGCGGCTGGAGAAGCAGGGGGGCATTTCCCACCCACAACGCAGCCCCCCACAGTGGGAGCAGCAAGACCGCGGCAGCGGTTCTTCTAGGAGGCTCCGTCCGGCCTGAATGCTTCTCCCCATTCGATGATCCTAGGTTCCTGCCGCCCGTTCCCCCTTCCTCAGCAGCTCAAGAATCCTAGGATCATCACCGCGCATTCGTGGCTTTTCGGACTGCTGAAGGGAGGGGAACTGAGATCGGTCCTGCCGCCCATTCTTCAGCATCTCACGCACTCCCTCAGCCATCCTCCCCTGCTTGGATTCACTGTGCGGTAGGAAGGCAGCGCATGCACAGTGCCGGAAGCTCGGCTTCTGGGCATGCGCAAAAGAAAATTAAAACAACATTAAAAACATTTTTTAAAAAATGGCGGCGCCCAGGCACTGGCAACCGACCGCACCGGTACTGTGATGTCACCAGCGGGTCGTTGCCGGTGCTATACAGTGGACCGCACCGGTAGGAACCCACCACTGCTGCCATCCTTCCTGCTCTCTGTTTCCCCCCACCCCCACTCCTCTCCTTCCCCAACCTCTAACCATCCCCACCCCACCCGCCCGCGACTTCCATTCCTCATCCTGGTACCAGCATCCATTCTTACCCATCCCCCATCCATTCCACCTCATCCTCGCACATCATTTTTCCAATGCTCAATGACCGTCTTATTGTTTTCTCCCCACCCCGCCCCCCCCTTCCTAATTAGAAAACCCCAATATTCCAAGAGGAACAGAAGACTCCAACGGTAAGCCCGCCCCCACTCCCTCGTCTAACCCGCCTCCTTGTGCTTCCGTTGCTGCTTCCTGAACATTTAGCGGGATTTTCCTCCTGTTCCGCCCAGTTTCCTTCCCTAAACCCTCTAGAATCCGTGCTCGGGGGTCCGTGTCTCGTTCTTGTGGGCTCCTGCACGTGGCGTGGCTTCCCTTGCAGGGTGGATCTCTCCCTTGCTTTGCAATGCATGGCCCCTGTTTCTGCTTTCCACCGTGGCATGCTTCAGACTGCAGAGGTCTTCAAACTTGGCCACTTTAAGACTTGTGGACTTCAACTCCCAGAATTCTCCAGCCAGCTATGCTGGGTGGAGAATTCTGGGAGTTGAAGTCCACAAGTCTTAAAGTGGCCAAGTTTGGGGACCCCTGCTTTCGAACAACGCCTGCCAAACGAGCAATCCGCAGCTTTGGCAATTAGCGGGGACGGGATTATAATTTTGAACCCGGAGGCGCCTTCTAAATCTCTCTCTCTTTTTCCCCCCCTTTCTTCTTTCCATCCTCCTGCGCAGGTTCTCCGAGTCGCCAGTGCAGCTTCAGACTATTTCTGGCTATCTTCTTTACAGTTACTTTGGAACTGACGTGAAAGGAAGGGGTGCATTTTAGGAATCCGGGTTCTCCTCTCCCCTCCCCCCCCAAAAAAAACAGCTCCGCCAAGCCTCCATGTCTCCGTGGATCAACTTTTTTCTATTCTTTTCCTTTCTACCTTCTTTTCCTTTCCTTTTCTAAATTATTTACAGTCTTGTTATTAGCCTCTTTCTTCTCCGTGTCTCCGGCTTTGTCATCCCGTTTAATTAAAACAAACAATACAGAAAACCCACCAACGGTAACAGTATCTTATATGCGACGGAAATAATTATCTTTACGCATTGTAAGGGGTGGAGTGGTGCGGTGGCCTAGAGACGGAGCTCTCGCCTCACAATCAGGAGGCTGGTGAGTTCCATCCTAGGTAGAGGCAGATATTTCTCTCTCTGGTCATAATGAGAATATATCTGCTGGGGAACAAAACTCCGCATCGGCGACAGGAAGGGCATTCGGCCATTAAAAATGCTGGCTCCATTCAGTTGCCCAGACTCCACCCCGCAGGGGATTATGGGATCGTTAAAAGATGATGATTGTAAGGGGTGGGGTGGAGTGAGGTGGGGGGTGGGGGCGTTAAAAAGACACAACAAACTTCACTGGTCAGGAATATTTGAGTACATGGAATAATAGTGGAATCGGTTCCCAAGCTTCATTTATTTATTTATTTATTTATTTATTTATTTATTTATTTATTTATTTATTTATTTATTTATTATTTTATTTTATTTTATTTTATTTTATTTTTTTATTTTATTTTTTTATTTTTTTATTTTATTTTTATTTTATTATTTTATTTTATTTTATTTTATTATTTTATTTTATTTTATTTTTTTATTTTATTTTATTTTATTTTATTTTATTTTATTTTATTTTATTTTATTTTATTTTATTTTATTTTATTTATTTTGGAATTCTTCTATGCCGCCCTACTCCCTAAGGACTCAGGGCGGCGTACCGCATTTTAAAAAACAACCAGAGAATAAAAACACTTAAAAACAATTTTTAAAAAGTTAAAAAGAAAAACACACAACACCATGCATGCATGGGGGAGACCTCAGATGTGAAATGGTCTCCAATCACTCCGCCTGCAGGAAGAGCCATGTCTTAATGGCTTTTCGGAAGGCCAGCAAGGTGGGGACGATTCGGATCTCTGGGGGGAGTTGGTTCCAGAGAACAGGGGCCCCCACAGAGAAGGCCCTCCCCCTAGGCCCCGCCAGTCGGCATTGTTTGGCTGACGGGACAAGGTACAATGGAAGGTTGGCCGTCAGCCTGGCACAATACACAGCCAATTTTTCGCACACAATGATGTTTGTGCAACAAGCACCGTCCCGGTCCGTTGCAAATCTGCGCCCAGTCATTGCAACAATGGGATGGGACACAAATTCCTTAAGAATTGCACCTTTCACCTCCCCAGAGAAGGATCTGCTACATAAGATTGTGCTCAAAAGCTGAGCCCCCGGAAGGAAAGAAATCCAAGAGAGGAATCTGGTGCGGGAAAGAGTGGGATGTTGTAGGATCTGGGGGAAAGGCGAGGATTGCTGTTGCCTCCCTCTGTGGTTCTTCCAAGGAATCCATTATGCAGCAGCCTCTGTCCGAGAAATATTTGCCTAATAAATTCTGCATAATAACGCAAACAATGTGGGTTTTGTAACAGGGAGGCTGCTCATGGCGGGATTAATATCTCTCCTTCTCGGCGCTGTGCAGAAATGTCTTTTTTTTTTAATTACACGCGTTCCTCAAAACTCTCGGGCGGCATCATTTTTTTTTTCTTCGGCGGCTGGTGGGATCCTACCAGGCGTTCCTGCAGTTGCTAAGACAAAATATTAACACGGAAATCTGCCCGGGATGTGGTCTTTTCAGGAGTGGGAGGGGGACGAAAAATCGAAGGTCACTGATTCTCACCCCCTGCCACTTTTTTTAATAAGCAAACAAACACCGTAATTAAGTTCCTGCTTCGTTCATTAATTCCAGTGCAGGCATGGGGTGGGTGGGTGGGTTGGGTCCAGTGGTGGGATTCCAAATCTTTTCCTACCAGTTCTGTGAGAGAGGGCTTTGCGCGTACACGCGCACTTTCCGCGCGCAGCACTCAAAGACCGCCCTCGGTGTCGGCGCTGGTGAGCTGAGCTGTTGTTTAGCCGTGCGAAACAGCTGAGCTAAAAAAAACGAGAGAATATAGGACAGGAAACGGCTGGGGCGGAAGGGCGGGGCCAGCCAGAGGTGGTATTTGCCGGTTCCCTGAACTGCTCAAAATTTCTGCTACCAGTTCGTCCGAACCGGCTGAATGCGACCTCTGGTTGGGTCTCCATTCCAACCCTTGGTATGTTTGCAGGGGGAGAAGAGCTGGAAAATGGGTTGTAGGACCCTTGCTTTGTTCTCTTTCAATTTTGGGGAGGGGGGGGAACTTGAACCCAGCGCCCACCTGGGAGACGTGCGAGCCCGGAGACCTGGGAAGATCGGTTTTGCAGAGCAAGCGAGGAGAGAAACAGGTGGCAAGAACCCAGAGGCAGTTTGGGGGTACAGTGAAGACAGAAAAGGGGTATAGTTAAGTAATTTCCAGCTCTGAACTTATAGGGAACCTCTCCTTCGATGCCACGGCTGCCTCCTGCTTCCGCCTCTGTTTATTCTGCTCCCTAAACCGTCCGCATCCAGCTTCAGTTCTGATATTTCCCACCCATTGAGGAAGGAAGCCTGTTCAGACTCATCGAGAGGCACAACAGGCAACCTCGCAGCTCTGGCGTTGCTGTTGCCCTCACTTTAAACCTCAGGGAGTTCTTCCATTCACCGCCCTGAGAAGCCCCTGCTCTTTTATCTACGAGTAACGCCCTAGCAGGCATTGTGTTGAGTAGGAGGGAGGGTGCCTGCCGCTTCTCTGTATGAGTTGCTGCTCCAAGTTTGTTTCCTTCTCATTGGAAGTCAGGAGGTGCTTCCGAGTGGAGGAAAAGTCCGCGACATTTGACCAACATTCCTACACTGTCTTTGACAGGAGTCTCCAAACTTGGTAACTTTCAGATCAGTGGACTCCAACTCCCAGAATTCCTCAGCCAACCGGCCATACTGGCTGGGGAATTCTGGGAGTTGAAGTCCACAAGTCTTAATTGTTGCCAAGTTTGGAGAGCCTTTTAAAATGTCCATATTTTTACCTTGAGGAAAGGTGATTCTCCTTGGGCATTTTATGCCAATGGGCCTGGTGCTTTCCCCATCGACAGCATCACAGAGGGGAAACATGGCTGTCTCCTGAGCCCCCATTTCAGAGGGGGAAGCAGCAAGCCCCCCCCCAAACACCTTCACCCAGGCAAACTTCACAACTGCGCAGATTGAGTCCAGGTCTGGGGCCCACAGGTGCAAAACACAGAATGGCTGCTAACTGTCTCACCTGGCTAGGAAAAAGGCAGTTAAAACAGTCATTTAAATATATCTTTGAAGGACTTAAAGGATAATGGCTATCAGTAGCCTTCCCTGGGAGCGGAGACTGTGACCTGCTAGATGCCAGCTTTGCCCGAATTTGCGACGCCAGGAGAGAGGAAGCCCCCTTCAAGAGCAGGTAAATGCTTAGAACATGGCAACCAAACATTCGGGAATTCACAGAAGGAGGGAGGGGAAATAAACTAAATTCAGATTTAGTCAACTCCAAGCGCAGAAAAAAAGACAGACAAGTCATGCTCTTCCTGCCAGCCTGTGCCACATTTTCTGACAAGTTTTAATAGCAAATGGAGCCCCCGAGGTGCCTGGGATATTTTCCCGTGTTGCCCCCTTTGGGTTGATATGTTATGCCCCTCAGATGCCCGGGAGGAGGGGGCTAAATCCAGAGGTGGTATTCAGCCGGTTCGGACCAGTTCGCCTGAACCAGTAGCAGAAATCGCTACCCAACTGCCCACCCAGCCTGGCTCTATTTCATCCTATTTAGGCACATTTTTTAGGCCGGGCGCATGTGCGGAAGGCATGCGTGCGAACAAAGCAGAGGTGGGTTCCTCCCAGTTCGCACCGGTTCTATAGAACCGGTAGTAAACTGGTGGTGACATCACGGAGCCGGTTCTGTCAGTGCTGGTCCGTGGACACCGCCATCTTTTTTTTTTTTCCTTTTTTTTTTCCTTCTTTTTTTTTCCTTTTTTTTTTTTTTGCTTTTTTTGGGCTGTTTTTTGCTTCTGCGCATGCGCAAAAGCCGAGTTTTCGGTGGGAGGAAGCAAACCAGCGCCGAGGTAAGTTAAAACCCACCCCTGGAACAAAGCGCATGCGCGGAAGGACGTGCACATGCGTGGAGGAGGTGCGCATGCATTTACAAACCAGTAGAGAAGGTAAGTGTATAGCACCCCTAAGGCTAAATCATGGCCTTTGATGGATCCTTGGCGAGGCCTGTCAAAACTCCCTGCCAACGGAGAGTGCCTCCTCGTTCGTCAGCCGAATCAGCAGCCATGAATCTGCCTGAAGAGGGGGAAAAATATTCTCAAAGCCCTGCCTGAAAGCTTTCTGAGCTGAGTAGCCAGTGGAAAGGGCTGTACCTCCTTATTTATGGACTTCTAGGCCTCCTAGCCATGCTTTAAAAATGAAATGCATTTAAAGCCGGCCCGCCCACGTTTATAAGGGGGTTTAAATGCCAGCGGAGAGAACGACCAGCATAGGGGGTGGGGGGAAGGTTGGCACGAAAAAGAGGGGTGAACTCTTCGCCAACACCCTCGATTTTCCCCGGGTGTTCTGTCTCTGCTTTTTCAGGGTTCGGGGTTTTTTTCACAATAATGCATGCACGGTTAGGATTTGCATCCTTCGAAGTTCGGGGTGCCCGGAAGGTTTTCACTCCGTTCAGAGTTTGCAGAAGGAGCGGGAGCGATAATCTGCTGGGTTTGTGCTTACAAATGCACGCCGACACATTTGTGCTCCTGGAACACACAAAACCCTAACGCACTTATCTTTCATGTTGCTTTTTTTTTTACACCTTCCTTACCTCTGCAATGCGGTGTTGCGGGCCAAAACAAAGTGTACCAGGATGTGTCTTCAGGCACAAAGGACAACCAGGGGGAAAAAGGATGGGTTGTGAACCAAGAGACCGGTTTACCAACCGGGTTTTTAAAAGGAATATTTGCGAAGAGAAGCCGAAACGATTCTTTGGAGGCGTCCCACATACCAAAATCAGCTTCTTTGTAAGGTCACTTGATTTTTTCTAGCATTTTTTTTTTCTAAAGGGGAAGTTGTCCGCTCTTGGAAACACGGATTATCATGGCAATGCCTAAGTCTTATATCTGCCTTAGGAACCTAATCTCCAAGGATAAAAACTGGTTGACTTCAAAGGAATAATTGGAATAATTAGCAGAGGGAAAGACCCCTGATGGAAACAGGGAGCGTTAGGTTTAATCCTTACAAATGGAGCCTCCACGATCAGAAGCAGCCTATCTGCTAGAGACAAAATCCCTGGGAAGGGGGGGGGGAAGAGGATCCCTTTTATTTTCCACCCTGTGCGACCTTCCGAGTGGAAATAGAGACTGAACTCAGCAGTTCTTTATTATATATTCAAATTAAAGTCTTGGGAAAGAAGCCTCCCTGTTGAGAAGCAGTCTACCTCAGCGTAAAGCCCCTCCCTTCTGGCAAGCAACGGTCAGAAGCAAAGAACTAAGCCAGAAGAAACATCAGTCTGATTATGTATATAGATAGTCCTTGAATTACGGCCACAATTGAGCCCAGAATTTCTGTTGTTCAGTGAGCATATAGCAACCTTTCTTCCACAGTTGTTAAGTGAATCACTGCGGTTGTTAAGTAAGTAACACGGTTGTTAAGTGAATCTGGCCAATCCCCGTTGGCTTTGATTGTCAGAAGGTCGTAAAAGGGGATCACATGACCCCGGGACAGTGCAATCGTCATAAAATATGAGTCCATTGCAGGGGTGGGTTCCTCTTACTTCCCTACCGGTGCGCTGCGCGCGCATCATCTCGCTACGCGTGCGCGTCCCCTCGTGCAATTTTGCTTCATGCGCATGCACCGGTAGCCAAGTAAGAGGAACCCGCCCCTGCCCAGTAGGCCCATTTTTCGCCCTCCCGAGCCTCCGTGCGCGCCCTGCACTTACCTGCATCCAAAACGGGCCGCGTGGGGACTCCTGGGAGGGGTGGGGTGTGCAGGGCAAGCCAGGAGTGGCATTTGGGGGTTCTCCGAACTGCACAGGATGTCCCAAACCCCTGCGAACCCCCAGCAGCCCACCCCTCTCTTTAAGTCTAGTAGCAGCTAGTAAATAAATCCATTTTTTTAAAACAGGGGGCTTAGCCCGCCCTTTTATAGATTTCCAGGTCTACATTTCAATTGAACTTAAAGCATTATTCGAAAACTTCATTGAGAAGAGCCGAGGTGGCGCAGCGGTTAGAGAGCAGTACTGCAGGCCACTTTAGCTGACTGTGATCCGCAGGTCAGCGGTTCAAATCTCACCAGCTCAAGGTTGACTCAGCCTTCCATCCTTCCGAGGTAGGTAAAATGAGGACCCAGATTGTTGGGGGGCAATATAAAAATATACATTGCTTACTGGTGTAAACCCGCTTAGAAAGTGCTTGCACTGTGAGGCGGTATATAAATCTCACAAATAAATAAATAAATAAATAAATAAATTAATTAATTAATTAATTAATTGAAAGTTCTGATTTCCGAATCAAGTACAGGTAGCCCTCCACTGTGTGGAGATACCACAGCGACGACTTCTTTTTTAAAAATAATTTTTATTGAACATTTTCAAGATTAAAAACAATACAAAACACACACACAAAAAAGACATAAAACACACAAACAATTTTCCTCATTACAGCGAGTTCGTACCGGTATCACTGATAACAGTTACTTATCTAAATTCTAATTTTTTAAATATATTCTACTCTATTATTACATTATTATTTACATTATTACTATTTACACACATATCCCCCCCTTTTTTTACATTCTCTTTCATACATATGTATAGATATTCATATGCTATTATCTAATTTTTATTTCTATTTTCTAACCAGATATACCATCTACTCCAAACTTTGTAATATTCTGATGCATCTCTTTCATTTAGCTCCATTGTCAATTTGTCCATTTCGGCACATTCCAATATTTTACTAATAATTTTTACATCTGACAGACAGTCAGCCTGTTTCCAGTGTTGTGCTAAGATAATTCTAGCGGCTGTCAGTATGTGCATTATTATATATTGAATTTTCTTATCCATTTTCGCCTCTTGGATGCCAAGAAGGAATAGTTCCGATTTAAATTGTATTTCTTCCCTCCAGTTTTTTATTTTGCACCAATACTTCTTTGATTTTGGACAGGCCCACCACATATGATAATAGGTACCCTGCTTCTACCACAGTTACTTCTGATCGTTTTTCACACCATCCTCATGGTCGTGTGATCGAAATTTGGACGCTCGGCAACCAACTCATACTTATGACGGTTGCGGTGTCCCGGGGTGGGTGGGTGGGTCATGGGATCCCCTTTTTCGACTGTCTGACGAGCGAAGTCAATGCGGAAGCCCGATTCACTTCGCAACTCTAACTTATTCGCTTAACAACAGTGGCAAGAAAGGTCATAAAATTGGGAAAAACTCACTTAAGAACTGCCTCGCTTAGGAACGTAAATTTTGGGCTCAATTTTGTGGTCGTAACTCGAGGATTGCCTGTGTCTGCACTGTCTCTGTATCCTTGGTTTCTGATCTATGTTAGCCTATATTTTAGATACTTGCAAAATTGTTACCTCTGGACCCATCTGGACTCCTGTGTCCCTGCAGGGAGATAACCATGACTTGTTTTTAACAGATTGACAGAGTTGGAAGGGACCTTGCAGGTCATCTAGTCTAACCCCCTGCCCAAGCAGGAGACCCTACACCATTCCTGACAGATGGCAGTCCAGTCTCTTCTTGAAAGCTTCCAGTGATGAAGCTCCCACAACTTCTGAAGGCAACTTCCGTTCCACGGGTTGATCGCTCTCACTGTCAGAAAGTTTCTCCTTATTTCCAGGTTGAATCTCTCCTTGATCAGTTTCCATCCATTATTCCTTGTCTGGCTTTCGGGTGCTTTGGAAAATAGCTTGACCCCTTCCTCTCTGTGGCAGCCCCTCAAATATTGGAAGACTGCTATCATGTCTCCCCTGGTCCTTCTCTTCGCTAGACTAGCCATGCCCAGTTCCTGCAACCGTTCATCGTACGTTTTAGCCTCCATTCTGCTAATCATCTTCGTTGCTCTTCTCTGCACTTTTTGCTTCAGCTTCATTGGGGTGGGGGATTCAAAATTCAGGTTGTCGGCTTGTCGCTACCTCCTCCTTGCCAAGAGGTGGTCTTTAAAAAGACCCCCAACTCTTTCATTCAAAGTTCAGGCCCAATTTAGAAATGCATAGAGCGAAGACGCGGAGACCTGTTGCCACACATTTATCTAATCCTGATTTTGTATTCATTAGATTGGATTTAGATTTGAATTCTTTCCTTCTTTTGTAGCCGAGAGATACCCATAATCCATTTAGAATTGTCTTCGCCTTGAACTCATTTATTTCCTTTGTTTATGATAATAACCTGACAGACACAAGCACAGGTACCTACGCACACGAATATAACAAAAAAAAAAAAAAAGAGGAAACCTTTATACATTCCACCCCCCCTTGTTCTCCAGGGGCTATTAACGACGAATAATTTATCCTGAGAATTTGTTATGTTAGAATTACCAATTAGATATGATTATAAGTTACCCTGGCTAACGCTGGGCTGCCGTTGAAAAATCTGAATCCCATTAAAATCAAATTAGCATATATTAGGCAAAAGATGAGTTTTACCACACTATACTAGTTTTTTTTACAGCAGACGCCAAGACATTTGTATAATTCAAAGCAGCAGCTATGCAGAAGCCTAAATAGAAGATTTTAAGAAGAGATTGGACAACCATTTGTCTGAAATGATACAGGGTTTCCTCCTTGAGCAGTGGGGTGGACTAGACGACCTCCAAGGCCCCTTCCAACTCCTGTTGTTCTATTCTAAAAGGCATCCTGCACAGAGAATCCTTTTTGGTTTCAGATTTGCAAATCTCTGTTGGATTAGAATAGAATAGAATAGAATAGAATAGAATAGAATAGAATAGAATAGAATAGAATAGAATAGAATAGAATAGAATAGAATTCTTTATTGGCCAAGTGTGATTGGATACACAAGGAATGTGTCTTTGGTGCATATGCTCTCAGTGTACATAAAAGAAAAGATATATTTGTCAAGAATCATGAGGTAAAAAACACTTGATGATTGTCATAGGGTACAAATAAGCAATCAGGAAACAATCAATATTAATATAAATCGTAAGGATACAAGCAACAAGTTACAGTCATACAGTCCTAAGTGGGAGGAGATGGGTGATAGGAACGATGAGAAAAACTAATAGTAATAGTAATGCAGTCTTAGTGAATAGTTAGACAGTGTTGAGGGAGTTATTTGTTTAGCAGAGTGATGGCAAACTGTCCTTGTGTATAGTTGTTCTGGTGTGCAGTGCTCTATAGCGTCGTTTTGAGGGTAGGAGTGGAAACAGTTTATGTCCAGGATGCGAGGGGTCAGTAAATATTTTCACGGCCCTCTTTTTGACTCGTGCAGTATACAGGTCCTCAATGGAAGACAGGTTGGCAGTAATTGTTTTTTCTGCGGTTCTGATTATCCTCTGAAGTCCGTGTCTGTCTTGTTGGGTTGCAGAACCGAACCAGACATTTACAGAGGTGCAGATGACAGACTCAATAATAAAATTATTTATGAGACACACGTTGCTGACCAGAGTTATTTTGGAGTGGTAAAACACTTTCTCCTGTAGACAGTCAATATTCGTATCATATCCTTTAAGCCATGTTTCCACTGTGCTATTTAAACCATGTTCCCTGCAGCTAGCTTTCTCTCTTTTTCACCCTGGCAATCAACAGAGAACCTTATATAAGGGAAGACATTGGCAGAGAAGTGACAAAGTTGAGACGAAAAAGTCTCTGTAGGTCTTAAGATGGGTTGGTTGGAGGAAATGCATGGTTATTTCTGGATACTGTATGCATTTGCTGGTGGGTTATGGACAAATTTAGTTGTCTGGGGGGAGAAAAAGCAAGCTGGAATTTCTTCTCAAGGCAAAACGGATGTGAAGCCTTGAGGGAACTCAAGAAAGATCTAAGAAGACACATTGTCAAGGCAAGAATATTCCCATAGAGGTGACATCATGGATCTTTCACTTGGAATTCAGACAGTTAGAAATAAAGCCGAGATTAAAAGTCTAATAGAAAATATTTATTTCAGTACAAAAGCAATAAATCCTGAATAATCACATAATTGCTAAGAAACACTACCGTTCAGGTCAAGAGCTAAGGCAGAAGAGAATTAATGGTGGATTAGGAATGTAGACATGCGCAGAACATCATATCACGTGTTCTGCTTATATTGGACTCTACCATAATATTAGATAGGGGTGTATCACCCTGCATAGACATACAACTGACAATATTCACACCGTGACACACATCAGCGTCCATTTTCAATTCTTCTCCATGGGAATAGTCCCCTGCAACCCAACGTTACGTCCTAATAGCTTCTCAAGCTCTTTTAGCCGGCAATTTACCAGCCAGAGGAGAGCTGGGAAGCGAATACGTTCCACCATATTGTTGAGGAATTAGCCGACTGCCACATAATGGGCCAGCCAACCTTGAAATGGTCTTGCCGAGCGGTTCTTCTGGAGTGCATTAATAATAATTGAATCGAGGTCACCAAGACATGTGTGACGGAAGCTGGCTCCTTCTTAATGGCGGGTGTTGAAAAAGAAGCGGAGAACAATGCTTTTTATTTCTGCCCAAAAACCTTGAAATCGCGCAGTGCTGACGTCAGGAAGGTCTTGCAAGCCAAACGTAAGGAAAGGGATAGGGGGCCGGGGGGGGGGGGGTCTTTCAGGAACTTTCTGGTACTTTTATTCCAGCAATGGTGCCATCTCCAACGCAGCGGCACAGCGCAGATGTCCCATAAAAATTTTATGTCCTTCATAAAATGCCTTGCCATTTATATCCAGATGAGACATCAGAAAGTGTATAAAACCACATTTTAAATATTAAAAGACCATCTCTTGCTTTTCCCCTCAGTATGCAGAAAAGGAGAAAGCGGGGAGGGGTGAGGGGGAGAATTATTTTTTTTTTTTTAATAAATTGACTTCCTAGGAGAACAGCGTGCCATTTTGTCAAGGACGTGCGACAGCAGGTGGTGGGGTTGTTTTTTTTAAAAAAAAATGCGTTCAAGACACCCTTATATTCCCAGAAGAGGCTGGAAGACGCACGCTTCGAGATAGAGGAACATGAATCCATCTGGCAGAAGATCAGCCTCGCGAGCTTAGGAAGAATATCATGGTTCCATCCTCAAAATATTTGCCAGGCTTTGTGAGGAACTGTCTAGTGCAGGAGTGGCCAAACTATGGTTCTTTGAGGATCTGTGGACTTCAACTCCCAGAATTCCTGAGCCAGCCATGCAAGAATGGCTAGCTCAGGAATTCTGGGAGTTGAAGTCCACAGATACTCAAAGAACCATAGTTTGGCCACCCCTGGTCTAGTGGTTAAATTGATATATCAACACCTTTTTGAGGTGCTCCAAGAACATTTTACTCCCTTCGCAACAACCTCCTCATGAGGTAATTTGGTCCAGCCTGAACAACAGGCCTGAATTAAACTTTGCAATCTTAACAATAGAACAATAACAACAACAACAGAGTTGGAAGGGACCTTGGAGGTCTTCTAGTCCAACCCCCTGCCTAAGCAGGAAACCCTACACTACTTCAGACAAATGGTTGTCCAATATCTTCTTAAAAACTTCCAGTGTTGGAGCATTCACAAGTTCTGGAGGCAAGCTGTTCCACGGATTAATTGTTCTAACTGTTAGGAAATTTCTCCTTAGTTCTAGGTTGCTTCTCTCCTTGTTTAGTTTCCACCCATTGCTTCTTATCCTGCCTTCAGGTGCTTTGAAGAATAGTTTGACTCCCTCTTCTTTGTGGGAACCCCTGAGATATTGGAACACTACTATCATGTTTCCCCAAGTCATTCTTTTCATTAAACTAGACATACCCAGTTCCTGCAACCGCTCTTCATATGTTTTAGCCTCCAGTCCCCTAATCCTCTTTGTTGCTCTTCTCTGCACTCTTTCCAGAGTCTCAACATCCTTTTTACATCGTGGCAACCAAAACTGAATGCAGTATTCCAAGTGTGGCCTTAGAAAGTGGTATTAACATTCACGTTATCTTGATTCTATCCCTCTGTTAATGCAGCCTAGAAGTGTGTTGGCTTTTTTGGCAGCTGCTGCACACGGCTGGCTCATATTTAAATGGTTGTCCACTAGGACTCCAAGATCCCTCTCACAGTTACTACTGTTGAGCAAGGTACCACATATACTGTACCTGTGCATTTTGTTTTTCTTGCCTACAGAGAATCTTCTTCCAAAAGACTCTAAGGATCTTTTGGAAGATCCTTAGGTGAAATTGTCTAGCTAAGTCTTAATGATAGACTTCAAGACCTAGTGACCCCTGTCAATAATTCTTGCCTACAGAGAGGGTGCCTGCTATGTCTCTGCATGAGTCACACAGGTTTCAGTTTTGTCCAGCCAGATTATTAGGTTATTCGACCTAGAAATAAGGAGAAATTTTCTGACAGCAAGAACAATCAACCAACAGAACAGAGGTTGCCTTCGGAAGTTGTGGGAGCTTCATCCCTGATGGCTTTCAAGAAGAGACTGGACTGCCCTCTGTCAGAAATGGTGTAGGGATCTCCTGCTTGGGCAGGGGGTTGGACTAGATGACCTAGAAGGTCCCTTCCAACTCTTGTTAATCTGTTAGATTAGGTTAAGACGAATAATAGAATACCCGTATGTGCCGGCGTATAAGACGACTTTTTACCCCTTGAAAATCTTCTCAAAAGTCGGGGGTCGTCTTATACGCCGGGTACTGAAAATTCCGAGCCGGGGGGAGCTGAAAAACGGCCGTGGCCACATCCCCGCCGTTCTCCAGCCAAGCGGTGGGTGGGTTGCTCCCCTCCCCTCGGAGGAAGAAGGAGCCTCTGTCACTGTTTCTCGCGGGGCTGCAGCCACCCGACTGAGTCCCCGACCGCGGCGCTGGCAGGGTTAAAGTGCATGGGAGGGAAGGAGAGCGCGCGCTACCGCCGCCGCTGCTGCTTTCGCTGCTCCGATATTTCTTCGGTGGGCGCGCGCGGGAGGAACCGCTGAGCAGAGGCACCCGGCGAGCGGGGTGAGAGGCACGGGGATGCCAGAAGTGGTGGCATCAGGGCAGGTTCCTGCCCGCGTCTCCCGCCCGCCTCTTGCCTTAAGCTGCCGGGTGCCTCTGCTCAGCGGTTCCTCCCGCGCGCGCCCACCGAAGAAATATCGGAGCAGTGAAAGCAGCAGCGGCAGCGGTAGCGCGCGCTCTCCTTCCCTCCCATGCACTTTAACCCTGCCAGCGCCGCGGTCGGGGACTCAGTCGGGTAGCTGGAGCCCCGCGAGAGACAGTGACAGAGGCTCCTTCTTCCTCCGAGGGGAGGGGAGGGGAGCAACCCACCCACCTACCTCGCTTGGTGCGGTTCCCCGCACTTGGCGTCCTGGAAGAGAAAGAAAGAAGGAAGGAAAGAGAGAGAGAGAGAGAGAGAGAGAGAGAGAGAGAGAGAGAGAGAGAGAGAGAGAGAAAGAAAAAGAAAGAAAGAAAGAAAGAAAGAAAGAAAGAAAGAAAGAAAGAAAGAAAGAAAGAAAGAATCATTACCAATGCTATGATGGAAACCACCAACTCAAAGACAAATATCACTTTGGAGCAAGGAAGCTGCTACAGCAGCAACAAATTAAACAGCACAAACACAGGGATTCTCTCAATATCCCATTGTCCCTATTGGACAATATTGGAGGGTTGCCAGAAAGTTTCTTCATTTGTTCTACAGAGAGCAAAGTAGTTTTCACAGTACAAGGCATATGTTGCCTAATTGTCTATCACAAAGCTTGCAATTGTGAAGAAATTAAAAAATCCAAGGTAGAAGAAAAGGGTTCCTGTTATTGGTTCTTTGTCATAAAATGCATAGAAAAGGCATCAGATGGATTCTTACTTGTAGGAAAGTATGCAATAAAGTGTGAAAAGGAAGGAAGGAAGGAAGGAAAAGAAAGAAAGAAAGAAAGAAAGAAAGAAAGAAAGAAAGAAAGAAAGAAAGAAAGAAAGAAAGAAAGAAAGATAGATGGTAGGAAGGAAGACAGACAGACAGAAAGAAAGAAAGAAAGAAAGAAAGAAAGAAAGAAAGAAAGAAAGAAAGAAAGAAAGAAAGAAAGAAAGATGTTAGGAAGGAAGAAAGACAGAAAGAAAAAGAAAGATAGTAGGAAGGGTAGTCTTATACGGCGAGTATATCCCAAACTCTATATTTGAACTGGAAAAGTTGGGGGTCGTCTTATACGCCCAGTCGTCTTATACGCCGGAACATACGGTAGTTTTTTTTTAACTTGACAGATTGTTAGGAGTCTTGGTCAGTTTACTATAGCTCTGGATATGCAGAAGGAAAAGAGAAGAGAGGGAGGGAGGGAGGGCGGAAGGAAATGAGAAGAATGGAAGGAAGGAAGGAAGACTGAAGAATGGAAGGAAGGAAGGAAGGAAGGAAGGAAATGAGAAGAAATAAGCAAGCAAGCAAGGAAGGAAATGAGAAGAAATAAGCAAGACAGGAAGGAAGGAAGGAAGGAAGGAAGGAAGGAAGGAAGGAAGGAAATAAAATAATAATAATAATAATAAAATAAAGAGCCGAGGTGGCGCAGTGGTTAGAGTGCAGCACTGCAGGCTACTTCAGCTGACTGCTAGTTCAGCAGTTCAGCTGTTCAAATCTCACCGGCTCAAGGTTGACTCAGCCTTCCATCCTTCAGAGGTGGGTAAAATGAGGACCCAGATTGTTGGGGGCAATGTAAATATATACATTGCTTAATGGTGTAAACCGCTTAGAGAGTGCTTGCACTTTGAGGCGGTATATAAATATCACAAATAAATAAATAAATAAATGAGAAGAAATAAGCAAGACGAAGGAAGGAAGGAAGGAAGGAAAGAAATGATAGAAGAAATAAGGAAAACTGAGAAAACGAAGGAAATGAGAGAAGAATGGAATGGAAGGAAGGGAGGGAAGAGCTGAAGTGATATCTGTAGACCACACAGAGAGGATTCTAGGACTGGCATGATGCTATTGAGCACCCAATTGATTGTGGTCTCGAACACTAAGAACCAACATGAGGGTTTTTTTTTTAAACACCCACTCAGCACTTTATTTTTTAAAAAATCAATCTTCTCTAACATTTAAGCAAAAAAACACCCCCTATCAATGAATGAAGGAGCCAGGCAGAATAAAAGCCATCCTAATCAATAGAGTTTAAAAAGGGATGTTGAAGGATTAACTAACATGCTCACCTTCCCATTCTCAAGTCCCGGTTTAAATCTCTGCTCCAAATGGAGCAAGTTGACTTCTGGCAACTTCATGGAGAAGTGATTGCAGTTGTCTAGGCAACATTTTGGAGAAATAGTGCCTGGCCTAAAGTTGGCTTCCCACACACCGAGAAAGAACCTTTCCATTCGTTTAGATTACCGGTAGTCCTCGACTTATGGCCACAATTTATTTATTTTATTTTTATTTATTTATTTGTTTGTCAAACATGTACAAGATAGCAGGTATTGGTATAAACATGAACATTAACAAAGTAGGTACAGGTAAATTAGACAATAGGACAGAAGGACAGGAACGGTAGGCACAGTGGTGCGCTTATGCACGCCCCTTACAGACCTCTTAGGAACGGGGTGAGGTCGACTGTAGACAGTCTAAGGTTAAAGTTTTGGGGGTTTGGGGAAGAAACCACAGAGTCAGGTAGTGCATTCCAGGCATTGATTACTCTGTTGCTGAAGTCGTATTTCCTGCAGTCGAGTTTGGAGCAGTTTACCTTAACTTTGTATCTATTACGTGCTCGTGTATTGTTGCGGTTGAAGCTGAAGTAGTCATTGTCAGGTAGGACATTGTGGTAGATGATTTTATGAACTACATTTAGATCAGATCGAAGGCGACGAAGTTCTAAGCTATCTCAGCCCAAAATTTCAAGTCTGGTGGAATAAGGTATTCTGTTGCGAGCAGAGGAGTGGAGGACTCTTCTTGTGAAATATTTCTGAACTCCCTCAATTGTATTAATGTCCGATATGCAGTGCCAGTTCCAGACAGGTGAGCTGTATTCGAGAATTGGTCTGGCAAATGTTTTGTATGCTCTGGTTAGCAGTGTAATGTTGCCAGAGAAGAAGCTACGCAAGATTAGATTAATAACTCTTAGTGCCTTTTTGGCAAAGTTGTTACAGTGGGCTCTGGCAATTGAGCCCAACATTTCTACCACTAAGTGAGACCTTTATCAAGTGAGTTTTGCCCCCATTTCACAACCTTCCTTGCCTTGGTTGTTAAGTGAATCACCGCCGTTGATAAGTTAGCAACTCGGTTACGAAGTGAATCTGCCTGCTTGTCAGAAGGTCGCAAAAGGTCGTAGGGACACAACAACAGTCGTAAGTATGAACCAGTGGTCAAGCATCTGAATTTTGATCACATGATCATGGGGATGCGGCAACCGTCATAAATATGGGTCAGTTGCCAAGTGCCCGAATTTCGATCATGTGACCGTGAAGATGCTAAAAAGGTGGTGATTGTGGAAAAACGGTCATAAGTCACATTTTTCAGTGCTGTTGTAACTTTGAACGGTCACTCAACGAACTGTTGTAAGTCAAGGACCACTTGTATCGCCTTATCATTATCTACTGTCTGCAGAACTTTCTTAACCAGATGCAGAACACACTTCATTTGCAACGAAAGAATATTCTTAAACTCCGTTTAGTGCAGCGGTGTCAAACTCGATTTCGCTGAGGGCCGCATCAGGGTTGTGTTTGATCTCGGAGGGCCTGGGGGGCGTGGCCAGCTTGACCTCACTCAGGTGGGGATCACCTGTGATGGCCAGGTGCTATGGCAGAACTTCCCTGAGACTCTCCCTCACTCTCATTATAATCTTCCTTCCTTCCTTCTTTCCATTCATTCATCCATCCATCCATCCTTTTCTTCCTCCATCCCTCCCTATTCCCATTTCTCCTTCTTTCTATCCTTTCCATCCATCCATCCATCCATCCATCTTCCTCCATCCCTCCCTATTCCCATTTCTCCTTCCTTCCTTTCCTCCCTCCCTCCACATTCCCATCTTTCCTTCCTTCCTTCCTCCCTCCCCATTCCTTTCTTTCTTTCTTTCCTTCCATTCATCCATCCATCCATCATTTTCATCCTCCATCCTTCCCTATTCCCATTTGTCCTTCCTTCTATCCTTTCCATCCATCCATCCATCCATCTTCCTCCATCCCTCCCTATTCCCATTTCTCCTTCCTTCCTTCCTTTCTTCCATCCCTCCACATTCCCATCTTTCTTTCCTTCCTTCCTTCCTTCCATCCTTCCTTCCTTCCTCCCTCCCCTTTCTTTCTTTCTTTCTTTCTTTCTTTCTTTCTTTCTTTCCTTCCTTCCTTCCTTCCTTCCTTCCTTCCTTCCTTCCTTCCTTCCTTCCTTCCTTCCATTCATTCATCCATCCTTTCCTTCCTCCATCCTCCCTATTCCCATTTGTCCTTCCTTCCATCCTTCTTTCCTTCCTTCCATCCATCCATTTTCCTCCCTCCCTCCCTATTCCCATTTCTCCTTCCTTCCTTTCCTCCCTCCCTCCCCATTCCCATCTTTCTTTCTTTCCTTCCTTCCTTCCTTCCTTCCTCCCTCCCTCCCTCCCTCCCTCCCTTCCTTCCTTTCCTTCCTCAGTCCCTCCCTATTTCCATTTCTTCTTCCTTCCCTCCCTCCCCATTCCCATCTTCCCTCCCTCCCTCCCTCCCTCCCTTTCCTTCTTTTTCTTTTTCTTTGTCTTTCCTCTTTCCCTTTCTCCTTTCCTGTCCCTTCTTCCATGCTCAAATGCAAAAGGGGAAACATTTCTCCTTGTGTTTTGCTTTTAGTCTGTTTTGATAGCCCTCTGCCAGTGAAAACGGAGCCCGGGGAGGGGCGTGTGCTGCCTGCAGCCCCCTTGAGCTCCATTTACGCTGGCAGAGGCACCACGGGGCCAGTCCTTTGCAGTTTTCAGGCTGGCCCCGTGGGCCAGATCTAAGCACCCCGCGGGCCGGATGCGACCCCTTGGCCTTTGACTTTGACACCCCTGGTTTAGTGGAATGCATTAAAACTCGGGCTCTCTCCAACAGGAAGGGCCCTTTAAGGCCTGGCGAAAAGGCTTAAAGCAAGACCCGTAGAGGTCATGTAGTCCAGCTCCTGATGACTGAGAGAAACAGAGACCTCACCTTCTCCGTTTCTCTAGTCTCGGCCCTTTCCCCAGCTTTGGAGATGAAACGAGAAACTCCTGCCGGCCATGGACTTCGATTCCATCCTCCGGCCAAGCCATATGCAAAGCAAAGGGATTATGTGAGTCCGTGACCGTATCATAGCTGCTGTAGCCTCATCAAATATTTATCCTGGTTGGTTCTTGCCTTTCATGCTGCTTCGGTTCAGCTGAAAATATGTCGCGCTTAGAAGACAACCCAAAAAATATGGGAGAACATGGAAGGACGATAGAGACAGGAAGACGGGATGTGCCGCACGGATCGGGCGCAGGACGCAAGGAGGGCTGCGGAATTTATCACCTGCCCATCTGTTGAGCTTTACGTTCTCTCGTTCATTTGAATTTTGAGGATGCGTGGCCTCAGTATGTTTCCGCTGGCACAGTGCCCGATGTGCCATTCCCTGCAGGCCTCCATCTCTGCCCTTCTTTACATACATTTCCATAGGCAAATATTTGCCAGAAGTAACCTATTGATTTGCATTGTTCTCCCTCTGGTTATTAAAAACCAAGAAAATGAAGAGCTGGTTCCAATGTAAACTAGGGGAGCAAAGGAAATGGAGGAGGAGGAAGGAGGAGAGGAGGAGGAGGAAGGAGAAGGGAAGAGGAAGGAGGAGGAAGGGAGGAGGGAGGAGAAAAGGAGAGGAGAATGGAAGAGGGAGGAGGAGGAAGGAGGAGAGGAGGAGGAAGAAGGTGGAGATGAGGAAGGAGAGGAGGATGGAAGAAGCAGGAGAAGGAGCGGAGGAAGGAGGAGAAGGGAAAGGGAGGAGGAGAGGGAGGAGGAGGAGAAAAGGAGAGGAGAATGGAAGAAGGAGGAGAGGAGGAAGGAGAAGGTGGAGATGAGGAAGGAGAAGGTGAGGAGGAGGAGAATGGAAGAAGCAGGAGAAGGAGCGGAGGAAGGAGAAGAAAGGAAAGAGGGAGGAGGAGAGGAAGAGGGAGGAGGAGGAGGAGGAGAAAAGGAGAGAATGGGAGGAAGGAGGAGAGGAGGAGGAAGAAGGAGGAGGGGGAGGAGAATGGAAGAAGCAGGAGAAGGAGCGGAGGAAGAAGGAGAAGGGAAAGAGGAGGAGGAGGAAGAAGAAAGTGGAAGAGATGAGGAGGAAGGAGAAGGGGAGGAGAAGGAGGAGAAAGGAAGAGGACCCAGAAGAAGGCGCAGAGTGAGGAGGAAGAAGGTAGAGGAGATGAGGAAGGAGAAGGAGAAGAATGGAAGAGGAAGCAGGAGAAGGAGCGGAGGAAGGAGAAGAAGGGAAAGAGGAGGAGGGAGGAGGAGGAGGAAGAAGAAGAAAGTGGAAGAGATGAGGAAGGAGAAGGGGAGGAGAAGGAGGAGAAAGGAAGAGGACCCAGAAGAAGGCGCAGAGTGAGGAGGAAGAAGGTAGAGGAGATGAGGAAGGAGAAGGAGAAGAATGGAAGAGGAAGCAGGAGAAGGAGCGGAGGAAGGAGAAGAAGGGAAAGAGGAGGAGGAGGAGGAGGAAGAAGAAAGTGGAAGAGATGAGGAAGGAGAAGGGGAGGAGAAGGAGGAGAAAGGAAGAGGACCCAGAAGAAGGAGCAAAGGGAGGAGGAAGGAGGAGGAGAAGAATGGAAGAGGAAGCAGGAGAAGGAGCAGAGGGAGGAGGAGAAGGGAAAGAGGAAGGAGGAGGAGAAGAGGAGATGAGAATGGAAGAGGGAGGATTAGGAGAAGAGGAAGGAAGAGGAGGAGGAAGAGAAGAGGAAGAAGACGAAGGAAAAAGGAAGAAAGAGACAAAGGAGGGGAGGAGTAAGAAGAAGCTTCTTTGCAAAGTCTCTAGAATTGCCTTATATAAAGAATAATAGCAAGAAAACGTCTGATTCTTTTGAATCACACACTGACAGCTGGCCTATTTGTAAGGCAGCTGCTAGCAGATTGTTCTGGGCAGAAAGATGCCATTCCTCCCTACAGGTCGTCCTCATTTAGCAACTGCCTCGCTTAGCAGCCATTACCCGTTCCCATTACGTGATGGGGAAAGTAACTTTGCAACCCGTCCTCGCCACAGTCTGCCAAGCAGAGGAAAGTTGGAGCTGAGATTGCAAACAAGCGTCCACTTTCACTTAGCAAACCGATTTGCCGATCCCAGCTGCGGTTGCTAAACGAGGACGGGCCCGTATGCTTGGAAGTTATAAAAACGCTGCAGGCAGCGATCCAGAAGTGGTCTATTCAATCAGGACCATATTGGAGGCTGATGCTCGGCTTGCCGGCGACCAGTCCCTCGTTTAAATTTCATGCAATTAAAAGAATAGGACAAGAATTAAAACCAGCGGGTGGCAGAGAGACAGGGAGGTGCCCAGATGGACGGGGTGTGTGTGTTAATATTGCTTGGAGTGCCACGCTGCCAGACCTCATTCGAATGCTCCTGCTAAAACAAACTTTGTTTTTTTTAAAAAAACATACCGTGTTTCCCCGAAAATAAGACCCTGTCTTATATATTTTTAAACCCTGAAATAAGTGCTTGGCCTTATTGCCATGCACTCAAAAGCCCGATTGGGCTTATTATCAGGGGATGCCTTATTTTGGGGGGAAACAGGGTATCTATCTATCTATCTATCTATCTATCTATCTATCTATCTATCTATCTATCTATCTATCTATGTCCATCCACCTATCCATCTATCTCCTTCCTTCCCTTCCTTCCTTCCTTCCTTCCTTCCTTCCTTCCTTCCTTCCTTCCTTCCTTCCTTCCTTCCTTCCTTCCTTCCATGTTTCCCTGAAAATAAGACCCTGTCTTATATATTTTTGAACCCTGAAATAAGCACTTGGCCTTATTGCCATGCACTCAAAAGCCCGATTGGGCTTATTATCGGGAGAGGTCTTATTTTGGGGGGAAACAGGGTATCTATCTATCATATATCTGTGTATCTACCTACCTACCTACCTACCTACCTACCTACCTACCTATCTACCTACCTATCTATCTATCTATCTATGTCCATCCACCTATCCATCTATCTCCTTCCTTCCTTCCTTCCTTCCTTCCATGTTTCCCTGAAAATAAGACCCTGTCTTATATATTTTTGAACCCTGAAATAAGCACTTGGCCTTATTGCCATGCACTCAAAAGCCTGATTGGGCTTAATATCGGGAGAGGTCTTATTTTGGGGGGAAACAGGGTATCTATCTATCTATCTATCTATCTATCTATCTATCTATCTATCTATCTATCTATCTATCTATCTATCTATCTATCATCTATCTATGTACCTACCTACCTACCTACCTACCTACCTACCTACCTACCTACCTACCTACCTACCTACCTATCTATCTATCTATCTATCTATCTATCTATCTATCTATCTATCTATCTATCTATCTATCTATCTATCGTGTTTCCCCGAAAATAAGACCCTGTCTTATATTTTTTTGAACCCTGAAATAAGCGCTTGGCCTTATTGCCATGCACTCAAAAGCCCGATTGGGCTTATTATCAGGGGAGGTCTTATTTTGGGGGGAAACAGGGTATTAATTGAGTGTTTTGGGGGGAAAAGGAGAAAATTAACGCTAGAAATAGGGACCCACCCAGTACTTTTCCTGTTTGTTCTTTTGAGAGACGTTTAACCTGCCTGGGGTTTCGGAGTAGAACAGGCAAGGAGAGCATTACACTTCATCAACCGATAATTAGTAGCACCGAATGTTTATCTAAGGTGTTATGCCTCCAAGTCCCTGTGCAAACAGATGCTAATCCTTCGGGTTCAAATCCCCACAGGAGAAGATCAACGCAGGATAATATTGGTCGAAGCAATTGTGTTTGCACGCCCCAAATGGGGCCTCTTGACTGTCTGCCATTTATTAGTGTCATTATTATGGTTGGTCGCACAGTCAGCCAGATGTTTCGGGCTGGATTTGACAGTGTGTTTTTTTTAATCCACCCATCGAGCACCTGGGATGGGCAGCAGATGTGGTCGCTTGATTTTTTATGAAAGGTCTCTTCGCAAGATGTAAGCTGTTCCAAGCCAAACAACCTTCTGCAATTGACCGATGGTGATGTGGTCAATGCCCATGGCATTCAAGTGGTGCTCCAGGTGTTTTCGGATTATTATTCTGTTTTTATTCCACCTTGTTTTATACAGAGCTTAAGCAGTTGTGTCAATCGCAGAATCATTAGGAATAGAATAGAATAGAATAGAATAGAATAGAATAGAATAGAATAGAATAGAAAACAATAGAAAACAATAGAAAACAATAGAAAACAATAGAAAACAATATAGAATAGAATAGAATAGAATAGAATAGAACAGAACAGAACAGAACAGAACAGAATAGAATAGAATAGAATAGAATAGAATAGAATAGAATAGAATAGAATAGAATAGAATAGAATAGAATAGAATAGAATAATAGAACGGAACGGAACGGAACAGGACAGAACAACAGAGTTGGAAGGGACCTTGGAGGTCTTCTAGTCCAACCCCCTTCTCAAGTAGGAAACCCTATACCATTTCAGACAAATGGTTGTCCAATCTCTTCTTAAAAACCTCCAGAGTTGGAGCATTCACAACTTCTGGAGCAGAGGTGGGTTCCTCCCAGTTCAGACCGGTTCTATAGAACCAGTAGTAACTTGATGGCCTGGGTCGCTGGAACCGGCAGCGACCCAGGCCTGCCACGCCCCCGAGCCGGTTCTCACGCCATATTGCTTTTAGCTTCTGCGCATGCGCAGGAGCTTTTTAAAGTACTGTGCATGCGTGTGCGCAAAGAGTGTGCAAAGAGTGCACGCCCCCGCGGCGCGTCCCTGAGCAAACCGGCAGCAAAGTCCTTCTTATATGTCGCCCTGAGTCCTTCGGGAGTTGGGCGGCATATAAGAATACCAAAATAAATAAATAATAAAGAAAACCTGAACCCACCCCTGTTCTGGAGGCAAGCTGTTCCACTGATTAATTGTTCTAACTGTCAGGAAATCCCTCCTTAGTTCTAAGTTGCTTCTCTCCTTGATTAGTTTCCACCCATTGCTTCTTGTCCTGCCTTCTGGTGCTTTGGAGAATAGCTTGACCCCCCCTCTTCTTTGTGGGAGCCCCTGAAGACGAGTTACGTGTATGTTCCTTGTGTAAGAGGGACAGGATTGTCCAACTTTGGCTTTTACACCCGGCATACAAAGCCTCTGACCAGCGTTTGACCATCAGTCCGGCTTTAGCCAAAGCAAAACTTTCACCCTGTTATATATAATTCAAAGACCCCAAATCCCTTATTTTCTTGCCAAATGGCTGTAAAAACCACTTGATTTATGGCAGCGTGCAGGATAACTTGCCAGCTGTATTATGGATTACTTTCCCCGATTGTTCATTTTTCTTGCTTTGGATGCCTATGATATACTACCCCTGAATATGGAAGTTCTATGAGCACCGCCTCTTCTTTACTAGCTGTCAAATGTAGCAGTAGCAACAGCCCTTAGGCTTATATACCGCTTTACAGCCGTCCCTAAGCAGTCTACAGAGTCAGCCTATCGCCCCCCCCCAGCAATCTGGGTCCTCATTTTACTGACCTCGGAAGGATGGATGGCGGAGTCAACCTTGAGCCGGTCAGGATCGAACTGCTGGCAGCTGGCAGTCAGCCGAAGTAGCCTGCAGTACTTGCATTCTAACCACTGCGCCACCACGGCTCACACAATCTTGTGTGCAGCACACAATCTTGCCACTAACAAGACATGTTTATATCAAAAAAAACACCCTCATTTTGTTTCTTCCATTCTCTCTCCCAAATCTCTCCCCCTTTCAAAGTGAGCGACAGTTCTAATTTTAAGAAACGGAGAGGAAAGGAAGTTAATTTTCCTCCAATTTCCCCCCACCCCACCCGGTTAGGTATCCTGACAGTTTCTCTGCCTTGCCTTCCTCTTAATCTTCCCCGAATCATAAATGCAGAGCAGCGTCTTTGGAGCGAGCGAAGCAAGGACAAAATTGGAATGAAACCTAGTTAAAGTTCAGGACCGTTAACAAGATAAAAGCCCCTGTTAAAATCGGGGGTGGATGGGTTTCCGCAGGAGTTTCCAGATGTTTGCAAAAATTATGCTTGCATTGTCCTCCTCCTGCCAGTTGTGCTTTTAACAGAGATGACATCATTCAGAACCAACCCCGACCACATCCTCAGGACTTTCAGGCAGTACCCAACTTACAACCACAATCTTCTTTCTCGTTTAATGACCCCGTAATCCCTTGCGGGATGGAGTTGGGGAAACTGAATGGAGCTGAGTGTTTACTGGCCGGATGCCGTTTCCTGTCGCCATTGAGGAGTTATATTCAGCAGATATATTCTCAACGTGTCGAGAGAGAGAGAGAGAAATATCTGCCTCTACCTAGGATCGAACTCACAGCCTCCTGATCGTGAGGCGAGAGCTCCACCTCTAGGCCACCGCGCCACTCGACTTACGACCACAACGGAGCCCCAAATGTTCTGTTGCTAAGTGAGAAAGCTGTTTTGCCCCATTTTACGACCTTTCTTGCCACAGTTGTTAAGTGAATCGCTGCCGTTGTTAAGCGAGTAACACGGTTGTTAAGTGAATCCGGCTTCCCCGTCAACTTTGCTTGTCAGAAGTTCACCAAAAGGGGTTCTCGGGACACTGTGACCGTCATAAACATGAGTCCGTTGCCAAGCGTCTGAACTTTGATCACGTGACTGAGGGGATGCTGCATTCGTGTGAAAAATTGGCGGCCATTCGTGTGAAAAGCAGTCATGAATCATTGTCACTTTTGAACGGTCACTAAACGAACGGTTGTAAGTGGCGGACGGCCTGTATTGGGGGTGATTTTCCCCAGTTCTCCATGACCGAACTATTTGTCAGGCCTGGGTTGAAAACTTTTCGGGAATCAATATTTTGCTGGCTTCCCGTTTTGCGCCAGGAACTTGATATTCCCCATCCTCCTGAATTGATGCTGCTTGGGGAGCCCCCTTCCGAAGGAGATTAAGCCCCCATTATTCCCACTCGCGAAGAAAATGGAGATTTACGGACTCCCTCCGCTCGATTTAAATGCAAATGTGGCAATTTTAGCCCGGAACCATGGAAATGAAGACATTAAGGCTGAGGTGGCATTTGTGAACTGTCTCCCCGGGGCACCTGAGCAGGTGCGTTGAGAGAGGTGGGCTTCCATCATTGCCAAACCAAGTTATGCAGCTCCCCGGCAGGGAAGTCCGATCGATGGCCGTCTCCCCGGGGGGCTCCGAGGCTCCCCGTTTCTACCCTGGAGTGGAAAAGAGGCAAATACTGGTTAAGAAACAAGAAATCTGATAAATGCCCCTGTTTTCCTGTTCAGACATCTCATCCGTCTCAGGCAGCACGGAGCCTTTGTCTGCAAGGTGCATTTCCCTCTTCCGAGGCGAGTTGCTAAACTACAAATCCCAGCATCCTTGCCAGGGGTGGCATTGAAAATTTTTAGCAACCGGTTCTCTGCCTGGTTGCTGGGTGGGCGTGGCCATGGGGGTGTGGCCTACTCGGAGGCTTTCCTTGAGCCTCCTCCAGGAGGGCGAAAATGGCCTCCCCCGAGCAGCGGAGGCCGGAAATGGGCTTGTTTCCTGACAGAGGTGATAATTAATCTCACAAAGGAGAAGTTTGATCTTTTTCCGGACATCAGACATTAGAAAAAGAAACCGCAGTTTAAAAGTCTAAGTAAAAATGTTTATTTCGGTACAAAAACAATAAATCCTCATTAACTACATGCCTGATATAAAAGTAGGTCTTCCTTCAATGGAAGCCAGGAACAGAAGGAGAGATCGGAGAGAGGAATGCACACATGCGTACAAGAACATATCAATCACGTGCTCAGGAATAAACCATTATAATGAATAGGGATGCAGCTCCCTGCATATACATATAACAGGCAATAAAATCACTACGTGACATTTCCGGACTTTCGGTACTTTCAGTAGGCCCGTTTTTCACCCTCCCCAGGCTCTGAAGGTTTTTCTCGAGCCTCCGGGAGGGCGAAAGCGGCCTCTCCCAGGCTCTGGAGGCCCTCCGGAGGCCGCAAACAGGCCCGTTTCTGGACTTCCGGTAGGCCCGTTTTTTGCCCTCCCAGAGCCTCCATGCGGGCCCTGCACTTACCTGGCATCCAAAACAGGCCTCGTGGAGACTCCTGGGAGGGGCAGGGCAGGGTGGGTGGGGTCAGCCAGTCCTTGGAACAACCGGTTCGGCGAACCAGATTAAAATTAACATCCGGTTCGCCCGAACCGGCTGAATCCCACCCCTGATCCTTGCCCTGAGGCGTGCTGACGGAGGCTGTCAGTTTCCCACTGTCGTGCGTCAATTACTGTAACTTCCCTCACTGAGGTAGTTCTCAGTTTAGGACCACAATTGAGTCTGGAACTTCATTTTTTTTTTCCAAATTTTTTTTATTTTTTCCTCCACCACTTTTACATTTCAATGAGCATATACCTTCAATTATTACAATAAAATACACAATTTTACATTTATATTCCATCATTCAAAAATCAGCATCTTATACGTAGGCCTATATTATCAGTCATCAGTCTATTCTACTTTTCTTTCCATTGCACTCCCCCTCTCTACCTCTATCCTCTCCTCCTACTTTCTTACTCCTTCACTCCTCCTCTACTCTCTCTACTCCTTCTCTTCCTCCCCATCTACTTCCTCTTACGCCCTCTTAGCCTTCCCCTGAGTACTCTTTTATCTTCTTATGTTTAACAGACTGATGATACAATCTCTAATTTGAGCTCTTCATTCCCTTCTAAGAAAAAAATTATTATTATTATTATATTTATATTTATATTTATATTTATATTTATATTTATATAGTACTTTGTTTCTAGGTATATGCTTCTAGCTTCATCTTACCTCCACAAAAAAAAAGGGAAAAAAAATTTTTTTTTAATCTAGTTTTGTCATCTGGGATATTCACCAGTTATTTTTCAATTCTACTCCTAAATTTCTCCGCTATTCATTAATTCCCACATTAGTTGTTAATCTCCTGCTTCTTAATTTTAGGCCCAATTTGCTTCCTCCACTTTTTTGTCTCTTTATCCTGGAACTTTGTTGTCGTTGTAGTTGTTAAGTGGGTTTAAACGAGTCACTACAGGCAAACCACGTGGTCGTGAAACGGATCCGACACATCCAGTGGGCGTTTTCTGCTGAAAAGTGCCAAAAACCATCACAAAGTCCCGGTGATGTGATCATAGTCGTAAACATGAGTCGGTTGCCAAGCTCCTGAAATGCAAATTATGGGCGGCCAGCAGTCATAACTTTGAGGATGGGTCCTAGGAACCTTTTTCGAAGTCCGTTGCAACTTTTGACAGTCGTTAAGCCGTCGGTCATAAGCCGAGGACTCCCTGAAATGTTTCTCTCCTGATCTCTCCCCATCTCTTCAAAGCAATTCTCAACTTATTTATAATTGACTCCGTATTTATTTTTCAAGGCACCCTGTGGAGCCCAGAATAAAATAGGGAACGAGGTTGTAGGAATTCAACAAGAGAAAAGTTATTTATATACCAACTTTTTAACAGAAGGGACCTTGCAGGTCATCTAGTCCAACCCCCTGCCCAAGCAGGAGGCCCTTACATCTGCCCCTACCTAGGATCGAACTCGCAACCTCCTGATTGTGAGGCAAGAGCTCCACCTTCTGAATTTGCCTCCCTGGTTTTAATGGTTGTGAAGAACGTTGGCGTCCTTTTAATTTTCCAATTAAATCAGTGGAACAGCCTGCCTCCGGAAGTTGTGGGTGCTCCATCACTGGAGGTTTTTAAGAAGCGATTGGACAACAGTTTGTCCGAAATGGCGTAGGGTTTCCTGCTTGAGCAGGGGGTTGGACTAGAAGACCTCCAAGGTCCCTTCCAACTTTGTTGTCCCGTAATTCTATAATCCCAGATCAATTCAGGAGCTGAAGTGGTGCAGTGGTTAAATGCTGCGACTGCAGGCTGACTGCTAGTTCAGCAGTTCAGCTGTTCAAATCTCACTAGGCTCAAGGTTGACTCAGCCTTCCATCCTTCTGAGGTGGGTAAAATGAGGACCCAGTTTGTTGGGGGCAATATGCTGAACTCTGTAAACCGCTTAGAGAGGGCTGTAAAGCACTATGAAGAGGTATATAAGTCTAAGTGCTATTGCTATTGCTAATTAACCAGAGGAACGGCCTGCCTCCAGAAGTTGTGGGGTGCTCCATCACTGGAGGTTTCTAAGAAGAAACTAGACCGTCACTTATCTGAGATGGTATAGGTTCTCCTGCTTGAGCAGGGGGCTGGGCTAGAAGACCTCCAAGGTCCCTTCTACCTAGGTTTATTTATTTATTTAATTTATTTATTTTTATTTCATCAAGCATGTATTAGATGACAGATATAAGTATAAACATGATTATGAATACCTGAAATGGATACGAATAAAAGGGAATATTAAGACAGGGACGGTAGGCATGCTGGTGCGCTTATGCACGCCCCTTAAAGACCTCTAAGGTTAAAGTTTGGGGGGTTTGCGGAAGAAACCACAGAGTCAGGTAGTGCATTCCAGGCATTGACAACTCTGTTATTGAAGTCATATTTTCTGCAATCGAGTTTGGAGCGGTTTAGCAATAGCAATAGCACTTAAACTTATATACCGCTTCATAGTGCTTTACAGCCCTCTCTAAGCGGTTTACAGAGTTCAGCATATTGCCCCCAACAATCTGGGTCCTCATTTTACCGACCTCGGAAGGATGGAAGGCTGAGTCAACCTTGAGCCGGTGAGATTTGAACTGCTGAACTGCTGAACTGTAGTGCTGCACTTTAACCACTGTGCCACCTCGGCTCTTTATGGTTTACCATAAGTTTGTATCTATTGTGTGCTCGTGTATTGTTGTGGTTGAAGCTGAAGTATTCATTGACAGGTAGGACATTGTAGCAGATAATTTTATGTACTACGCTTAGGTCGGATCGAAGACGGCGAAGTTCTAAGTTGTCTAAGCCCAAAATTTCGAGTCTGGTGGCATAAGGTATTTTGTTGCGTGGCATGGGTTGATTCGTTCTGCGGAAAGATCTGAAGACAGACAGAAACCCCCACTAAACCATGGCTTATAAATCAGGAAGCACATCACTACGGTTCCCTGCCCCCTCCCCTCTGCAATCGCGCCCCCCCCTTGCCCCCTTTGCCAGGTAATTTCAAAGGACATCAGTTTAGAGGATTGCTACTCCTGGTTTTGATGCTCCGGGATTGAATAATGCAGGAGACGGGCAGGCGTGTTTGGGCGGGGGGGGGGGGGGGGACGACGACTAGTGGAAGGGCTGCGTTTGTTTCATTATTGATGGGCCATGACAGGTCCTCCGCCGACGGCCTGTCTGAAGGGAATGATTAGCTGGTAAAAAATTAATTGCTGCTCTTTTCGATAGAGGTGGATGAAACGGGACGACGTGTTCTGCGTTGCGCGGGAACCGGCCAGATTCTGCCTCATCCGTCTTGCCTTCTTCCCAGGGACGGTGGAAAATGTCTTGCGGAGGACACAATTAAGTGCAATTAGGATCAGGAATCTCCCCGTGTCCCCAGGACTGTGGGAAGGAGGAAAAAAAGCAGAGAACCAGGAAAAGCTCTCACAGATGTTTTTAGACAAGGGGACTCCGGAAACACACACACACACGCACACACCCTTCTCCATTTCTGAGTTTAAATTTCAGTACACTGAGCAGGTTTGGCCTCTTCCAAAATGCGCTGGAGAGCTCTCTTCGTCCCCATTTCGAATCCCAACCTCGCCGTATTTCCCCGCCGCATGAGAGAGAGATATTTTTTGGGAAACCTTCTGCTCCGAACTCCAGAACGTGGAGGCGATTGTCTCAAATTGCTTTCTGAGTGGTATTTCAGAGGGTTAGGAAAAAGCTCGTTGTTTCTAAGCAGGCGTTTGGGGAAAAAAAACCGGGTTGCCCTTTTCAAAAAAAAGGCACACGGGAAGGAAGCTGACTGGAGGTTTCGGAAAAGGGTAATATTCGGACGACCTCCTCGTGCCCTTGCTTGGCCTCCCACCGGTTGGAAAAGGTTGGGTGGCTCGCACTGGGGCCGAGCCTTTGTCTCCCCAATCCCCGTCAAGCTTTTATTAGAATTTCTCCTCTTCAACATTATATTCCTACAGAATCGTAAAATTAAGGAGAAACTTCCCAACAGTGAGGACAATGAACCAGTGGAACGGAAAAAAACTATTGGAGGTTCTTAAAAAGAAAACATTGGACAGCCATCTATCTGAACAGGTATAGGGCAGCGGTGTCAAACTCAAGACCCGCGGGCCAGATCCGGCCCGTGGGGTGCTTAGATCTGGCCCACGGAGCCGCCTTGGAAACAGCGAAGGGCAGGCTTGCAGGGGGGCCTCTGACAGCGAAAATGGAGCTCAGGCGGGCTTCATGCGGCCCTCCCGAGCTCTGTTTTTGTTGGCAGAGGGTTGCAGGATGTCACGGTGTGAATATTGCCAGTTGTATGTCTATGCAGGGTGATGCATCCCTATCTAATATTATGGTACATTCCAATACAAGCAGAACACGTGATACGATGTTTTTGCGCATGTGTGCATTCCTAAACCACCATTAATTCTTCTTCTGCCTTAGCTCTTGACCTGAACGGTCGTGTTTTCTTAGCAAAGATGTAATTATTCAGGATTTATTGTTTTTGTACTGAAATAAATATTTTCTATTAGACTTTTAATCTCGGCTTTATTTCTAACTGTCTGAATTCCAAGTAAAGATCCAAATCGCCTCTATGAGATTTTATTCTGATCCTTAACACAGGAGGCCGTCGCAGATTAAAACGGAGCTTGAGAACCCGTTTCCACTGGCAGAGCGCTCAGGCCACCACAGCCCCCCCCCCTGCACGAGTGACGTTGAGCTGGCCATGCCCACCCCGGCCCTCCCGCGAGGTCAAACACAACCCTGATGCGGCCCTCAATGAAATCGAGTTTGACACCCATGGTATAGAGTCTCCTGCTTGAACAGGGGGTTGGGCTAGAGGACCTTCAAGGTCCCTTCCAGCTCTATTCTAATTTGATTGATCGATCGATCAATAGAACGATTGATTGATTAATTGATTGATTGATTGATTGATTGATGGGAGCAGTATGCAGGAAAATCAAAGTTGGCTGTCCAACCTATTAAAAGCCTCCGGAAAAAGTATAGAGTCTCCTGCTTGAACAGGGGGTTGGGCTAGAAGACTTTCAAGGTCCCTTCCAGCTTTATTCTAATTTGATTGATCGATTGATAGAACGATCAATTGATTGATTGATTGATTGATTGATTGATTGATTGATTGATGGGAGCAGTATGCAGGAAAATCAAAATTGGCTGTCCAACCTATTAAAAGCCTCCGGAGAAAGAAGCCACCATCTCTCTAACGCTATTGTTTAGATCCTACCCTTATGACATATTTCCACAGCATTAAGCCAAATGTGATGGTCTGTAAACCGTAGATCTACTCGGCCTTGCTCATGTCATGTTCTGTTCTCCATACTGCCTCTCTCTCCCCCGCTCAGCATCCTTCAGAATTGACCCCTTTCATGTTATTGCAATTTCCTTTGGGAGTTGATAACCTCATTGAGGGGGGGATGAGGTTAGATGGAGGTCTTTCCTTAGGCTCTTCTCCAATTATGTTGGCCCCATGGGTCCTCCTTCTCTTCTCCCGTAGATGGATTCGCAAAGGACAAGAAGGACGTGACTTGGCAGACACCAAGCCATAATTCCCAAAAAAAAAGGCGATGTGCTAAATCTCTGGGCAGAAAACGCTATCCTTCCCTTGGTCTTTGTCCAAGTTGATGTCACGCTGAAGACCTGGAGGACACAAACCACGGGGGATCTCAAGCGGTGGGATGCTCCGCTCATGGGCCATCTGTTTGCTGGCAACTTGTCTCCATGGTAAGCTGTAAAAAACATAAGTTTTTACATCATTGCCACCAGACTCATGTCCTCTGTAGTCCACCCTGATGCCTCTGAAGTGAACCGAAGTCCTTCCTCCGGACAGATGGAGCAGGTCTTATTTTTCTTAAATAATTTTTATTGCAATTTTCCAGTTTAAAAAAAAAAAGCAACATACAAAACAAACATATACATCACTTATACATAAAATAAAATTCCACGAATACAGCTTGAAGTCATCGCACTTTTCTTCTCAATTCTGTATTTTCCTAGTTACGGCTATTGTTTTATACCTAAACTTTTTTTTATCTTTCTCTATTCATTATATACACTATTACCTATTATCCCATAATTTTATGCTCTTATATACATTATATACATTGTTTTACAACCATTAAGATTTAAGGTTACATCTATCACATTTTTTCCATTCTTATCGCATTTCTTATAACATTTCACTCTTTTATTTATTTATTTATTTATTTATTTATTTATTTATTTATTTATTTATTTATTTATTTATTTATTTATTTATTTATTTATTTATTTATTTATTTATTTATTTATTTATTATTTGGTTCTTCTATGCTGCCCTACTCCCGAGGGACTCGGGGCGGCGTACAACATTGTGGAAGAACACTATACAATAAACAACAGTTAAAAACAGAATTAAAAATTAAAAAATTAAAATCTTCACCACCAAACATACCGGGGGAGAGGTCAGATGGGGCAAGTCTCAACCCCCTGCCTGCAGGAAGAGCCATGTCTTGACGGCTTTTCGGAAGGCCAGCAGGGTGGGGATAGTTCGGATCTCTGGGGGGAGTTGGTTCCAGAGCACGGGGCCCCCCACAGAGAAGGCCCTCCCCCTAGGGCCCGCCAGGCGGCATTGCTTGGCTGACGGGACCTTAATCTTAATTCACGCATTGATTTTACTTTGCTTTTCGAGCCAATCATACCATCTGTCCCAAATTTTATAGTACCCTGTTTCCTCTCGTTCTCTTAGTCCCATAGTAAGTTTACTCATTTCTGCACAATCTAGCACCTGCCAGGTGGAGAAATTCTTAAGACCCTCATCTCTCCCGTTGTTTCCCCTCACATCCTGGGTCCACGGGGACACAACCCACAGCCATTCTGGAAGCCTTCTCGCCGATCTTCCTAGCCCCACGATGACCGCTTAGATGTTTCCGAGACGTGACCCTGATGGTGACCACCTACTTACTTATGGCACCTGTGGTGCCCTCTGGCAACATGCATGGTCATTTAACTCTGCCCAGTGCAAAGAGGGGGAAAAACTCCCAAGGAAGGCTTTTATTGGCAAGGCCCTTTCTATCCTGTCTCGTTCACATAATTATGGTGAGGAACAACCAGCCGAAGCTTCACGGGGTCACTCGCGATCCCATGCATAATTCATTGTTTTCCCCTAAACCCATCGCTTGCTTCCAAGTTGGTTCTTGCAAAAATAATGAAGTCTGCAGGAGAAGGCGCCGGAGACGTTCTACGAAGAAAAGAACCAGAACTTATTTATTTATTATTTATTTTGTGAGATTTATATACCGCCTCACAGTGCAAGCACTCTCTAAGCGGTTTACACCAATAAGCAATGTATATTTATATTGCTCCCAACAATCTGGGTCCTCATTTTACCTACCTCGGAAGGATGGAAGGCTGAGTCAACCTTGAGCCGGTGAGGTTTGAACCGCTGACCTGCGGATCACAGTCAGCTAAAGTAGCCTGCAGTACCTGCCTCTAACCGCTGCGCCACCTCGGCTCTTCAACTTCACAACTTCACCTGCAAAGCGTAGGTGTACGGTTGGTGTAGGGTTTCCGGCCTAAGCAGGGGGTTAGACTAGAAGACCTCCAAGGTCCCTTCCAACTCTGTTATTCTATTCTATTCTAAAGTCTAGGCAATTAGCAGGACCCCACAGTTCATCAGAGTGTGACGCTTGGACAAGAGGGGCCTTCAACACTACCTTTCCACACAGGTGGAATTCGCTTCCCTTCCCTCTACCGCTTCGCAAATGTGAGCGCACATGCGTGTGGCCTTCTGCGCATGTGCCATGCTCGCACACGCGGCTTGCACACATGCGTGCGGCTTCAAAATGTGCTTAAATGGGACAGCATAGCGCCAGGGCGGGTGGGCGGCCCACCTGCAGGTCACTGAATACCACCTTTCCAGGAACAATCAACAAACCAGACTATTTTTCAAAAAAAACCCAGGTCCTTTAACTTTCAAATCCAGCCATGAGCATCGGCTACCCTCTCGTGATAAAGATTGTGGGCCGCCTTATACCCCAAACTCAACGCCGTTGCTTGTCAATGAAGGCGTGGAAGGACAATTGGTCCACCTTGGAAAATTTGGGGGCACCATGAATAGAATAGAATAGAATAGAATAGAATAGAATAGAATAGAATATGGAATATGGAATATGGAATATGGAATAGAATAGAATAGAATATGGAATAGAATAGAATAGAATAGAATAGAATAGAATAGAATAGAATAGAATAGAATAGAATAGAATATGGAATAGAATGGAATGGAATGGAATGGAATGGAATGGAATAGAATGGAATAGAATAGAATAGAATAGAATAGAATCAAAAGCCCCCTTGCAAAAATTGGGAATTTCTGCCTGTCAACCCACCCACCCCTTTCAAAATGTTCAAAATTTCCCCAAGAATGGTTGATGAATATTGCCGTTCTAATTCGGACAGGGGGGATGTTTTCTCCTTTCCGAATTCTTTCTGGGTTTTGCAAAAGCTCCTGGCAAATTTAATTTTAACCCTCATACCCCTTTGTAACGACTTCGCATGACTCGTCCCCAACGGGAAGCTGTGCTTCTGGGCATGTGCAGAGTGCCTACTGAATACTGCTGGAAGAAGAGCCGGAAACCAAAATCCTGAATGTCTTTTTTTTTCCGGGAGGGGGCAGGAGTAAATTAATTGCTAATGAAGGCCTCCCTCTTTCCTCTCTTTCAAAAACTTTCCTCTTTTATTCATGCCAACCAGCTTCTTTAAAACCACCCGTGCTTGCCCCATTTCTCCTTAACTTAGCGAAACGGCAGTTGAGGGAGAGTGAAATTAATTCTCCCCCCCCCCCCTTCAAAGACAAACACGTTTTCCACCCTTCTGCCGGAGAGGCCGTTGCTCATCCTTTGATACTGATTTTCTTCAAATCTCAAAGCGGAGACGGTTCCCCTTTTTTTTCAAGTTTTTTCCTCCCCCCCCCCCCCCCCGCCCTCCGTGGATCGTCCTCTGGGCTGGTTCTGCGTTCGGCTTTTTCAAGTCTTAATGCCCAGAGACTGGCATGCTGGAGAAAGAGGCCAAGGGGTGCCCAGGGGGGGGGCTCTACGCAGCAATGGAGGGGAGGAGAAGGCACCCCGGAGAATTTAAGCTGCCAAAAATGGAAGCCTTGCTGAAATTTTTCCGATGGAGGCATCTGGTTCAGTTACAGACGGGTCCAAAGGATAACAGATAACAGAATAACAAAGTTGGAAGGGACCTCGGGAGGTCTTCTAGTCCAACCCCCTGCTCAGGCAGGAAACCCTATACCAGTGATGGCGAACCTTTTTTCCCTCGGGTGCCGAAAGCGCGCACGTGCGTGCTATCGTGTGTGTGTGTGCCCACACCCATAATTCAATGCCCCCCACACACCCTGCCCCCCCTGCGTATGTGCATGTGACCCCCCCATGCTGCCCCGTCCCTACGCATACACACATGACCCCCCAATCCCCCGTTTCTCGACTTCTGGTGGTCCCAGTAGGCCTGTTTTTCGCCCTCCCCAGGGTCCAGAGGCTTTCTTGGAGCCTGGGGAGGGCGAAAACTGCCTCCCCCCCCCGGAGGCCGAAAACAGCCTCCCAGAGCCTCCACGCGAGCCAAAAATCAGCTCGCCAGTGCGCACATGCATGCTGGAGCTAAGCTAGGGCAACGGCTTGTGTGCTGGCAGATATAGCTCCGCGTGCCACCTGTGGCACGCGTGCCATAGGTTCGCCATCAGGGCCCTATACCATTTCAGATAACTGGCTATCCAATCTCTTTTTAACAACCTCCAGTGTTGAAGGACCCACAACTTCTGGAGGCAAGCCGTTCCCCTGGTTAATTGTTCTCACTGTTAGGAAGTTTCTCCTTAATTCTAGGTTGCTTCTCTCCTTGATTAGTTTCCATCTGTCTTGAGGTTGGCGGCAGGCAGGATTTTCCATGCACCTGCCTGAGCGATGCCGGCGAATACGAGCTTCCATATGCAGGAGCAGTCTCCAGAAAAACAAAAAAACAAAGAGCAGGCATTGTTCCACAGTTAGAGAGAGATATTTGAGGAGCCTTGTTATTGAAAGGTGACAAGCAACGGCCTTTTATTTATTTATTTTGTGAGATTTATATACCGCCTCACAGTGCAAGCACTCTCTAAGCAGTTTACACCAGTAAGCAATGTATATTTATATTGCCCCCAACAATCTGGGTCCTCATTTTACCTACCTCGGAAGGATGGAAGGCTGAGTCAACCTTGAGCCGGTGAGATTTGAACCGCTGACCTGCGGATCACAGTCAGCTAAAGTGGCCTGCAGTACCTGCCTCTAACCACTGCGCCACCTCGGATCTTCTTCTTTTAGCATATTATTAGATCTGTGACCCGCTGTGGGGTCTGTTGGAGCTAACTAACATCTCCAGCGAAAATAATGAAATGTAATGAAAATGTCGAACTTGTCTTTTTGTCTTTCTGCATTGCAATTTTTTTTTTTAAAAAAAAACCCGAGCTATCAAGTTGATATTAGCGGCTGCCAAGGTTTTCTCCTCCTGGAAGAAACCCAGCAGAATATCTCAGTTTTTCCCTGCCTTGAAAACCATCCGTGAAAGGGACTTTGGTGCAATACGTGGCCTCAGTCTTTCTGTCTGTAAAATGGGTCTAAGAATGGAATCCATCCCTAAGGCCTCCGGAGAGGTAAAAAGCCACGTTTATTTTGCTGGCACCTGTCTCGCTCCGAAACCAAGCGACCACACACCCAGAGAAGACAATTCCACTTTATAGTTGGCTATACTATTTCGTTTGTAACATCTTCTGCCTTGTTATCTTCTTTTCCTGCAACGAATCACCTGGCAAATCAGCCGAATGGAGTGCCAGTCTCTGCAACAGCCGAATTGTTGGCTAGGAAAAGCTCGTGCCAAGACCCTCCAACCGGATTTGGCAAAGTCCATGAATTCGCCCTTCATGGACCGCCCAGGAGCGGAAACACCTTGGCAGCCTCCGGTGCCTCTCAACCTGGGCAGAATTAGAATAAGTACACCTGTACTTCAGCCCTGAGTCACCAGGATCCTAGAAGGAAATTGGAGACCGGAGGTATATGTTTGACTTGAGGTTTATTGGAACCTGTTTTTCTACTTGCTACACCAGGGGTAAAATTACCGCAAAACGTAATTGCACCGCCTGGCTGCGTGTCTTAAGCTGCACAATGGCTAGCAGGAGCCCTCTCTAATGCCCACCGAAGGAGACTGCTGAGGGCCCCCCACCCGTGGCAGCCACGTGATGGGCGAAACCATTTCCTTTAAAAAAAAATTTTTTTTTATTTTTTCTCCACAATATCAATACACATATCAATGCACATACCACATATCAATAACATACATAATTACACATTTCCCTCTAATCAATTATAATTCAATATCCTATTATGCACCTACATTGTGCTGTTATTTATCAATCTGTGGCTGACTGACAGCGTGGTTAAGCGAACGTTGACCCATTTTATGCCTTTCCTTGCCACGGTTGCTAAGTGAGTCACTGCAGCCGTTAAGTTAGTAACACGTTCGTTAAGTGGATCTGACTTGCGTGTTGTAAGGTCGCAAAAGTGGGAGGGGCAGGTCAGGTGACCCTGGGGCACTGCAACCGTCATAAGGATGAGTCAGTTGCCCAGGTGCCCAAATTTTGATCACGTGAACGTGGGCGGATGCTGCGGGGGTCGTAAGTGTGAAAAACGGGCATAACTCGCGTTTTGCAGTGCCGTTCAGAGGTGGCATTCATCCGGTTCGGGTGAACCAGTAGTGGCGACTATGGGTAGTTATGTAATGACGTCCCATTATCCACATTTTTGAGGCTCTGCGCATGCGCGAAGGTAAGTGAATACCACCCCTGGTGCCATTGTAACTTTGAGCGGTCACTAAACGAACCGTTGTAAGTCAAGGACTACCAAGCTTCCCTTGGCTATTAGCCAAAAAACCCCTCAAATTTTGGGGGGAGAGGCATGGGATTGAAACCCAATTTTTAAAAAAATGGTGGGTGCTATTCTGCATCCTTTCCCCCCAAATTTATTCTTAAAAATAGGGCATTTTGGCAGCTACCTCCTGGAGGCAATATTGGTAGAATTCTTTTTTCTCAGAGTAAGTCCTCTTCCGCCCTGTCCTCTACATGCCAACCTACAAAATTAAAACCGTGTTTTATACCACTCTTCATTTTAAGTTCCTTGTTTAGGGGAGAGAGAGAGAGAGAGAGAGAGAGAGAGAGAGAGAGAGAGAGAGAGAGAGAGAGGAGAGAGAAAGAAAGAAAGAGAAAGAAAGAAAGAAAGAAAGAAAGAAAGAAAGAAAGAAAGAAAGAAAGAAAGAAAGAAAGAAAGAAAGAAAGAAAGAAAGAAAGAAAGAAAGAAAGAAAGAAATATCAGGATGAAAATTCAGACTGACAGCCCCAAAATGCTTATGTTCGGTGCTTGTCTTGATAGCTTTTTTTCCCCCCACTTCTCTTCTGGAATCTTTTCTCTTTTTTACATTTAAAAAAAAACACACAACACCACGGCCGTAGCTCATTTTTCTTCTCGGCCCCCGTTTGAACTGAACGAGGAAGCATCCGTTAAGCCCTGCTTTGGACTAATGTAAAAAAGTTAATTGCACCGTCTACATCTGTAATTATTTCACGCTTCGGGTGAAACGACATGTTTGAAACTCTGGCATTGCAGACTGAGCAATATTTACACAAAAATCTTTTTTTTTTTAAAGACCACTTCATAACGCTCACCAACGCACCGCACAATTGGACGAGAAAGTGTAATCTTTCCGAGTTTCTAAGAGAGAATTCATAATCGGAAGCATAAACTGAAGACAAATAGGTAACAAACCACGATTGTTTTCAAAGGAGCATCAAACCACAGCAACGGGCAGAAACAGGTTAGGATCCCAACACGAGCTTAACCTGGTTTTAACCTGTTTTTTTCTGCTTTTGCAAAGGGCATGGAACCACAGTTCTCCCACCCCGAATCTCAACTAACCGAGATTAAAACTAACCGCACCTAATGGGCTGTGTAAATCCGCCTGCTAGCTCTTGATCTGGTTGTGCAAACACAGCCCCAGGCAGAAACGTGTCGTGGGTCTTGTGTTTTTCCACCGTGCTGTTTTTGGACATTGCTAAGAATGAGAACAAGTTGGCTGGAGAAAGAGTGAACAGAAGGAGAAGTTTAAAGGTGCGTCATAAAAACCTGGAACCGGCACCAAACTGAGTTTTTTGTTGTAGGCTACATTCCAGCCACGAGGCAGAAGGAACCCCAAAAATATGTTTATACATTTCTAGCTGCCTTTTCATCGTCTCATTTTCAGGATAAAGGCAGTGGAGTTGGCCTCAAAAGATACAAACCAGTCCAAATTCCAAGCAGAATTAAAATAAGGAATCTATGATGGAAAATTTATTTATTTATTTATTTATTTGTGAGATTTACAGTATATACCGCCTCATAGTGCAAGCACTCTCTAAGCGGTTTACACTAGTAAGCAATGTATATATTTACATTGCCCCCAACAATCTGGGTCCTCATTTTACCTACCTCGGAAGGATGGAAGGCTGAGTCAACCCTGAGCCGGTGAGATTTGAACGGCTGAACTCAAATGATCACAGTCAGCTAAAGTGGCCTGCAGTACTGCTCTCTAACCGCTCCGCCACCTCGGCTCTTAGAATGTTTTTGGTACCGTCTTTAAATTCTTCTTTAGCAACACATCACGTGTGGTCCCCGAAACAGGGAATCCTGCTAAATCCGAGGTTCCTCAAAACCAAGAAAATATAGATAGTCCTCGACTTACAACAGTTCATTTAGTGACCGTTTGAAGTCACAGCGGCATTGAAAGAGTGACTTATGGCCGTTTTTTTCCACATTTAAGATCATTTCCAAGATCACGGGATCCAAATTCAGACACTTGGCAACTGACTCGTATTTATGACGGCCGCAGAGTCCCCGGGGGCCACGTGGACGACCCTTTGACAAGCATAGTCAATGGGGAAGCCAGATTCACTTAGCAACCGTGTGACTCGCGTATGTCGAGGGTTACCTGTATGCACAGGAGTCTGGGGTTTACAGCAGGCTTTACTTGTTTTTAAATCTATTTATTTCCTCGCCGTCTTCAAAAAACCTCTCTTGTTCACGAAAGCTTAAAATAACTTTTTAGCGTTTAGCAGAGTTTTCAGCTTCTCTTGTTTTCCGCTGTTTCGCTTTCCGGTTTGTCTTACCTGCCTCCGGCCCAGCCCACCTTCCTCAAATATGCAAACCTATAGTAAACAGACACCTGGCACACCGAGCGAGCAGCTGGACAATAATCTCTTTTTCCTGTCGGTCGGCAGGTTAAAGTCACCTTGCAGAGAAGGCAGGGAGCCAGCCGGCCCTGATCCACTCGGAGTCCGTTCCTTGGCAATTATTAACCGCATTCCTGAACGCCGGCCTGGTATGGAAAAATGCCCCACCGTGCCGAAGGAAGTGGGGTTCAGCCGTCGGAAATACCTCTGGCTGGCCGGCTGGCCCTCTCCGCCACGGCTTTGCTCTTGCTGATGTTGGCATACCGGTATTTCAAGTCTCGGGTGTCCCCTGGCAGCACCCCGGCCAGGGCTGTGGATGCCAACGGCGTCGGGGCAGAGCAAACAGAATGGCAGATTTTCAGCCGTATGGAAAACGAGCGTGCGGCACTGAGGCACAGAGGAGGCCAGGGCAAGGAGACGGAGCCATGCCCCCCAGGGACCAATCAGCTGACGGAGGTGGGTAGACGTGGCGGAGTAGCGGAAGAGTGTGGGCGGGCCCCGATCCCTGCTGGCAGAGAGCTGCCTGACACGAGAGAAACTGAGGCAGAAGAGGAACAAGAGGCAGGGGAAGTGAGCCATCCGGAATCCGGGGTGGAACAAGGGGGGTGGTCAGAAGACAAATCTGGGTACCCCTACTGCACCGTCCAGAACTGCACTAGCAAAACTGGGGCCGATTCGGACAATTTAGGAAGTCATTCCAGAGCTTTAGGTCTACTCAACCGAGAGAGGGAACCCAGTGACATCCCTGGCTGGGATGTTGATCCTGTTGAAGCTGAATTTAGCTGTGCTAAGCCAGTGGAGAAGGATGTCCTTCCCACGGAGGGGAGTGATGTCGGTTTGAAAAGAGGAGAAAGCCAACAGCTGGGAAAAGACACCAAGGCCTTCCACGTGGTGGAGAGGTGGTTTGGCCCAGAGAAGATGCCCTCCTTCTGTGCCACCAGTGATATGGGCTTAGCCATCAACCACAGCCACGTAGAATCTCACGTGGCCTATGCATTCTCCTCGGTGGCCAAAGTGGAGGTGGAGGAGAACTTCATCAAAGAGAAGCAACGTTCTGGGAAAGCCGAAGACACTCAGCTGAGAGGCAAAGTCTACAGCTACTACGTCCAGTCTACTTCTCAATCCGTCACTAATAAAGCCACCTTTGGTACCAACGTGGATCTCCAACGATCCTGCAGCCTCCCTACTGTCAACATACATCATGAATCCAAGAAAAGTGGGGCTGAGGAACCTGTCTGCTCATCAGCGACCAAAGGTGAAGCCAACAAGCTTGTTTTGGAGAAGGTCCCAGGCACATCCTCTAATGTTCTCCTCGGTCCTTCAAAAGACACCCAACCTAAGGACCAACGAGAAGCAGTTGTTGTTGAAGAAGACAGCATCTCCACGAAGCCTCTGTTGGCTAGATACAGCTTCATCCGGAAAGAGAGCTTCCAAAGAATTGTAGATAATCCAGAGTTACAGATGCCGATGGAAGGTTTTAGGTCTCCAGCGATTGGACCCTCAGCTGGCCACACCTCACCTCCAGCTCCTCTTCGCTTGGATTCTACTTCCTCTCTGGTGAGATCCATGCAAAATCTCCCGAGCAGTGGAAAAGAAGAGGCATTGGTGGAGCTTGTGGCTGGTGCTAAATTTTTTCATGTCCCACTGAGCTCAGACTCCTCCCTGGATGGGCACTTAGATCTGGGGAACTGCTACCAGGTCTTGTGCATGGCCAAGAAGCGGAAACTTAAGGATCTGCAAGAGGCGGCCTACAAGGTCATGAGTGACAACTACCTCCAAGTGCTGAAGACCCAGGCCATCTACCGCCAACTCAACGCTGCAGAGAGAGACTTGATCCTAGAGAAGAGGATGCGAGGCAAGAAATATTTGACTGTGGCAGATATTGGTTGCCACACAAGTGGACTCTCTTACTACGATGATCAGAAGGATGCTTGGCATCCATTAACCCACATCCCTATTGAAGCCATATCCAGGGGTTGTGCCATCTGCAGCATGTTCAACTACCTCTTTGTCGTAGCTGGCTGCGAAGGGTGTGGAAGGTACCAGAAGCCATCCAGACGTGTCTTCTGCTACAACCCCTTGACCGACATCTGGCAGGAGATCTGTCCACTCAACCAAGCCAGACCCCACTGTAAGCTGGTGGCCCTGGATGGCTGCCTCTACGCCATCGGTGGAGAATGCCTCTATACAGTGGAACGATACGACCCACGCCTGGATCGATGGACGTTTGCTGCCCCTCTGCCCAACGACACCTTTGCTGTGGCCCACACTGCCACCGTCTGCGACGGGGAGATCTGTGTGACGGGTGGCACCTTGAGATACATGCTGCTGAGGTACATCGGACGGACAGACACCTGGAAAGTCCGCCTCACTGGAGGAAGTCAGGACAGGACAACCGAGATGGTGACCGTCAATGGCTTCATCTACCGCTTTGACCTCAACCAGAGGATGGGCATCAGTGTCTACCGCTGTAGTGCCAGGGCCAAGCTGTGGTATGAGTGTGCCACCCACCCAATGCCCTTCCCATCTTGCTTCCAGTGCGCCGTGGTTGAAAACCTTGTCTACTGCGTCAGCCGGCAGTTCCAACTCCGTTTCCTAGCTGACTTGGTGTCTCCACGGTTTGGAAACAAAGAGCTGAAAAATTTCCCTTCCCCAAGAGGAACCCTTATCCCAGTTACTCTCATCTTGCCCGAGGGGTACAAAGCGTTTCAAACAACAGTTTGATGGGGCCTGTACAAGCTGCCTTTGGAACAACAAGGCAAATCTACTTCCAAGGACGATGATCTCCTCGTTTCCCTCCCTGCCCATCAAGGAAAGTAGGACTGTAGGCAGGGTGGGCTTGTCTCTTTCTACCAAGATACCATATTTTTCGGAGTATAAGACGCACCGGAGTATAAGACGCACCTTAGTTTTGGGGGAGGAAAATAGGGGGGGAAATCTATCTACCAGGTATTCATCTGGCTAGCATCCTTAGTCTGTTCAGCTTCAGCACATTATTTTATCCCCTGGTTAGGGCTGAAAAAAATATTCTTCAAAGGGAGTAGGAATGAAAACAAGCCTGCAAAGACTTAGGTCTGGTAAAAAAACTACTTTGGAGGGAGTAGGAATAAGAAAATGCTGCAAGTCGGTAAGATTGTTAGCACCTTGTTAGGGCTGAAAAGACCTTTTTCAGAGGGAGTAGGAATTAAAACAAGCCTGCAAAGACTTAGGGCTGGAAAAAAACTTCTTCGGACGGAGTAGGAAGCCGGGAAGATCGTTAGCACCTCGTTAGGGCTGGGGGGGAAAAGCTTCGAAAAAGCTACATTCAGAGTATAAGACGCACCCAAATTTTCAGCCTCTTTTAGGGAGGAAAAAGGTGCATCTTATACTCCGAAAAATACGGTACTTAACAGAATGGCAGAGTTGGAAGGGACTTTGGAGGTCTTCTAGACCAACTTAATCTTTGTACATTTGCATACAAATTAACCATAGACTTTGAGGTCTCAGAGAGCATTCAGAAGCGAGTGCAAATTCTAAGCCAATTCCGTATAACCAGGATGGTGGTCCTCCATACCACGTTATCTCCTTGCTGGTCTATGAATTTAAGGTCAAGTCCTTCCGTGATCCCCAGTTGGGATTCATCTTTAGATCTTAATGGTTGACCCCATTGCCTTGGGATAGGAGAAGGGGAATACGGATCCCTCTAGTTCAGAGCGGAGACCTTGAACAACCTGTGATCTACCAGTGAAGGGCCTCTAGGAAGCCCATCATCCAGACACAATCCCAATAATATTTCTCCGTGTGACATTTCCAGCAGTTGTTCATTGGAGGTAGAGTGCCTCTAGATTTGGAGTCTCCATCCCAAATTACAGCCCTCTTTTTTTCCCCCATAAACTTTTTTAAATCTCCTTTTTATCGTTTTGTAGGCTGGTCAAGAACTTCATGCCTTCATTGCTGTTGCTGTTTCTCCTCCTTCCTACCCTTTGCCAATCCTCTCATCTCCTTGTAGGCCTGCTCCAGCTCTCCTCCTTAGGACAGAAAGACCGTTGGCGCCACGAGATGGAAGTTATGGGTTCTTTTACTGAGGATAAGGGGTTGCAGCAAAAGGAAGGCTAGATCTAAGGTTCCCCACACAAAGCATTACAGATTTTCCCCTTCTCCCCAGACCTTACCCCTTTGGACAGCCTGTCTCTGTCCAATGGTGTGCCGTGTAGGTGTTTTGGGAACAGCTTGGGTGTTTGCTGCAGTTTGCATCCTTTTCCCAGGCTAGGCGTCCTTGAAGACTGGAATTAGGCCAGTTCTCACGCCTCTGGTTTCCGTCAAGCCTGTTACGCCCCCTTCTCATTTCTACTCTCCACATGCCAATTGCCCCCTTCCTCCCCCCCCCCACAACCATCTATGACAGGAGGCCAGCAAAGCTGAAGATGGCAGATCTGACCCTCATCAAATGAACCCCTCACTTCCTTCACAAAAACCTTCAGTTTTTGGCTGGCGTCATTCCGTCCCTGGCAGTTTCTCTCTTAGGTCGGTTGACGGTACAGGTAGCGCCTCAACGTACGACCGTCCGTTTCATGACCGTTGAAATGGCGCTGTTGCAGCATCCCCTGATCAACATTTGGGCGCTCGGCCTGTATTTATGACGGTCGCAGTATCACGCCATTTGCAATCTTCCCGGAACGGCTTCCGACAAGCAAAGTCAATGGATTTGCTGAAACGGCCGCGTGATTTGCTTAACGGCCGTGGCAAAAACAAACAAACAAACAGGCGTGACTGACTTCAACAGCCGCATTGCTTAGCGGCGGAAGTTCTCCCCCCCCATCACGGCCATAAGTCGAGGACTTGCCTGTAGCGAGCATTCCATGATGTCATAGCAGGGGAGCCCTAACCGCTCCGATGTCAAACCACAACAAATTGTCGAGTCTTAATGCTACTAAATAATGTATGGGTCATTTTTCAGGGTTTGACTGTGCAAATAAAATAAACCACCACGCAGAAATAACAAACTCTTAAAAACACTGCCTCCTCTATGTTAATCTGCTTTTTTTTTTCATTCCTTATTTTTTTACCCGAGCCCTCTCTGCCCTTCCTTCCTCTATTACCATAAGTGAGTGAAATTGGATAATTAAGACACATAACCTGCCATAATCATTAATAAGCTCTACACCCACTGTCTCCGCTTGCATTTGCCTCCGAGTATCAACAATTACTCATCTGGAACCTCCATTCCAAATGGATGCCAGTCCCTTTCAAGATCTGTTTGTTTTTAAGAGAGGCTTATAGATTTAGACCGAGCCAAGACCGAGTGCCCACACTGGTTAACCAAGAGTTCCCACATTCAGCTGTGCCACCAAAGTCTCGCCCGGCGGGAGACAGGGCCCAGCTGGATGACCGTCATCATTGGGTGGAGCCCTTTTAGGGTTCACACCAAAGTACGTCCCCTTTCTTGCAGTCTTCTAATTAGATTTCAGGACTGCGATTTTCTCTGCCTGGAGTAAAGGATTTTCTGAGCCTTGGTAGACGAGAAGCTGGGTAGCCGTGGGTAGTTGGCATCGTGGCTAAAAATTGTAATTTAGCGAGAGTTGAATTAATTCAGATTTACTCAACCTGAGATAAACGGTGGTGGGATTCCTGGGCTTCTTATAGATTCATCTTTTTTAAAAAAAATCTGTGCAAGTACAGATATGTGTGCTCAGCTCCACATGCAAATATATGTATTGTTAAAGGAGAATATTTGTAGCTCAGGGTTGAAATGAGGGGTCCTTGGTGCTCTCTGAACTGGGTGGTTTTCTTGCGGATGACAATAGAAATAGAATAGAACAGAACAGAATAGAATGCAGAACAGAACAACAGAACAGAATAGAATAGAATGCAGAATGGAATGGAATGGAATGGAATGCAGAACAGAACAGAATAGAATAGAATAGAATAGAATAGAATAGAATAGAATAGAATAGAATAGAATAGAATAGAATAGAATGCAAAATGGAACGGAACGGAATAGAATGCAGAACAGAACAGAATGCAGAATAGAATAGAATGTAGAATAGAATATAGAACAGAACAAAAAATAGAATACAGAACAGAATAGAATGCAGAATGGAACGGAATGGACTGGAACGGAATAGAATGCAGAACAGAACAGAATGTAGAATAGAATAGAATATAGAACAGAAAATAGAATAGAATAAAATAGAATAGAATAGAATAGAATAGAATAGGGAACAGAACAAAATAGAATAGACTGCACAATGGAATGAAATGGAATGGAATGGAATAGAATGCAGAACAGAACAGAAAATAGAATAGAATAAAATAGAATAGAATAGAATAGAATAGAATAGAATAGAATAGAATAGAATAGGGAACAGAACAGAATAGAATAGAATAATAGAATAGAATAGAATAGAATAGGGAACAGAACAGAATGTAGAATAGAATGGAAGGAATGGAATGGAACGGAACAGAACAGAACAGAACAGAACAGAATAGAATAGAATAGAATGCAGAACGGAACATAGAATAGAATAGAATAGAATAGAATAGAATAGAATAGAATAGAATGCAGAACGGAACATAGAATAGAATAGAATAGAATAGAATAGAATAGAATAGAATAGAATAGAATAGAATAGAATAGAATAGAATGCAGAATGGAAGGAATGGAATGGAACGGAACGGAACAGAATAGGTCTTTATTGGCCAAGTGTGATTGGACACACAAGGAATTTGTCTCTGGTGCAGAAGCTCTCAGCAACAAGGTAACTTGGTAATTACCCAGCTAGGTAATGCCATCAGTGCTAGGTCTCAGGTTCCAAAAGGAAAAGAGAAGAGAAAGGAACACAAGCAAACACAAACCTGGTTTGCTAATGTCTGCTTTACTTCTTTCCTGGCACTCAGGGACAATCTCAAAGAGAAACTCTTGTTAGGACTGCTCACCCGTGCTCCCTATCCCCTTATATTCATTAATCACCACCTACTCACTCACCCACGTCCCTCCCCCCCCCCGTCCGGAAATGAGCCGTGCAACTCCATAAGCCAGTCTCCGTCTTCAGCTTGCACTTCTTAAAGGAGAATAACGCTTCTTGCATTAGTGTCCAAGCTCCTCAAAGACCAGTGCAGCCTCTCCCCACCAAATGGCAGCTCCCAGTATGCAGGAGCTGGCACTAGGAGGAGAGGGGTTTGTGGAGAGGAGGAGGAGTGTGGGGTCCTTGGTGCTCTCTGAGCTTGGTGGTTTTCTTGCAGATGTTTCATTACCCTACTAGGTAATGTCATCAGTGCTACTAAGCAGTGGGGATGGAAGGAGGAGGAGGAGACCGTAGGGTGATAATGTTACCTAGTTTGGGTAATGAAACATCTGCAAGAAAACCACGCAGAGAGCACCAAGGACCCCATATTTTTCATCCTCCTCCTCCTTCTCTCCACAAACCCCACTCCCTCTTAGCACTGATGATGTTCCCTAGTTGGGTAATGAAACGTCTGCAAGAAAACCACCAAGCTCAGAGGGCACCAAGGACCCTTCAAATATACATATTTAAGAATGCAGGCAGCCTTCGACTTGCAACCATTCATTTAGTGACCGATTGAAGTTGCAGCGGCACCAACTTATGATTTATGTCCTCGCACTTACGACCTCTTGCAGCATCCTCGCAGTCACCTGATCGAACGTCGGGCACTTGGCAACTGGCATGTATTTGCGACAGTTGCAGCATCCTGTGTTCACGTGATCGCACAACTGTGTGATTCACTTAACGGTGCTTTCATTGCATTTATGCTCAGTGTTGTTTGTGATGCCACCAAGACATAACCCTAACCCTTCTTTTAATCATAACATGGAGTGCCTCTTCTGCGTCTGGGTTTACAGAACCATTTCCCAAGTGCCGCTACTACTCCTAGTAACTCTGTAGTAACCTCAAAGTAACACTGTAGTAACCTTGTAGCCAAGAAGCCTGTATGTATGTATGTATGTATGTATGTATGTATGTATGTATGTATGTATCAGGGGCGGGTTCCTAATTTTTTTACTACCACTCTGTGGGTTGTAGTTTATTGTGTGGGTGTGGCTTGCCAGCCATGTGACCGGGTGGGCGTGGCTTCTCGGACTGCTGAAGGGAGGGGAACTGAGATAGATCCTGCCATCCATTCCCCTTCCCCTCAGCAGCTCAAGAAGCCTCGAACGTGCGAAAATGCCTGGGATCATCACCGCGTGTTCGTGTCTTCTCGGACTGCTGAAGGGAGGGGAATGGAGATAGCTCCTGCCGCCCGTTCTTTCAGCGTCTCACACGCTCCCTCAGCCATCCTCCCCTGCTTGGACTCACTGTGGGGTAGGAAGGCAGCGCATGCGCAGTGCCGGAAGCTCGGCTTCTGGGCATGCGCAGAAGAATTTTTTTAGAAAAATTAAAAAAAAGTTTTAAAAAAAATTAAATTTTTTTTAAAATGGCGGCGCCCAGGCACCGGCAACCGACCGCACCGGTACTGTGACGTCATCAGTGGGCCGCTACCGGTGCTATAGAGTGGACCGCACTGGTAGGAACCCACCACTGGTTATGTATGTATGTATGTATGTATGTATGTATGTATGTATGTATGTATGTATGTATGTATAATATGTCATACAAAATACAAAAGAAAATAGTAGGAAAAGGGGAGGAAAGAGAGAAGTGGGGCAAAGGGACAAAAAAAAAGAAAAGGCTTTGGTGCAGTAGAATAAGATAATATCAAACCTCAACTTTTTTTTACTTTTGCATAATAATAATATATTTATTTGTTTGTTTGTTTGTCAAACATGTACAGGATAGCAGGTATTTTTATAAACATAACATAAGCAAAAAAGTATAGATAAATGAGGACAATAGGACAGTAAGACAGGGACGGTAGGCACGATGGTGCGCTTATGCATGCCCCTTACTCTTAGGAATGGGGTGAGGTCGACTGTAGACAGTCTAAGGTTAAAGTTTTGGGGGTTTGGAGAAGAAACCACAGAGTCAGGTAGTTCATTCCAGGCATTGATGACACTGTTGCTGAAGTCGTATTTTCTGCAGTCGAGTTTGGAGCGGTTTACATTAAGTTTGTATCTATTGCGTGCTTGTGTGTTGCTTCTGTTGAAGCTGAAGTAGTCATTGACAGGTAGGACATTGTGGCGGATGATTTTATGAACTACATTGAGATCAGATCGAAGGCAATGTAGTTCTAAATTGTCTAATCCCAATATTTCAAGTACTAACCATTTGTATAACAACAGACCTATTGATCGGTAAAACCCAAAATCAAAGTTGGGTGTTTCCACCTCAAGCACAAAGTACAGAAGCGGTTTCCACCCTTGGCCCCCGCGGGGAGGGGGATTTTAGGGTTTCTGGCCTTTTCTCACTCACTGCAGGCCAGAGCACCCCTTGCGCACTTCGCTTCCAGCCTGGCCTCTCCAGACAACGGGATGATTTAGCCCCACATGCCCCTTAGCCGGTGGCATAAATGTCAGCCGTGGGAATGGAGAGTCTTCCGGAATGAAGGCAAGACTTTGGAAATTGCAACCGGCACCCTGTGAGCCCGGTGAGGTCAGTGTTAATGAAAAGATGTTATCGGGAAGGCTGGACGCCTGCCAAGCGAACGTAATTAGCGGTATTTGCAGAAGACGGAGCTTAACAAGCGCTGGGGTGGGGTGGGAGAAGAGGAGGGGTGGTGGGGGAGAGAGGGAAATGACCCCCTGGTGGTGCTTTTCCAACAAACACTTGTCACTTGGAAAAGGTCCAAGGCAGAGTAACAACTCAGCGAATGACTATTTAATTAAAATCTGTCCAGGGCTGGGACGGGAGAGTGAATAAACACAGCGGTGAAATACACCTACTTTCTCCCGTAAGGAATGTGTGCCAGCGTCTGGCCGGCCTCCTTCATGGACCCGCATTTGATTCACGGTTAAGGAAAGAGAGGCGTTTTTCCTCTTACTCCGTCTCCCACCTCCTCTGTACCCCGAGGATGAGACCAACACGGCCCTTGAAACTTTCTTGATCCACATCGAGTTCAGGTGGGCCGGGACTTCTTGTTGTGGGGCACTTGACATTTTGGGGGATCCAGGTGAGTTTACGCATCCACGGAGGGTGGGAGGGAAGGGTTAGGGTGAGCATCTCTACTCCTTTAAGGCGTATCTCCTTATTCTATTCTATTCTATTCTATTCTATTCTATTCTATTCTATTCTATTCTATTCTATTCTATTCCATTCCATTCCATTCCATTCCATTCCATTCCATTCTCACTCTACTCTACTCTACTCTACTCTACTCTACTCTGCTCTACGCTATTCTACTCTACTCTACTCTATATTCTATTCTATTCCATTCCATTCTCATTCTACTCTACTCTACTCTACTCTACTCTGCTCTACGCTATTCTACTCTACTCTACTCTACTCTATATTCTATTCTATTCATTCTCATTCTCTTCTACTCTACTCTACTCTACTCTACTCTATATTCTATTCTATTCATTCTCATTCTCTTCTACTCTACTCTACTCTACTCTACTCTATATTCTCTTCTATGCCATTCCGTTCCATTCCGTTCCATTCCATATATTCTCTTTTATATTGTATTCCATCTTATTCTATTCTGTATTTTATTCTGCATTCTAATTCTAATTCTGTTCTGTATTTTACTCTTTATTCAATCCATTCTATTCTATTCCATTCCATTCCATTCCATTCCATTCCATTCCATTCCGCCCTGCCCTGCCCTGCCCTACCCTACCCTACCCTATCCTATTCTGTATTTTATTCTGCATTCTAATTCTATTCTGTATTTTACTCTGTATTCCCATTCCATTCTATTCCATTCCATTCTATTCACTATATTCTGTATTTATACTATCCCATTCTGTCCCATCCATCTTGTTCTTTATTCCTATTCTATTCATTATATTCTCTATCCTATCCTATCCTATCCTCTTTTCTGTTCCTGTTCCTATTCCATGTTTCAGCTTTGGGCTTGCACACTTCTTTGAAGAGAAAGTTTTAATTTCAGGCCCTTCAGGGTGAAGAGTCAGGGGTCATACTAAGAGCCTTGCAGATTAGGGGCCGACCTTGTGCCTTGATTTTGGTCTATGAACAGAGGGCAAGCGAGGCAGAAACTATTGATATTACTAAAGCTAAGACATTTATAGTTGCTCCAACAACAGAATATACAGCAGGCTCCCTGCAGGGCAAAACGTTGGTCTTCCTAAGGCCATTCAGTGCAGACTCTAACATAACTTAGTTGTCGTGTTGTTGCATTAAATTCCCCAGTAACGCCTTTTGGGCAGGATATTCCTTTGAGCTTTAGTGTATCACGCCTCTGGTCTTAAAGCCCCAACTTCATCTTGCCCCAGCCTATAAACGCACACCCCAAATGGGAGCAATAGGTCTCTTTTTTTACATTTTTCCACATCCACTGTTCTGACCGAGCTCCCCAAACATAACAAACCCTCTGAAATTAAATCAATGATTCCTTTATTAGGAGCGCCAGCGGCCCCAACAAAAAGTTTCTCTCTCAACGCAGGCTAACAAGTCCGTCCATCCGGAAGATGAATAGTTGTCTGCCACACCTATTCATCTCTGCCCTCTGCCTTTTATCCCCAGAGCTAGGGTGGGGCTTCGCTAGCAGCGGTGGCTCTTCTGTCCCAAGGACCGGCCCATAGATTTCCACTGCTCTCCTCTCCTCTGCCTTCTGCGCATTTGTGCGGCAGGCACTGAGCCCAGCTATTCCTCCTCTTCAGACCTGGGGGCTCTTGACTCTCCATCTGAGGGCTGACGGACGGCCCAGGCTCCGCCTCTGCCTGTCTCTCTCTCTGACAGCTCCATTCCTTCTTACCCCTCGGAGCTCTCAGGTTGCCTTGATGCTGACCCTGACTCCCACGCCTCCTCCTCTGAGTTGGCTGTTTGAAGGGCCGGCCGGCTGACAGGCCACATCTACCTTGCCTCGGGGAGCTTTCCTGGCCTCTCACTCTTCATCTGATCCGGCTTGCTTTCTGCAGATTTAACCAAGTTGGGTTAGGTGCTGCCACCTGTGGTAGCTCAGGGCTATCCAGAATAAAACCAGTAAATTTTCACTTCTGCAGCAAATCCTGGTTTTTCTCCTCTTCTTCTCTCTTTTCCACTTCCTTTGGAAGCTTTGCTCTGTTGCGCGGTCGCTCGGGCCTACAAACAAGGAGGGAGAAAAATGCATCTTTGAAACACCGAATGGTCACATTTCTAAGCGTCAGTGGGACTCATCTCTCCGTGGGCCCCCGTAGGACAAGGGGACAGCCAGCCAGCTCTCCTTCCACCGCTGACGATGGGAGCTTTATAATGCTTTGGAGAGATCGTCACCACTGCCAAGAGTTCAAGTTAGCTCTCAGTAGAAAGCCAGGCACAACCTGGAGCTGAGATGCTTTAAATTTTCCTTTTTTTCGTGAAAACAACAAAGACCAGGAAGGTGTCAGCATTCCAAGTGAGGCACCCATGGAAAACAGAACTCCGAGGCAGGCAAATTCCTCAAGGAACCATTTATTAGATGCATCCTATTCGCACAACTGCTGAAAGGCGACTCTGAAAGTTCTTTCCCCCAACTCCCTGGTCACGCTGTCCAATCCAGTTGCTGGCCGGTTGCTTGGTTACTTTGCTCCTCCTCTGGCCAGCTGCCTGTGAGAATGTCCTTGGTTCCCAACAGAAAAACTTTATTGTTTTGGCTACACAAACCCCATCTAGCTATTCCACACACACACACACACACTGTTGGGAATGAGAATAAATCTCATAGAGGCGATGTGGATCTTTACTTGGAATTCAGACAGTTAGAAATAAAGCCGAGATTAAAAATCGAATAGAAAATATTTATTTCAGTACAAAAACAATAAATCCTGAATAATTACATCTTTGCTAAGAAACACGACCGTTCAGGTCAAGAGCCAAGTCAGAAGGGATTAATGGTGGATCAGGAATGCACACATGCGTACAAGATCATATCACGTGTTCTGCTTGTATTGGAATGTACCATAATATTAGATAGGGGTGCATCACCCTGCATAGACATACAACTGACAATATTCACACCGTGACACGCACCCTCGGTTGTGTGGCAACCCTGAAGCATCCAAGGTGGCCTCAAGGTTGACAGAAGGTTTGTCTGAACAGATTCCCCAGGTAACGGAGCAGAAAAACTCTCCTCTTTGCAGTTTTCTGAGCACAGAACATTGGTGCCAGGGCAGAAAAGAAGTTCTGAGGTATTTTTGGAAGCTGGGGGGGGCACCTTGCAAAAGCCCATATTTTGCACACTTTTTTTCACACTCTTCTTTGGATTAATAGTTTCCTTCGCTTTGCATCTTCTCAGCTTTCCATCTTGAGTATATTAAAAGGGGGGGGGGGTTCTTTATTTTTACAAAGCATCAGGAGATCAACACAAAGGATCTCATTGGGGGATGAGTCACCATACACCAGTCCTTCTCAAATAGTGGGGTGCCCCCCCGGGGGAGGTCGGGGCAATGCCAGGGGGGGCGCATGTGACCCCGGGGAACATGCGTGGTCCCTCTCGATCGATTCCCCCGGACGGGGAGTGTTTTCCCAGTTGCACACTGCTCCGAGCCCGGAAGAGAAGGCGGCCAGGCAGGGCGGGGTGGCTGCGTGGGTTCTTCTTGTCTCGGCGGGCGCCACAGTAGCCATGAACGGCGTGGCGAACCTGCTGCTGGACAAGGAGGAGCATCCTCTGCAGCTGGGCGAAAGCTTCGAACGGCACCCTAAAGCCTCCTTCCACACCATTCGCTGTGAGTGCCCTATGGGCCAGGCCGGGCACCCCAAAATATCGGCTTGATTAAGCTGGCCTGGCCCGGTGTCAAAAGAGGGCCCTAACCACGGTAGCCTATGCCTGCCTAACCGAAAACAGGCTCCACTGAGTTCAGTGTGACTTACTCCCAGGTAAGTGGGTGGAGCAGCCTTCCCCAGCCAATAGTTTGCTTGCAGCTTATAATAAGTAAAATAATAAATATTAACGCTAAAATTCCATTGGGGCCCAGATCGGAGAGTTGGGGGCGCGCAAAATGTTTACTTCTTCCTGGGGGGGGGGGGGGGTAAAAGAAAATAATTGAGAAGCACTGCCATACACCAACAAAATATCCCACTTTGTGCCGATAGCCGAATCTGACCCTCGGTTCTGCCTCGGTTTACCTTTCCCAGTAAGCAACCGAGTGGGAAGATCATTCAAAAGCAATTTATTATAAATGTATTGATTGATTAGCGATTTATGTATTGTTTATTTTATCTGATAAAATCAGAACTCCCCGTGAACAGGACCAGGGGTGGGCTGCTGGGGGTTCGCAGGAGTTCGGGAGAACCTCTAGTTAAGATTCTGTGCAGTTCGGAGAACCCCCCCAAATCCAACTCCTGGCTGGCCCTGCCCACCCCGCCACACCCCTCCCAGGAGCCCCCACGCGCGGCCCATTTGGGAGGCAGGTAAGTGCAGGGCGCACGCGGAGGCTCGTGGAGGGCGAAAAACGGGCCTACCGGAAGTGCCTCCAGAGCCTGGGAAGGCCATTTTTGCCCTCCTGGAGGCTCAGGGAAAGCCTCTGAAGCCGTGGTGCAGGAAGCCGACTAGGCCACGCCCACCCAGCAACCGGGCAGAGAACCCCTTGCTAAAACTTTTGAAACCCACCACTGCTCGAGACCCATCTGACGTTCCCTTTTATACAGATAGTCCTCAACAACAGTTCGTTTATTGACCGTTCGAAGTTACGACGACACTGGAAAAAAGTGACCATTGATGACCATTTTTCACACTTACGACCATTGCAGCTGTCAAGGTTCCAAATAGCATCCAAACTTAAATCAGAGTCCAAGGCAAAGTATTCCTCAAAGTCCCAATTTATTAATGGAGCCATGTTGGCACAGATGTGGGAAACCCGAATCTGAAGCTACCAAGGATTCCCCACCCAGTTTAAAGTTCATTCCCCTTGTCCCACACCCCCAAGTCCATCACGTTGCCCACTCATCTTCTGCCAGCGTGTCCGATACTCCCATCTGGTCCCGGGCAGGTGCAGGACAAAGGATGACCTTGAGAGTCTAGAAAGAATTTGTTATGGCTACATCTACACCCCCTCATGCAACCACCCCTCCCATCTTCCCATAGCAAGAATGCATTCTAAGCATAGTGTGGCAAGCCGAGGCTCCCAACCAGGGGCGGGTTCCTAATTTTTTTACTATCACTCTGTAGGCGTGGCTTATTTTGTGGGTGTGGCTTGCCGGCCATGTGACCGGGTGGGCGTGGCTTCTCGGACTGCTGAAGGGAGGGGAATGGAGATAGCTCCTGCTGCCCGTTCTTTCAGCGTCTCACACGCTCCCTCAGCCATCCTCCCCTGCTTGGACTCACTGTGGGGTAGGAAGGCAGCGCATGTGCAGTGCCGGAAGCTTGGCTTCTGGGCATGCGCAGAAGAAATTTTTTAAAAAAAATTAATTTTTTTTTTAAAAAATGGCGGTACCCAGGCATCGGCAACCGACCGCATCGGTACTGTGACATCACCAGCGGGCCGCTACCGGTGCTATAGAGTGGACTGCACCTGTAGGAACCCACCACTGCTCCCAACGATTGATGGCTTCGGTTTCACAGCAGCATCCCCTATGGTCACGTGATATACATTCAGATGCTTGGCAACTGACTCACATTTATGACGGTTGCAGGGTCCGGGTGTCACGCGGTCCCCTTTTGCGACCTTCCTGACAAGCCGTGGGAAAGCCAGATTTATTTAATTAACCGTGTTAATAGCAATAGCACTTAGACTTATATGCCGCTTCATAGTGCTTCACAGCCCTCTCTAAGCGGTTTACAGAGTTCAGCATATTGCCCCCAACAATCTGGGTCCTCATTTTACCCACCTCGGAAGTTAACAACTGCAGTGATTCACTTAAAGTCGTAAAATGGGACAAAACTCACTTGACAAGTTTCTCACTTAGCCACATAACTCTGGGCTCAATTGTGCGTCGTACAATCGAGGACTGCCTGTAGTTAAGACATCAAAGAAAACGCAAGGGTGATTGGACAGGACAAAAGTAACTTCCCCTTTTTCGTAGCCAATCAGTTACAGTACATATAGTCGAACATGTTACCTATTTGTATCCCATAATATCACACATGTTCATTAAAACGAGGCCTGGCATCCGAAGGGGCGTAAAATTAAAGGGGGGAAAAAGGTGGTTTGGAATTCACGAAGAGACAAACCAGATGCCAAATACAGTGATCCCTCGTTTTTCGCGGCGGTTACGTTCCAAAAAGAACCTGTGATAGGCGAAATCCGTGAAGTAGGAACCTTTATTTTTTTTAACCCCTCCTACCCGGCTTCTGCGTTTTCGGCGCCCCAAAAAAGCCTGAAAAATCCTCCAACCTCTCCCTCTCTTGACGTCTGCTGTGGCTGCTTGGCACTGATCTCCTGAGCGAGCTTGTAGGCCGTTCCCTCGTCGATTTGTCGCGAACGGCCATTTTCCCTCAGGGAAAGCTGACAGCGCGGCCCGCCCTACAGCTGATGAGCGGCAGTCCTTCTGCGCACGCGCAGAGCTCATCGGACCGCTTTACTCGCCTGCCGCTGCCAGACTGAAGCAGGAGACCACCACGCAGGCGCAGAACTCATCGGAGAGGTTTGCGAGTCCCGGAGCCGCGCGCTTTGCCGCAAATCCGTGAAGCAGCGAGTCCGTGAAAGGTGAACCGCGATATAGCGAGGGATTTTTCTCTTATATTTGCCAGCCCTCCCTTCTCTTCTTTATCTTTTCAATTTAAGAATGTTAGAAGGCATCAATCCATACAATCCATACAGCCATAGGATAAAAAGTTTTCCTACCTTCCAGTCTATGAGCCTTAACACCAGGGGTGGGTTCCTCCCGGTTCAGACCGGATCGCCAGAACCAGTAGCGACCCGCTGGTGACGTTATTGCCGGCGCTGGTCCGTGCGCGCCGCCATCTTTTTTTTAATTTTGTGCGAATTTTTTTCCCTTCCGCGGCTTGAAAAAGGGCCCGCCTGCCCGTGGGTGAATTCTGACCTTTAATTCTTCGCCCAAAGCACAGCTGATGAGCTGTGTTTCGGGCTCATTCCTGCTTTCTGAGCATGCGCAGAAACCAAATCGCACGAGGGGTAGCCAAATCTCACCACCCCAACTTAACACCATTTCGAGAGAGAGAGAGAGAAATAAGTCCACTTAAAACACGAAGTAGCTGTGTCGGTTAACACATTACAAAGCCTACGCCGTGTGCCCCTCGGTGCCAATGCCAGAATGCCCCTAAGTGGGGGAAATACTTGCAGATTCATTAGGGAAACAGAAAAAAAAGCTGAACAATGAAAGAATGCAAAAGTAGAAAAGAGAGAGGCCCACGCTGCCTTCCAAAAGAGCTCCCGTCTCCAATAAACCAAGTTATGCCGACGATAAATTCACCAAACGATCGGGAAATGCATTATGCATGAATCCATTAAACCGGAAGGACACTAACAAAGAAGGGTGTTGTGCGAATGCAGCCGGGACTTTCTTTGACCTGGGGAAATGGGTGGTAGGAAAACCAGGAGAAGGAATCCCAGGAACTGGCAAAAGGGAGCTTACGTTCCCAAGTCTTGATCGTTGCCTGCAAGCTTCAAGACTCATCATTTATCCATTCCGGGAGATCAGATACACTCAGGGAAGGAACTCGGTTTAATTTTGGGAGAGGAGGCAACGAGCAGAGGACCTCTGTTAAAGTGGTTGCTACTGTAGGCCCAAAGGAGGCGATTAATTTTCCAAGAACTGCCTAGGTTGGAAACGGACAGGGCTGGATTAAAGGCATCACCCCCCCCCCCCCCAGGAGCACCGAGGTTGTTATTTCCCATTGCAAGCTCATTACACGTCTTCCAGAAACGGCCTCCAGACAGACATTTACCTGCGTGGAAGACCCCCTGGCTGCATATGACAAGTGAGCTGGTCTCTTTTGCAGAGCTCATTGTCTGCACAGTGGGTTGGACCAGCCCCAAAAACGGGGTCTCCCCTCCGGAAGAAAATCTGCAAAGCAGAAAAAGCTTTGGAGAAACATGCTAGCAAAATAAGCATCGAGGTTTCCCCTCCGATTTGCACACATAGAAGGCCACCCTTTCCTTAGAGTAGAGTAGGGTAGGGTAGGATAGGATAGGATAGGATAATGAATAGAATAGAATAGAATAGAATAGAATAGAATAGAATAATGGAAAATAGGAAAAGAATAGAATAGAATAGAATAGAATAGAATAGAATAGAATAGAATAGAATAGAATAGAATAGAATAGAATAGAATAGAAAAATAGAGAAATGGAATAGAATAGAATAGAATAGAATAGAATAGAATAGAATAGAATAGAATAGAATTAGACCTTGGAGGTCATCTAGTCCAGCCCCCTGCTTAAGCAGGAGGCCCTAGACCCGTGATGGCGAACCTATGGCACGCGGAGCCATATCTGAGGGCACGCGAGGCTTTGCCCTATGTCAGCTCCAGCGCGCATGTGCGCGCTGGCCAGCTGATTTTTGGCCTTCTGGAGGGCGGTGGCAGGGGTGGGTTCCTACTTACCTCGCTGCCGGTTCGCTTCCTCCCACGCCGCGTGGGCGCGCCTCGTGCCAAAAAATCCGAAAAAATTAAAAAAAAAAGAGCTGAAAACCAGATGGCGACTGCATGCACAGTGGTGGAAACTCGGCTTCTGCGCATGCTCAGAAGAAAAAATAAATAAATCAAAAATTCAAAAAAAAAGATGGCGGCGCCCACGGACTGGCACCAACCGAACCAGGTCGGTGATGTCATCGTGACATCACCAGCGGGTCGCTACCGGTTCTGGCGAACCGGTCCGAACTGGGAGGAATCCACCCCTGGTGGGGGGAGGCCATTTTCACCCTCTCCAGGCTTCAGGAAAGCCTCCGGAGCTTGTGGAGGGCGAAAAACAGCCCAATGGGCAAACCGGAAGTTTGTTTCCGAACTTCCAGTTGGCCCGTTGAGTCCGTTTTTCGCCCTCCCCAGGCTTCAGGAGGCTTTCCTGAAGCCTGTGGATGGCGAAAAAACGGCCCAACGGGCCTACCGGAAGTCTGGAGGATTTAGTGAGGCCTTTGCACATGCATGGGGGGGGCAGCATGGGGGGGTTGTGTGTGCATGCGCAGAGGGGAAGGCATTGCATTATGGGTGTGGGCATGCATGCGTGCGCTATCGCACGCGCGCTCACCCTTTTGGCACCCGGGCAAAAAAAGTTTCGCCATCACTGCCCTAGACCATTTCAGACAAGTGACTGTCTAGTCTCTTCTTAAAACCCCCCAGTGATGGAGCAGCCATGATTTCTGGTGGCCAGCTGTTCCACTGGCTAATTGTTCTCACTCTTCGGAAGTTTCTCCTTCATTCCAGGTTGCTTCTCTCCTTGATTAGTTTCCATCCATTGTTTCTCGTCCTGCCTTGTGGTGCTTTGGAGACTAATTTGAAGTATTATTTCTCTGTCCGAGGTGTTCACACTGCACTTCCTGCCTTCCGGAGTCTGTTCTAGAAGAAGCTTTTAATTCCAACCCGTCACGCAGCTACAACGTGCCTCTTCTCCAACCAGGATGGGAATCGTAGTTTGGGGTGCAGCGGACACCTGGCTGGGGGTTAAATAAACTGGGACGACGTAAGGATTGGGTGGACCCCATTTATCTGGTGCCATCTTTTTGTTTACGGGAGGAAAAGGTTTTAAAGATCGCCTTTCTTATTGTATAATACAATACAGTTCCAGCTTTCACTCTGCAAAGTTTTTCTGTAACCTGGTAACTCGCGATTTAGGTATTGAGGAGAGACAGAGGGGGGGGGATCTTTTTTTGATTTGCATTACTTCCTGAAAAGGGAAGAGAAAATTAGATGCAACAGGAAGCCAAACAGGTTAATTTTTTTTCCAAGGGAAGAATTGTTTTTTTTAAAAAAAAAAACGATGCACTGGTCACCGCTGATAACGCGCTTCTTTGCCAGGAGACACACAAGCCGGGAGAAATTGCTCTGGTTCCAATTCCACCCTCTGCCGAAGAATCCAGCAAATCTCCCCATTTTGGGAAAGGAAGTCCAATTGGCAGCGATGCTATCCCCTGAGCAACGGAGAAGACACAGGTGGCATTCGGCTGGCGGGAGCTGGTGTGGGCAGAAGCAGCAGGACAGCCAAGGAAGCGGGCCAGGCGTTTGGGTGGAAATGCAAGCCAAAAAAAACCCCTTCCAAACGTTGGAATGGAACGAGAGACCAAGAAACAATTCAGTCCATCATCTTCTTAAAAGGATCCTGGTTTGCAGATGGCTTCCCACAGCGCGGGAAGGAATTGTGGCTTCTGAAGATTCCTGGCAGGCATTTGCATTCATCCCTACTGATGTCCACCTCAGAGATACAAGCCAGGGAGAAGGTGGACAACTGGACTTCCCCACCTGCTGATGGGCCTCCAGGCGCTGTGTTGTAGCAACAGCACTTAGATTTATACACCGCTTTCACAGTGCTTTACTCTCTAAGCCAGGGGTGCCAAACTCAAGGCCCGGGGGCTGCATCCAGCCAAGAGGGGTGCTTAGATCTGGCCCGGGGGGCCGCCCTGGAAACAGCAAAGAACCAGCCTATGCCAGCAAAAACGGAGCTCGGGAGGGCCGCGGGTGGCCCTCCCGAGCTCCATTTTCGCCGGCAGAGGGTTGCAGGAGGCCATCGCAGCCGAAAACGGAGCTCGGGAGCCCGTTTTCGCTGGCAGAGCGCTCGGGCCGCCACAGGTGCCCCCGACATCAGTGATGTCGAGTTAGCCAGGCCCACACTGACCATGCCCACCCCGGGCCCCCAAGTTCAAACACAACCCTGATGCGCCCCTCCATGAAATTGAGTTTGACACCCCTGCTCTAAGCGGTTTACAAAATCAGCCTCTTGCCCCCAACACCCTGGGTCCTCATTTTACCGACCTCGGAAGGATTGGAAGGCTGAGTCCACCTTCAGCCAGTGAGAATCGAACTGCTGACAGTCTGCAGAACTAGCCGGTGATACTTCCCTTCTAACCACTGTGCCACCACAGCTGCAAGATCACCAAGAGGTGCTCGCTCCATCCAGTGCGAGCAGCAATCAAAGGAAGGTTTTTTCCTCCATTCCCACGCTTGGGAGAAATGTGTTTTCAGCTAGCAAAGAGCTGGATTCGATTCCAGGGCAGAAAAGGCTGGATCTGAATAGAGCAAGGAAACACCCCCATCTTCTTAACCTTTGTTTAGGGAAGGACCCCACATGCCTTTGGCACACGCGTGAGCATAGCATGGGACTGACAGGTGATGCATTTCTGTTTCATGTCTCACCTGAGTCATTGGAAGAGAGAGGGAGCATGTGATGGACGTCTCCCGTGTTACGACAGCTAATTATTTCAGGCCACTGCAGGGAGTCAGGCTGAACTTGTAAATTGTTTGCAGCTGTTACTGTTAGGCTGTACCGTGTAAGACCAATGACTATTTCAGTAGGAAACAGAATTTGTTGAAATCAAAGTATGGTATTAGATGGACTGTTTAGTCTTTATTTTATTGGACTGGTATTTATTTTAGCATTGTCTAAGTACCAGAAGTTAGAAAATGTTCGAAGCTGATGTGATATAAAGAATCATAAATAAGAAATCATTCCGCTTCCTCACCTCCCTCCCCCTTCTCTCTCTATGAGATGATCAATTGTTTTTAAGATTTTATAAGATTCTTATTTTTTATAGTAAAGTACTATACAATTTCACCACAAGGAAATTGATAACCTTATATCTACATCTGGATACTCAAGTCCCCAAAAAACTTCGTTTTATTAAAGCAAAGAATAGATTTGAACATTTGTGAAAACGGGGGTTAAAAGAACAAAGATTGAAATGAAATTCTACTGGGGAAAAATAGATTTAATTAAATTTTAATTTAATTTAATTAAAAGTTCTTATAGGCCGCCCAATCCCGTAGGACTCAGGGCGGCGTACAACAGAAATAAGAACGATACAATAAAATAATTTTAAAACATTGCATTACATTTCAGAACCATTCATACATGGGGGAATCCGCTCTTCACCCCGCCTGCCGGAAGAGCCATGTTTTCACGGCTTTACGGAAGGCCAGTAGAGTGGGGATAGTCTGGATCTCTGGTGGGAGTTGGTTTCAGAGAGATGGGGCTCCCACAGAGAAGGCTGTCACCCTAGGACCCGCCAACCGACATTGTTTGGCTGATGGGACCTGGAGGAGGCCAACTCTGTGGGACCTCACTGGTCGTAGGGAGGTGTGTGGTAGGATGCGGTCCCGGAGGCAACCTGGTCCTGAGCCATGTAGGGCTTTAAAGGTCAAAACCAACACCTTAAATTGCGACCGGAGACTAATAGGTAGCCAATGCAGCTGGCGGAGAATGGGTGTTACGTGGGTGTATCTCGGCACACCCACCACAGCTCGCGCAGCTGCATTCTGTACCAATTGCAGTCTCCTGATGCTCTTTGAGGGTAGCCCCTTTGGGTTCAGTCTTCAGATATGTTTCTTCAGATTTTTGCCACTGATTTCAGTGAAATGTCTCAAGAATAAGTAGTTTGAGATTTGCAACCTGATTTCTTAAGGCAGTGTTTCCCAAACTTTTGACATATGTGTACCCCTTCTATAATTTCCGTAACGCTGAGTACCCCTCATAAAAAACATATGCTTTAATAAAAATCAAAATAATGTATTTTATAAAAATAATCAAAATCAGTGGAACTTACTAAAGCACGATAACAGGCGCCCGGAACTAACTATTAAAGAAGTAAGTTGTCTCTGTAACGAAGTGCAGTATATTCACGCCGTGTCACGCCTCACAAGATTGTCTAACCGTTAGATAACACTGCAATTCTCCGGCGTTTAGACAGCTCTGCGGCTCAACGTCAACTGTTAATGTTCCCGCAGTTTAAAAATGGCCGAACCCGAGCTGCGCGAAGGATGCGCAGACGTTCCCGCCATAATGAGTTGCGATACGATGTACGATGGCCCCAGTTCCCATGTAAAAACTGCGATACGCGCCTATTTCTTTCCTTGTTCTGTGGGCGCAGCTAAGCACCGTACAGTGGATATTCCCACGTGATCCCCACCAAACTCCGGTGCAACGCGTACCCCCACCAAACTCTTCCCGTACCCCTGGGGGTACGTGTACCACACTTTGGAAAACACTGTCTTAAGGAATAAGAACAGGCTGGAAGATAAATAAATGAAAATATTTAGAAATAAATTCATGGTTTTAGAAAAACTGTAAGCCGCCCAGAGTCCTTCGGGAGTTGGGCGGCACAGAAGTATGAATAAATAAATAAATAAATAATAAATAAATAAATAAATAAATAAATAAACTTGCAAATCTAAAGCTGTCTTGCCAACCATGGTCCTCCTGCGTGGATAACGCAACAGCCACTTCCTCTGGCCGCATGACACACACCAGAAACAATTCCTCACCAAACCACAAAAGGAAGCTGACTGCTTGATAAGCAGGTGACACACAGACAAGGACGGGGCGAGAGAAATGGGGAATACATTGTATGGTGTTCCTTTTGACACACAACCAAGAGGCAGCAGGTGTTTTAACCATGTGGATTTTGCATCCACGTTGATGCTCGGAGCCTCACAGTTTCCTTCCTTCCCAATCTTGGTTCCTCGTCTTACCTCGGTGGAAAGAATCGGAGTTACTCCTTCTCTACTCCATTGCTTAAATGGAGAAAAGCAAGGTTTTACACCTAGGCAGGAAAAAAACCCAAAGGTACAAGTACAAGTTAGGCGAGGCCTGGCTCAAAAACAGGAACTGTGAGAGGGACCTTGGCATCCTAGTGGACGATCCCTTAAACACGAGCCAGCCGTGCACGGCAGCAGCCAAGAAAGCTAACGCAATCCTTGGTTGTATAAACAGAGGCATAGAATCAAAATCACGTGAAGTATTAGTACCGCTTTATAAATCCTTAGTAAGGCCACACCTGGAATACTGCATCCAGTTTTGGTCACCACCTTACAAAAAAGATGTTGAGACTTTTGAAAAAAGTGCAGAGAAGAGCAACTAAGATGATCAAAAGCCTGGAGACCAAAACATATGAAGAATGGTTGCAGGAATTGGGAATGAATAGTCTAGAGAAAAGGACTAGGGGAGACATGACAGTGGTGTTCCAGTATTCAAGGGGCTGCCCCAAAGAAGAAGGGGTCAAATTATTCTCCAAAGCACCTGAGGGCAGGACAAGAAGCAATGGATGGAAACTAATCAAGGAGAGAAGCAACCTGGAACTAAGGAGAAACTTCTTAACAGTGAGAACAATTAACCAGTGGAACAGCTTGCCACCAGAAATCGTGGGTGCTCCATCACTGGAGGTTTTTAAGAAGAGACTAGAGAGTCACTTGTCTGAGATTGTATAGGTTCTCCTGCTTGAGCAGGGGGTTGGACTAGAAGACCTCCAAGGTCCCTTCCAGCTGTATTCTGATTCTAAATGCCGACCTATTCGCCTATTTTTTTTCCATCTTCCAGCTTTTTAGAATATATAGACTAACAGAGTTGGAAGGGACCTTGGATGTCGTCTAGTCCAATCCTTCCCCAAAGCCTCCGTTGCTCTTCTCCCCCTCCTTTCCAACAAAGAGTTTAGGCAAAGGCTTCGCAGCTCCAATCCATCCATCCGTCGGTTTGCAAAGCCCTGTGTCATGCCCCTGCCAGAGTCTGAATCTACGAGGGAAGATGAGCTGGAAAAAAGAGCCGACAGAGATCTAGAGGGCAGCTCCGTTGGCCTTGGAGGAAACTGGGAAGGGCAGAGTCAGTCCAGGCAAGGCTTTTCAGGATTAGAAAGGCCTACAGACAGGGAGGAGGAGGAGGAGGAGAGGCAGAGCGCAGGCGAAGAGCAAGGACCACCCCCTCCTGATCCTAGAGCATGGAGAGAAGAGAGAAGGCGAGAACGACGCAGACTGAGCCAGCTATGAGGGAGAAGAGTGCCCCGCCCCCCTTCACAAGGCACACCTGGGGACTGAGATGTAAAGGAGGTGCCGGTGGGAGGGGCATTTGTCGGGAACAAGTGTTGAATCTGTGAAGCCTCGTGTGCACTTGCCGACACCTGGAGATTACTGTGCTCTGTCTTGTGGGGTTGCCCGGTTTGCCCGCTTCACTGAAGTTCTTACTCTGGTTACTGTTTGGCTAACCTGGCTTATTGGACTGCTGGCCCTGGTTACTGTTTGTCTAACCTGGCTTACTGGACTGCTGGCCCTGGTTACTGTTTGTCTAACCTGGCTTATTGGACTGCTGGCCCTGATTACCGTTTGGCTAACATGGCTTACTGGACTACTCACAGCCAGAGGCTGCTGAAGGTGCGTGTGAGAGCTTCGCTCCAGGACTTGTAGTAAACGTGGGACGTTTGGGGGCAAAGTTGGAGCAATAAAGGGGAGTTAGATCTGTTCTCTGGCTGTGCTGCTTCGTGCCACGCCCTGGGTTCATCACACTCTAGCTGCTTCCCTCCCCCCCGCGCCCCCCGGTTAAGAACCCATTCCCCACTCCTCATCCTCAGCCTCTGACAAACAGGTTCATTAAAACCTTCTAAAAATAACACCAGCATTATTCCTCCAGCCTATGGTTCTGCCTTTTCTAGCTGGCCCCACAGCTCTCTTTTGGTTCAGTGTTCCTGTGCAACACTGCTATCTTAAGAATTGTGCATTTGAGGGGATCATCGACACACACACACACACAACTCCCTCCACCTCTCCCAGCAGAGCAACTCAAGGAAGTCAGCAACGTTGCAAAAATATTTCGTTCTCTGCAAATGAAGTCCCCGTCGGACGGTTTGCCGGAACATCTTGCTCGCTCCATAAGGCCAATTAAATGCCGTGAGCTTTTCATCCTCTCTGCTAAGTCCCCTTGGCAGCCCTTCCCTCCCTTCTCCGACATCCATCTCTGACCAAGCCCTGAGTTATGGGTTGAGTGAGAGGGCCCACCCTGGGCCAAATTCCTTGATTCCCAACCAGACGTGGTGGTTCTCGAGGAGAGCATCTGCTCCGAAGGGCGCCTGCTGATCGCAGCAGATCGTGGCTGAAAACAAGCAGCCGGAGTTGGTGGCTGTAAGCATGTGGCACCAGGCGGTCACCAGTCTCCATCAGAAAACCTGGTGTGTCTCAGCTGGACCTGATTTCTCTTCCCTTCCCTCCGCTTTCCTCCTCTTCCTTCTCTTCTCTTCTCTTCCCTTCCCTCCTCTTCCCTCTTCTCTTCCTCCTCTTCTCTTCTCTCCTCTTCCCTGTTCTTCTCTTCCTTCTCTTCTTTTCCCTTCCCTTCCCGTCTCTTCCCTCTTCTCTTCCTCCTCTTCTCTTCTCTCCTCTTCCCTCTTCTTCTCTTCCCCTTCCCTCCTTTCTCTTCCCTTGTCTTCTCTTCCTTTCCCTTCCCTTCCCTCTTTCTCTCTCCCTCTCCCTCTTTTTTCTTTCTCTCTCCCTCTCTCTTTCCCTCTCTCTCTCTCTCCCTCTCTCCCTCCCTTTCCCCCCTCTTTCTCTATCTCTCTTTCTCTTTCTTTCTCTTTCTCTTCCCCACTCTCTTTCTCTTCCCCACTTTCTTTCTCTTCCCCCCCCCTCTCTCTTCCCTCCCACCGTTTCCTTCTGCAAGCAGTTTTAACTTCGGAGGCTGCTTTGATTTATGGGGTGCCAGCTGCACACCTAGCTTCCTTACCAACCAAGCAATTAGCAGAAAACCCGTTATTTTCAGTTAACAGCGAGAACGGTTGGAAACTAAGGACAGAAGAGTTTCCTTCTTGCACATCCATCATGGTTGGAGAGGGGTATAAAGGGGCTTGGGGGAAAAGAGGGAGGGGGGGTATTGTGCTGCCTTACCCACTTGCCGTCCTTCAGCAGCTTCACACCTGCTCCAGATTGTGGTTTCCTCCTTACGTTGGCATGAGATGACAATTGAAGAGAGCCCGCCCCTCCTTGTGGGAGAATGAAAACAGAGCTGTGGGGAAGGAGAGGGGCTTAATGATGTCTCCAGTTCTGGAGAAGAGGACTGTTCAGATATATTGGGGCAAATTAAGGAGAGATTTGTGGTCCAATCTATGTGACTGGCTTTGGGTGACATCTAAAATAGCAGTGGCCCTTAGACTTATATACCGCTTCACTGTACGTTTATAGCCCTCTCTAAGCGGTTTACAGAGTCAGCCTCTTGCCCCCAATGATCTGGGTCCTCATTTTACCCACCTCGGAAGGATGGAAGGCTGAGTCAACCTTGAGTCTGTCAGTCAGGATCGAACTCCTGGCAGTGGGCAGTCAGCCTGCAATACTGCATTCTAACCACTGGGAGGGAGGGAGGGAAGGAAGGAAGGAAGGAAGGAAGGAATAGCACTTATAGACCGCTTCACAGTGCTTTTACAGCCCTCTCTAAGCGGCTTACAGAGTCAGCCTATCACCCCCAACCATCTGGCTCCTCATTTTACCGACCTCGGAAGGATGGAAGGCTGAGTCAACCTTGAGCCAGTCGGGATCGAACTGTTGGCAGCGAGTAGAGTTAGCCTGCAATACCGCATTCTAACCATAGGGGAGGAAGGAAGGAAGGAAGATAGCAATAACACTTAGACTTATATACCGCTTCACAGTGCTTTACATCCCTCTGTAAGCCGTTTACAGAGTCAGCTTATTGCACCCCCAACAATTTGGGTCCTCATTTTACCCTCAGAAAGATGGAAGGCTGAGTCAACCTTGAGCCTGGTGAGATTTGAACTGCCAAATTGCAGGCAGCCGGCAGGCAGCAGAAGTAGCCTGCAGTACTGCATTCTAACCACTGCGCCACCGCGGCTCAGGGTAAAAGGGTAATATTTGGCCAGATGACCAGCGGAAACCCCCAGGACCAGCGTGGGAAATATTTCGAAAGTCCTGTTAGGAGAAAGCGGCGACAAACCACTTCTGTGTTGCTGCCAAGAACCCAAGTTGGACGCGTCCCTGAAGTCCAGTCAAACTGAATGAAGATTGGACCTTTATTTAACCTTCAGGAGAAGGCGAGCCGTTTATTTTGGTGCCAAAGTGAGACAGAGCATTTTTTAAACAAGCTTCTTTAACCTTCCGGGTCTACTTCTTTCTCCGGGCTTCTATGTGGTTGAAGGCTTCTGCTGTAGCTTCCAGCATTTCGCTGTGATGTGAAGATCAGGAGGTGCCAAGGATTGGGCAAGAATGAATGGAGGTTGACATGGGCCTCAGAAACCTTGAGTGTGGGGGGGGTCTCCCTTGAGGCCATCTAAACCAACCCTCTGATCCATGTGAGGATCCATATCGAGACATCCCTCGCGCAAACCCTGAGATTTTAGGGTGCTTCTTTCAACGGGGGGGCTAAAGAGTGTGGCATCTCCAAGCTACCGTGATCCCCAAATTGGAGGCAACCCTCTTTTTTATTTTCCTCATTTTCAGTTTTTTCCATTTTTGTTATACCCTCCAGGCATAAGCAAGAACTCCTCCCTGGTTTTAGTAAGCAGATGAATGAATTTCTTAGCCCTGGTGTTTGACCTTCCCCCCTTTAACACCTGAAAAACACACACCTTTCACCTGTCAGCTATCCTGAATCGATCTGAGAAGCAGCCTTATTGAGTTCTTAGCCTTTGGTATTGCGTTATTTTTTATTCAAACACAGGTGCCACCTGGGAACGCTTAGCGGAGCCAAAAGAGAGGAGAAGGTTGCATGTATTAAGGATGGGGATAAATAAATAATTGTACTGGAGAAATCTTGCCTAAGTCTGATCAACGGAGCCGCTGGATTCGGCGGAGTGACCCGCACTGCAAAATACTCGCAGAAGGTTTTAATGAACCTGTTTGCCAGAGGATGAGGATGAGGATTGGGGAATGGACTTGTGGACTTCAACTCCCGTTCCTGAGCTAGCATGACTGGAGGAGGAATTCTGGGAGTTGAAGTCCACAAGTCTTAAAGCTGTCAAATTTGAAGTTTGTAAAAAGTATACATGGTTGTAAAAATTATTCTGCTACACTGGTATTTTATTAAATAATATATTACTACACCATTTGGTTCAGAATACTTTTTTCCTTGCTTTCCTCCTCTAAAATCTAGGTGCGTCCTATATTCCGGTGTGTCCTATACTCCGAAAAATACGGTAACAACTGCAGGGATTGACTTAACAACTGTGGCAAGAAAGGTCGTAAAATGCAGGCAAAGCTCAGTTAACAAAAGTCTTGCTTTAGGAACAGAAATGTCGGGCTCAGCTGTGGTCATAAGACGAGGACTAGATTATATTCCTCTCGATGCGACGGAAAATGATAATAATCGAATATTGTGCTCCCAGGGATGCCAATTAATTCATTCACATCACCCCCATTTTCTGTAACACCAAAATTCCCCAAGATGTTTTCTTCAGTCGAACAGCAACCCATCCTTTGGCCCCACTCATATTGCCCCCCCATTTTATTGTCTACCCGAATATGTGAGGACTAGAATCTTAGCTTATATTTTGTTCTTAGTGGTGTCAGGGTCTGTTTTGTCTGGGTTTTTTTTTTTTTTTTAGGAACCACGAATCTTGAATCAAAGCATGTTTTTGTAAACCCCTTGGAAATGTTTGTTTTCGTGGGAAGCGGAGCGCAAATATTTCTCCTCCTGCCACGGGTTGACGTCGTCGAGCGGCGCCCCTGTTAACCCGCGTTTCCATCCCTCCCTCTTTTCCTTCCGCCCTGTGCCACGTTGCTGTTGCCAACAAATCCATTTTAGGGGTTGGCAGTTATCCTTCTTTCGGTTTGCAGTTGTGAGTTTTTCTCCTCGTCTATTACCCAGGCAACAAGATATGGCTCTTTTCCCTCTTTATATTTTGCTTAGAAAAGAATAAGGGGTTGGTTTGTTTTTAGCAGGCATGCATGCACACACACACACACACACACAAATACACAAAACGCACACCAACTTTTTACAGAGACACTCTTCCTGATTCCTAGCCAAGAAAAATGAAGTTGTGATCGTCCTTTATCGGAGAAGACCATCATTCTTGATGGAATTGTTGGAAATCTATCTGGATACAACCATTTGATACAGGTAGACTTTGACTTAACAGGTTAACAGAGTTGGAAGGGACCCTGTAGGTCATCTAGTCCAACCCCCCGCCCAAGCAGGAGACCCTACACCATTCCTGGCAGATGGCAGTCCAGTCTCTTCTTGAAAGCCTCCAGTGATTAAGCTCCCAAAACTTCCAAAGACAAGTTGTTCTGAAGGCAAGCTTACAACCATCTATACAGCAAGCGAAATTTCACGACGCTGAAAAAAAAAGTGATTTACACTTACGGTCCTCACACTTACGACCGTTGTAGCGTCCCTGCGCTCACACGATCAAATTAACACACTTAGCCAACCGGCATCCGTGGGGGTCATGTGATCGTTTTTGTGACTTTCCCAGCCGGATAAGCACAGCCAGAGGGAGTAGTTGGATTTGCTTTGCGATTCACTTAACGACTGCAGCGATTCGCTTAACAACCGTGCCAAAGTATTTTTTTGAAAAATCAAGTACGGCTTCCTTAACCACCAACTTGCTTAGCGATGGAAATTCTGCCCTAATTGAGATCCTAAGTTGAGCTGTATACAGAGATGCAAGGCAGGGCCTTCTCGGGGGTGGCCCCCTTATTATGGAATAGTCTCCACCAGGGGGCCCCATAGTCCCATGATAGGCTGTTTTTTAAAAAAATATTTTTTATTTTTTCTCCACAGTTTCCATATATACATCAATACACATACCTTAAAAGCGTGTCAATAATAAACATACTTTTACATTTTTATCCAATCAATCAAAGTTCAATATCCTATTTTTGCACCTAATCTTGCTATTATTGATCAGTCTGCTTTTCTTATTTTCTTCACACTCCCCTCCCTCTATCTCCACCTCCTCCATCTACCTTCTTACTCCTTCTCTCCCCCTTCCTACTTCCCTCCCCTCCTTCTCTTCTCCCCTCCCTTTCTATTTCCTCTTTCTCCTTCTAAACCGGCGGTTCTCAACCTGGGGGTCGCGACCCCTTTGGGGGTCGAACGACCCTTTCACCGGGGTCGGGAGACTTCGCCGGGACGCTGCCATTTGGGTTCTTTTACCCTCTGCGCAAGCGCAGAACGCTTTGCGCATGCGCAGAGGGTAAAAAAACCCAAATGGCGGCGGGGGGCGCGACGGTGGTGGGGTGAGTCATTGTGGCGTGCGGGGCGTGGGTCCTGGCATTAGGAAGGTTGAGAACCACTGTTCTAAACCTTTCATGATAGGCTGTATTTGTGCATAAAGCTAAAACATAGCTATTTCCTTCTGCTCTGGTGTTATAGTCAGCAGGCAACACTCAATACTTTATACAATACTTTGATTGTTGTTGTTGTTGTTGTTATTAGCAATTACTTTCTTTTTTTCCAAATAATTTTTTATTAAGTAATTTTAAAAACAACATATATACACAAAATATACATATATACAAATCAAACATACATAAGACTAAACATCAACATACATAACATAACCTGACAAAAAATACACCATTAATACTAATATCTTTTTGCAGCTTTGCGTATCGTTATATCTTCTACATTCCTAAATCGCTATTTCATTAACTTATCCATCATCACATATTTCTTAATTTTAACTCCTTACTCTTTTCGTCATCATTAATATCCTGTTTAAGTCTATCTACCTGTCGTCTTTTGTTCTATGTTCTTTGCTAATTATTTGGATTTGTTTTTATGTTCCAACCATTTATACCAGTTTCCCCAAATTTTATAAAATTCTGTTTCCTCTTTATCCTGTAATGCCATCATTAATTTACTCATTTCCGCACATTCTAATATTTTAGTTATTATCATTGAGTTTGAAGGGACTTTATCTGTCCCTTCTTGATACAGGTGGTCCTCATCTTACGACCAAGTAAACAATCGAGCCCAACATTAAGCGAGACATTTGTGAAGTGAGTTTCTACCCATTTTACGAATTTTCTTGCCACCGTTGTTAAGTGAATCACTGCAGTGGATAAGTTAGTGACACGTTTGTTAAGCGAACCCGGCTTCCCCATGGACTTTTCCTTGTCAGAAGGTCGCAAAAGGGGATCACGTGACCCTGGGGGCACTGCAACCGTCGTAAATATGAGTCGGTCGCCAAGCATCTGAATTTTGATCACGTGACCGCGGGGATGCTTGCAAAGGTCGTAACTGTGAAAAACGGTCTTAAGTCATATTTTTTCAGCGCCGTGGTAACTTTGAACCATCACTAAGCAAACCGTTGTAAGCCGAGGACTACTTCTATTGATCAATTCTTCCAAGTTGTAGTAGGCCCTGAGAGCTTTCTTTGCAGGCCTTGCTAACCAAAGATGCTTAAGGACGTTAAATGCGGATTAATAAACCGTGTGAATGCCATCGTTGGGGGGGGAAACTAACCCATCGTAGACTATTTTAAGTCAGAACAGCCCTGTTATAAACTCCCATCGGCTCTTCTGACCACGTTGGAACAATAAATAAATTGGCCAGGTAGGACGGCTTGCATTTTAATTAATCTCTCAGCTTGCAAACGACCCCAGCAGTTTGCAAGGCTTTCGCAAAGAGGGTCCGTAACCCAGCCCTGCAAACACACTAAAGTTAACTCAAAGATTCTTTTATTAGGAGCGCCAGCAGCCCCGGCAAAAAGTTTCTCTGTCAACGTAGGCTAACAAGTCCGTCCGGCAGGGAGATGAATAGTTGTCTGTCACACCTATTCATATCCGCCCCCTGCCTTTTATCCCCAGAGCTAGGGTGGGGCTTCGCTAGCAGCGGTGGCTTTTCCGTCCCAAGGACCGGCCCATAGATTTCCACTGCTCTCCTCTCCTCTGCCTTCTGCGCATCTGCGCATCAGGCATTGGACCCAGCTGTTCCTCCTCTTCCTCTTCAAACCTGGGGGCTGTTGACTCTCCATCTGAGGGCTGATGGACGGCCCAGGCTCCGCCTCTCTCTCTCTCTCTGACAGCTCCATTCCCTCTTCCCCCACGGACCCCTCAGGTTGCCTTGATGCCGACCCTGACTCCCACGCCTCCTCCTCCTCCTCTGATTCGGCTGCTGGAGGGGACCGGCAGCCGACAGGCCACAACAAAGAGACTTTTTTCCAGGTCCCTTCCATATATGACTCATTTTGGGAAGGGTCTTGTAGTCCTCGGCTCATGGCAGAGAGAAAGTGGATCTGGGTCTCCACGTTCTTTAAAACCCCCCTCCCCAAATGCAGAAGATCATTGTCTTCCCTCGGCAGGTGTTAAAATAGTCTCAAAGCGGTTAGATATCTATCACTTCATCTCACCTGTCAACCCAGGTTTTTCCGGCTTGGATGGCCGAGAGGCCCTTTCAGTTATCGTGGACAAAACACCTCGGACAAAAACCGCGTGGCTTTTGAGTGGTCTGTCACTTTTGGTGGGGAGATGATTAAAAAGATAAGAGAGCTGGGATTAGCCCTGCCTGGTTCGAAACGGAGATCGGTGGCAGCCAGAAAAGCCAGCCATGTGCACGCTGGCCAGCTGATTTTCAGCCTTCTTTTTGGCCGTTTTCACTCTCCCAGGCTTCAGGAAAGCCTCCTGAACCCTGGGGAGGGCGAAAAACAGCCCAACGGGCCTACCGGAAGTCTGGAGGCTTCAGTGAGGCCTGTGCGCATGCACGGGGGGGGGGCAGCATGGGGTGGTTGTGTGCACGCGCGGGTGGGCAGCGTGGGGGTTGTGCGCATGCATGGGTGGGAGGGCATTGCATTATGGGTGTGGGCACACACGTGCGCGCTATCGTGCGCACGCACACCCTTTTGGCACCCGAGCCAAAAAAGGTTTGCCATCACTGTCCTAGGCTCCTGCCGCCCGTTCCCCCCCCCCCCCGCCTCAGCAGCTCGAGAAGCCTCAAACGTGCGAAAATGCCTGGGATCATTTATTTATTTATTTATTTATTTATTTATTTATTTATTTATTTATTTATTTATTTATTTATTTATTTATTTATTTATTTAAAGTTCTTATATACCGCCCTACTCCCTGGGGACTCAGGGCAGTGGACATCATCACCGCGTGTTCGTGGCTTCTCGGACTGCTGAAGGGAGGGGAACTGAGATAGGTCCTGCCGCCCATTCCCCCTCCCCTCAGCAGCTCGAAAAGCCTCGAACATGCGAAAATGCCTGGGATCATCACCGCGCATTCGTGGCTTCTCGGACTGCTGAAGGGAGGGGAATGGAGATAGCTCCTGCCGCCCGTTCTTTCAGCGTCTCCCGCGCTCCCTCAGCCATCCTCCCCTGCTTGGACTCACTGTGGGGTAGGAAGGCAGCGCATGCGCAGTGCTGGAAGCTCGGCTTCTGGGCATGCGCAGAAGAATTTAAAAAAAAAAGTTAATTTTTTTTTAAAAATGGCGGCGCCCAGGCACCAGCAACCGACTGCACCGGTACTGTGACATCACCAGTGGGCCGCTACCGGTGCTATAGAGTGGACTGCACCAGTAGGAACCCACCACTGGAGCAGCACATGACATGGTTTTTGTAACTTGTTAACTGACATAGTGGCTTTGTATTTTAATTTGACTTCTTTTCTCTCTCTTAAAAGAATGTTCAGGCTCATTACAGACTGGAACGCAGCAATAGCTTTTATCCTATCATTGTATGGATGGATTGATAGCTTTTAACATTCCTACACTGAAATGATAAACTGGCTGGAGATGAAAAAAAGTTTGTTAGTACAAATTGGGTTCTGGATTATCTCTTCCGGGAACTCTAAACAACCTTTCCCCTTACAATTTCCACCCCTTCTGACATCAGGCCTCCTTGTAATGAACATGTGTGATATTATGGGATGCAAATATGGAACATGTTTCACTGCATGTAACTGATTTCCTATGCAAAGGGGAGGTTATTTTTTACCCTGTCCAGTCAACGTTCCTCTTGCGTTTTTCTTTGTTGTGTTAACTATTGAAAGGAATGTAAGATGGGTCTCGGGGTTCTCCCCTTTTTGTAGGGAGATCCTACTTCATCAGGGTTCCCTAATAAACTGCTTGTCAGGGTTCCGACGGATGCCCTAATTAAATCATGAGCCTCGAGCCAAGCTTCAAAAGAAATCCAGTTATTTATTAGGAGCTTCATGTCGGCACATTCTAGGTGAAGCCAACTCTGACCCCACGTAATTTACGCCCCAATCATGACCCTGTTTCCCTCCTCCCCCCCAGGGTGTGTCATCAACGGAGCAATTTCGGGTTGTAGAGATCACTCCCCTCCGGCCACCGTGGGTAACCCTGGGAGACAGCCTTGAGAGAGATATGTCTGGAATGCGCTTCTGTTTTGGCTGCTGTGCTGCTTCGTCGTTTTCCCATCCCCCCTTGCCTATGGCAACTCAAGAGCAGGCCAGGGATGCTTTGCAAGTGGACACTACTTTTAAATGATCTTCCAACTTGGTTGTTTATTGGGAAGATAAACCAAGGCAGAACCTAGGGCCAGATTTGGCTATCAGTGGAAACATCGCTTTGAATTTCCAGAACTTAATACTGTACGTGGGATCATCCTGTCACAGTGAAGTTTGACCACAATTTTCTTGCCCCCTTGCCGGAAGATGCCCTGCAGGCTGCCACATCTTTTGTTGCTGGTTTGGGTAGCTCAGAATAAGAGAGCAGGAAGAATGCTTGGAGGTCTTCTAGTCCACGAGCCACGTATGAGCCACGGTGGCACAGTGGTTAGAGTGCAGTACTGCAGGCTACTTCTGCTGACTGCCGGCTGCCAGCAATTTGGCAGTTCAAATCTCACTAGGCTCAAGGTTGACTCAGCCTTCCATCCTTCCGAGGTGGGTAAAATGAGGACCCAGATTGTTAGGGGAAAGAGGCTGACTCTGTAACCGCTTAGAGAGGGCCGTAAAGCACTATGAAGCGGTATATAAGTCTTTATTCCTTCCTTCCTTCCTTCCCAGTGGTTAGAATGCGGCATTGCAGGATAACTCTGCCCCACTGCCAACAGTTCAATCCCGACCGGCTCAAGGTTGACTCAGCCTTCCGTCCTTCCAAGGTGGGTAAAATGAGGACCTAAATTGTTGGGGGCAATAGGCTGCCTCTGTAAACTGCTTAGAGAGGGCTGTAAAGCACTGTTAAGCAGTATATAAGTCTTCCTTCCTTCCTTCCTTCCTTCCTTCCCAGTGGTTAGAATGTGGTATTGCAGGCTAACTCTGCCCCACTGCCAACAGTTCAATCCCGACCGGCTCAAGGTAGACTCAGCCTTCCATCCTTCCGAGGTGGGTAAAATGAGGACCCAGATTATTGGGGGGCAACGGGCTGACTCTGTAAACTGCTTACAGAGGGCTGTAAAGCACTGTGAACCAGTGTATATGTCTAAATGCTATTGCTATCCCCCTGGGACCCTATACCCATTCCAGACAAGTGGCTATCCAGGCTCTTCTTTAAAAACCTCCAGTGTTGGAGCACCCACAATTCATGGAGGCAAGTTGTTCCACTGATCAATTGTTTTCTCTGCCAGAAATTTCTCCTTAGTTCTAAGTTGCTTAACTCCTTGTTTAGTTTCCATCCATTGCTTCTTGTCCTACCCTCAGGTGCTTTGGAGAATAGCTTGACTCCCTCTTCTTTGTGGCAACCCCTGAGATATTGGAAGACTGCTATCATGTCATCCTCCCTACTCCTTCTTTTCTCTAGACTAGACATATCGGATTCTTGCAACCGTTCTTTATATATTTTAGCCTCCGGTCCCCTAATCATCCTGGTTGCTCTTCTCTGCGCTCTTTCTAGAGTCTCCACATCTTTTTCATAGTGTGGTGACCAAAACTGGATGCAAATATTCCAGGTGTGGTCTTACCAAGGCCTTATAAAGTGGCACTCAGGTGGTGGTAGTTTCTTCTCTGCCTCTTCCGTCTTGCCCTCTCTTTTCCCCTCCAATGACTAATTAGAAATCTATTCATGTTGTGCCAGTGTGGCTGGGGACTGCCAGCCGGTGCCAGCATCAGTAGTTGGCGGCACGCACCGGGCCATCTGCTGCTGCAGCCAACGGAGGTTCGGAGCGTCCAGGGTGGCACCAGAGAGCCAAGCTTCCCTTCCCAGGCCTGCTGTAAAACCAGTTGGATTAAAAATAAGAATTTGAGGGAGAAGGGGCAAGATCCAGCTGGTATGTCTGCGTGGTTTCTAGCTGCTGCCATCCTCTCGTTGCGTGGCAAAGGGCACCAGAGTCCTGCCACGCTAGGCCACCACAGCCAGTGAATGCAGGCCGAGTGTTAAGAGGCAAGGGGTACCCCCCCCAGAGGCGGGTTCCTACCGGTGCGGTCCAGTGCATAGCTCTGGTAGGGACCCGCCGATGACCCAATTTGCATGCGACTGCTCCGGTACCGTCTCCACGGGGCAGTCGCGCGCGTCGCCATCTCTTTTTTTTGAATTTTTGGGCGATTTTGCTTCTGCGCATGCGCGGAAGCAAAATCGCGCTGAAATCTCGCGAGGGGACGCGCACGCGAGGTTTCGGTGAGATTTTGCTTCTGCGCATGCGTGGAAGTAAAATCGCGCCGAAATCTCTCTTGCGCACGCATCCCCTCATGAGATTTTGGCGCGATTTTGCTTCCGCGCATGCGTGGTAGTAAAATCGCTCCAAAATCTCTCATGCGCACACATCCCCTCGTGAGATTTCGGTGAGATTTTGCTTCTGCGCATGCGTGGTAGTAAAATCGCTCCGAAATCTCTCTTGCGCACGCATCCCCTCGTGAGATTTCGGCGCGATTTTGCTTCTGCGCATGCGCAGAAGCAAAATCGCACGAGGGGGCTCACGTGCATAGCGTGCGTGCACGAAGCATGAAGAAATGTGGAGCAGCGCACCGGTCTGGGTAAGTGAGCAACTCACCCCTGGTACCCCTCCTGCCAACTCAGTCCTACGGTGGTTCCATCTCCCATATATGAAGCAAAGTAAATCTCGGTTCGCCCTCCCCTGAAAGAATTACTGACAGGTAGACTGTCCCTGAAACAGTGGGCTCAAGCAAGGCGCTGGACGCCGAACTATGAAAAACATCCTTTTTAATTCATGCTGGTTTTTTATGCTGAACTTTTCCTTTCATTTGTCGGGGAGAGGGGGGGGGGTAGAAAAACCCTTCAGTCTGGTTTTCATCTAGGCCTGGAGCGCCCCCTCCTGTTCGCATCTGTCTCCTGCCCCGACGGTGTTGCCAAGAAATTAGCCAAAAAACCACGGTAAGTTTCCTTTGAGCGACTTGGTGACCTTAAGGATATGTGATTCCAGAGAGCAATTCCTTCTGCGTGGAATACCCTAAGCAAGACAGTTTTATTATAATAAAAAAATATAGCAGCTTCGCTCTATTAGTGAAATGCTGCCGGGGCGTTTAAATAACATCCTACTTTAAAAAAGAAAAAAGAAAATCAATGATAATTGTAATGGTTTTGAAGCTTAAATTTAAGAAGCCAATAGAGAAATGATGAGATTCTATTCCTAAATTAGGCCCATCCAGATTTCCAATTCAAACAAGAGATTTATCGCTCAAGTCCAAGGAATTTTTGTCTCTTAAAAAAAAAACTGCTGTCCAAAAATTTTAGTAAATTTCATTGTACACATGATGTACAATGACAATAAAGGGTATTATTATTATTATTATTATTATTATTATTATTATTATTATTATTATTATTATTATTATTATTATTATTATTATTATTATTATTATTATTATACAATTGTATCACAGCGGCCAGTTGTTTCGCCGGATTTGGCATTGATTACTAGTCGAGCCCCACCCAGGGGCCTAGGAAGTCGTAATGTATTTTCGAAGTATATGTGCGGAACCGAGCAGTGCGGCTTTCTGCATTTGACTGATGGTGATTTTGTCAATTTTGAGCTGTTTTAAATGTAATTCCAGTGCTTTTGGGATAGCACCCAGTGTTCCAATCACCACTGGAATTACCACTGCTGGTTTGTGCCATAATCGTTGGATTTCGATTTTTAAGTCCTGGTATTTTGCGATTTTTTCGTGTTCCTTTTCATCGACCTTGCTATCTCCTGGTATTGCAATGTCAATTATAGTCACCTTGTTGTTCTCGACCAGCGTGATGTCTGGTGTATTATGCGCCAGTACCTTGTCTGTTTGTATACGAAAATCCCACAAGATCTTGACCATCTGATTTTCAGTGACTTTTTCAGGCTTGTGTTCCCACCAGTTTGTAGCAGTATGGATGTTATAATTTTTGCATAAATTCCAGTGGATCATTTGTGCAACAGAGTTGTGTCGTAATTTGTAATCAGTCTGCGCGATTTTCTTGCAGCAGCTGAGCACATGGGCTACAGTTTCATCAGCTTCCTTGCATAATCTGCATTTAGCATCATTTGAAGATTTATCAATTTTGGCTTTTATGGCATTTGTACGAATTGCCTGTTCTTGTGCGGCCAGGATCAATGATTCTGTTTCTTTCTTTAAAGTACCAGATGTTAACCATAACCAAGTTTTTTCACTGTCCACTTTGTCTTTTATTTTTTCCAGAAATTGGCCATGTAAATTATTATTATTATTATTATTATTATTATTATTATTATTATTATTATTATTATTATTATTATTATTATTATTATTATTATTATTATTATTATTATTATTATTTACTTTATTCATTAAACATGAAACTCAGTCAACTGAACATTCAAAAATGCATCACAAATACCATTATTATTATTATTATTATTATTATTAGTAGTAGTAGTAGTAGTAGTAGTAGTAGTAGTAGTAGTAGTAGTAATAGTAGTAGTCAAAATTTTGAAAACAAGACAGCGAAAAGAAAACCAATTGGCTTCAGATTTGAGTTGTGTATTTTAGAGGGGAGGGTGTATTTATGTATTTCAATCCACAAGTCGTCTTCTGAACTATTTCGAGTTTGTTTCTGTGAATTGGTATCAGGGAGACTCCATTCCTTGCAATTTCACTTAAGAAGACACATTTATATCCTTCCCCACGTTTAGAGGAGAGGAAGGATGGGCTAACAGATCCCGCACCCTGGTAAGGAACACAATAATTTAAAGGTAGTTTAAAAAGGTCAGCTACCTGTCTGCACCCAGGACAGTAAAAAGCTTCTGCATATGAATTTATGACCAATAAAATTTGCTGAGCGCAGATTGACGGTGCCTTTGGTAGCTTATAAAGACATAAAAACTCAGCATCCGCCCCTCCACACATCAATGCTTCGTTGAGTGGGGAAATGAATGCCACAGAATCGGAGCAAAGCGGAGGATTTCGTATAATAAGTTTTTTTTTAAAAAAAAGAGGAAAATAACTGAATATGAACTAATACGAAGTGAAGGAAAGGAGAGAGGGAGGGAGGATATAGAGGGGGGAAGGAGGAAAGAAGAGAGAGAGAGAAAGAGGGAAGGAAGGAAGGTGGGGAGGGAGGGAGGAAAGTGGGGAGGGAGGAAGGGAGAAAAGTCAAAAGGATAGGAGGGAGGGAGGAGAGAGGGAGGAGAATAAAAGAAGAAGGGAGGGAAGGAAGGAAGGAAGAAAAAGAGAAAGAAAGAAAGAAGGGAAGGAAGGCAAGTGGGGAAGGAGGATGGAAGGGAGGGAGGAGGATAGAGGAAGGAGGGAGGGAGGAGAAGGAAGGAAGAGAAAGAAAGAAAGAAAGAAAGAAAGAAAGAAAGAAAGAAAGAAAGAAAGAAAGAAAGAAAGAAAGAAAGAAAGAAAGAAAGAAAGAAAGGGGAGGGAAGGAGGAAAGGAAGGCAAGTGGGGAAGGAGGATGGAAGGGAGGGAGGAGGATAGAGGAAGGAGGGAGGGAGGAGAAGGAAGAGAAAGAAAGAAAAAAAAGAAAGAAAGGAAGGAAGGAAGGAAGGAAGGGGAGGGAAGGAGGGAAGGAAGGCAAGTGGGGAAGGAGGATGGAAGGGAGGGAGGAGGATAGAGGAAAGGGAGGGAGGAGAAGGAAGGAAGGCAAGTGGGAAGGGAGGAGGGAAAGGAGGGAGAGAGTAGGATAGAGAAAAGAAAGGAAGGCAAATGGGGAGGAAGTGAGGGAGGGTAGGAAGGAGGGAAGAAAAGAAAAAGAAAGAAAGGTGGCTCAGTGGCTAAGACACTGAGCTTGTCGATCAGAAAGGTCGGCAGTTCGGCGGTTCGAATCCCTAGTATAGGTCTCCTGCGTGAGCAGGGGGTTGGACTAGATGACCTCCAAGATCCCTTCCAAGTCTGTTACTGTTAAACTGGGAATGAAAGGAAGGAAGGAAGAAGAGAGAGAAGGAAAGAAAAGTAAAACAGTTTCCGATCTTCTTTACAGCAGTTATAAATACCATTATAAATTTACCTGTTTATGATTAGAACATAACTCTTCTTCTTTCTATAATCTATTCTGTTGAATCATCAGAACCATAAACCATAAGTTCATTATTTTTTTTCCTATTTCATGCAAAAAGCGTACAAGGGGTTTCTGGCCAGCCAGAAATATAGATATACTGTCGTTTCTCGGTTCAAAGAAGTCAATTTTGCCACCTCAGCCAATTCCAGCATCTTCACCCGCTGAGGATAATACTAAATCTTCCCATCTTGGCGCGTGCAGTTACAGGCAGTCCTCAAATTCATTTAGTGACCGTTCAAAGTTACAACGGGATTGGAAAAAAGTGACTTAGGACCGTTTTTCACACTTACGACCGTTGCCACATCCCCGCGGTCACATGATCAAAATTCAGATGCTTGGACACTGGTTCATATTTATGACGGTCGCAGCGTCCTGGGGTCACGTGGATCATGATTTGCGACCTTCTGACCCATCAAAGTCGACGGGGAAGCCAGATTCACTTAACAACCGGGTTACTAACTTGCCAGCTTCAGGGATTCACTTAACAACGGTGGCAAGAAGAGTCGTAAAATGGGGCAAAACTCACTAAACAAATATTTCCGTTAACAACAGAAATGATGGGCTCAATTGTGGTCCTAAGTCGAGGACTTTCTGTATTATGCATAAAAGCAAAATCCCATGATTATTTGTCCAAGATGAATTAAAAGAAAAACCTTTTATTTATTTTTAAAAAAATAATCTTTATTAGGTTTTTCCTTTAAAAACAACATATAAAAAGACATACAAAACAAACGCAAACAAGATAATAACAAATCTCTTTTACAGCTTTTCCATACTATTTTCCGAAGTATTTGCACTCTACAATATTGCTATCTTTGTTTTGACTATTGTTATTACATTATATCTTTTCTATATCCGTTAGATTGAGTCACCTATTTTATTCTTCGGCAACTATTTCATCTATTTTGTTTACATATATATATATATATATATATATATATATATATATATATATATATATATATATATATATATATATATATATATATATATATATATATATATACAAGAAATACATAGAAAGTAAAGAAGCATATTTATACAAGAAATACATAGAAAGTAAAGAAGAGTCTATATAATTTCTTCATTAATAAATCTAGTTTATAAGAAATTATTAACAAATCAAAAATATTTTATTTTGTTTTAACCACATATACCAGGGGTAAGCAAACTACAGCTCTTTGAGGACCTGTGGACTTCAACTCCCAGAATTCCTGAGCCAGCCATGCATGCATGGCTGTCGCAGGAATTCTGGGAGTTGAAGTCCACAGGTCCTCAAAGAGCTGTAGTTTGCCCACCACTGACATATACCATTTATCCCATGTTTCATAGAAATCCGAATCATCTTTATCATGAATTTCCATTGTTAATCTTCACATCTCAGCACATTCTAAAAATTTTCTGACAACCATCGAAAAGGTCGGGGTATTATCGGATTTCCAACTTTGTGCATAAACAATCCTGGCTGCAGTGTTTATATGGAGTATTAAATATCTATCTTCTTTTTTGATCTTTCCCCTAAAAATCCCCAACAGGAACATCTCCGGTTTCAACTCGATCACCTGCTGTGTAATTTGTTCTAAGCAGTTTTTAATTTTATTCCAGTATATACAGAGTCGAGGTGGCGCAGTGGTTAAAGTGCAGCACTGCAGTTCAGCTGTTCAAATCTCACCGGCTCAAGGTTGACTCAGCCTTCCATCCTTCCGAGGTGGGTAAAATGAGGACCCAGATTGTTGGGGGCAATATGCTGAACTCTGTAAACCGCTTAGAGAGGGCTGTAAAGCACTATGAAGCGGTATATAAGTCTAAGTGCTATTGCTATTGCTATAGCTTCGCTTTAGGACAGGTCCACCGGAGATGGTGATAAGTCCCTTTCTCCTTCTTGCGTTTCCAGCAATTTGGGGACCCCGTCGGGAACATTTTTGCCAATCGTGCCAGAGGTAAATGCCATCGGTAGAACATCTTGTAAATATTTTCTTTATATATGATACCGCCAAGATCAATTTGTAATTTACTTCCCAAATTTTGTCCCATTCTACCAAATTAATTTGCATTATGCATAAAAGCAAAAAACCCCGTGATTATTTGTCCAAGATGAATTAAAAGAAAAACCTTTTTAATTAATCTTGACGGTCAAATCGAAGGAATTCTCATGCAAACCAAGCAGCAATGTCTCCTCTGTTTTCAAATTACCAGCCGAAGCTGTTGCCAAGGGAGCTTGAAATGAGCATCCCTGATCTGGAGACAACGTGGATCGTGGCCACGGACGGATTCCAGTATTCAAAAAAACATGAAAAACGGAGATTTGATTTTGCGAGCAAGTCAGAGGTGGATGTGGGTGGCTTTGCTTTCACATTCACTCACATGTTTGCAACAAAGTTGTGCCAGATTTTGCAATGTTTATACCCCAGGGTTTTCTTGTGGTGCAAAGAGGCTTCTCTAGAACCTTCTGGAATTCATTCCTTCTTCTTCTTCTTCTTTTTTGTCACGCTTTAAAGAAGAAAACTTTAAACCCCCCACTTTTATTCCTCCTTCTTCCCACCCACCAGTCCTTAGTCCTCTGGGACATGGACGTGACTTTCTGATGCGTCTTCATGACTTTAGAACATTTCATGCTGTTAATGTTTTCGTTTGGGGTTTTTCTTGTTTTCATTTTTGATCTTGGTGGTGGTGTATATTGGTTGGGCTGCTAACTGCCATGGGCCAGATTGTAAACTGGAAACACACACATGTAAATGAATAAAATAAATACAAATATTTGCGAGAGGGATGGGCTGGAAGACTGAAGAGGCTTCTCGGAATTGATTGTAGCCACAGAAGCTATGAAGAAGGGATGCTTAACAGATTAACAGAGTTGGAAGGGACCTTGTAGATCATCTAGTCCAACCCCCCGCCCAAGCAGGAGACCCTACACCATTTCTGACAAATGGCAGTCCAGTCTCTTCTTGAAAGCTTCCAGTGATGAAGCTCCCACAACTTCTGAAGGCAACTTCTGTTCCATTGGTTGATTGTTCTCACTATCAGAAAATTCCTCCTTATTTCCAGGTTGAATCTCTCCTTGGTCAGTTTCCATCCATTATTCCTTGTCTGCTCTTTGGGTGCTTTGGAAAATAGCTTGACCCCCTCCTCTCTGTGGCAGCCCCTCAAATATTGGAAGACTGCTATCATGTCTCCCCTGGTCCTTCTCTTCACTAGACTAGCCATGCCCAGTTCCTGTAACCGTTCTTCATATGTTTTAGTCTCCAGTCCAGGGGTGGGTTCTGGATTCTTTTGCTGCCGGTTCGCTCAGGATTGCGCTGTGCACGTGCACGCAGCAATCAAAAAATAGCTTCTGCGCAGAAGCAAAAATTAGCTTCTGCGCCTGTGCCAGTGGTGGGTTCCTACAGGTGCGGTCCACTCTATAGCACCGGTAGCGGCCCGCTGGTGACGTCACAGTACCGGTGCGGTCGGTTGCCGGTGCCTGGGTGCCGCCATTTTTTTTAAAAAAAATTAACTTTTTTTTTTAAATTCTTCTGCGCATGCCCAGAAGCCGAGCTTCCGGCACTGTGCATGCGCTGCCTTCCTACCCCACAGTGAGTCCAAGCAGGGGAGGATGGCTGAGGGAGCGCGTGAGACGCTGAAAGAACGGGCGGCAGGAGCTATCTCCATTCCCCTCCCTTCAGCAGTCCGAGAAGCCACAAAGGGATCTCGGAGTCCTGGTAGACAGCCAACTAAATATGAGCCAGCAGTGTGCAGCAGCAGCCAAAAAGGCCAACGCAGTCCTGAGCTGCATAAATAGAGGGAAACAATCAAGGACCAGAGAGGTACTTGTACCACTCTATAAAGCCTTGGTCAGACCACACCTAGAGTACTGCATCCAGTTTTGGTCACCACACTACAAAAAAGATATTGAAACTCTAGAGAAAGTGCAGAAGAGAGCAACCAGGATGATAAAGGGTCTGGAAAATGAAAACATACGAAGAGCGGTTGCAGGAACTGAGCTTGGCCAGTCTGGCGAAGAGAAGGACCAGGGGTGACATGATAGCAGTGTTCCAATACTTGAGGGGATGCCACAGAGAGGAGGAACTCAGGCTGTTCTCTATGGCACCAGAAAGCCAGACAAGGAATAACGGATGGAAGCTGACCAAGGAGAGATTCAACCTGGAAGTGAGGAGAAACTTTCTGACGGTGAGAGCGATCAACCAGTGGAACAGCTTGCCAGCGGAGGTTGTGAGAGCCCCAACACTTGCGACCTTCAAGGAGAGACTGGACTGCCATCTGTCTCAAATGGTGTAGGAACGCCTGCTTGGGCAGGGGGTTGGACTAGATGACCTACAAGGTCCCTTCCAACTCTAATAATAAATCTAAATCTAAATCTAAATGTGCAGTGATGATCCCAGGCATTTTCGCACGTTCGAGGCTTCTCGAGCTGCTGAGGGGAGGGGGAATGGGCGGCAGGACCTATCTCAGTTCCCCTCCCTTCAGCAGTCCGAGAAGCCACGCCCACCCGGTCACATGGCTGGCAAGCCACACCCACCCAGTCACATGGCTGGCAAGCCACGCCCACAAAATAAGCCACACTCACAGAGTGGTAGTAAAAAAATTAGGAACCCGCCTCTGGCCTGTGCAGAAGCAAAATCCAAGATGGCGGCGCCCACAGAGACACCGACAGAAGCATCTCCGTGACATCATCACCAAGTTACTAACGGTTCTAGAGAACCGGTTAGAACTGGTAGGAACCCACCTCTGCTCCAGTGCCCTAATCATCCTGGTTGCTCTTCTCTGCACTCTTTCTAGAGTCTCAACATCCTTTCTACATCGTGGCGACCAAAACTGGATGCAATATTCCAAGTGTGGCCTTACCAAGGCATTATAAAGTGGTATTAATACTTCACATGATCTTGATTCTATCCCTCTGTTAATGCAGCCTAGTTGCAGTTTGGGTTACAACACTGAATTGGATAAATGGGAAAAAATGTGGAAAAGAAATTTGAAGTTAACGGTAGCCACGGCATTTAGAGAAAATCGGTGCAAGATGTTTTACAGACAGCACCTATGACCAGCAAGACTTGCGAAAATATCAAATAAAATGTCTCCTCTATGTTGGAAATGTAAAAATGCATACGGCACATATTATCATATGTGGTAGACATGGGAAAAAGCAAAAAAAAATTGGGTTGACATTAGAAAAATAATAGAAGAAATAATAAAAGATCACATTGATTGCAAGCCAGAAATTTTTTTATTGGGAATTATATCGGGTAATTATGTGAAAGAAATATATTATTTAATAATGCATATATTGACAGCTGCTAGAATAGTATATGCAACAAAATGGAAACATAATGACATACCAAATGATGAGGAAAGTATAAAAAACAAATTTGACTGCGCCAAGATGGAACTGTAGATGGAACTGCATCTACATGGAGGGAAGTATGCAGTGGAGTACCCCAAGGCTCTGTTTTAGGCCTAGTACTCTTCAACATCTTCATCAATGACTTGGACGAGGGGATAGACGGGGAACTCATCAAATTTGCAGATGACACCAAACTGGCAGGAATAGCCAACTCTCCAGAAGATAGGCTCAAGATACAGAAGGATCTTGACAGACTTGAACATTGGGCGCTATCAAACAAAATGAAATTCAATGGTGATAAAAGTAAGGTTCTACATTTAGGCAAGAAAAACAAAATGCACAGGTACAGTATATGTGGTACCTTGCTCAACAGTAGTAACTGTGAGAGGGACCTTGGAGTCCTAGTGGACAACCATTTAAATACGAGCCAGCAGTGTGCAGTAGCTGCCAAAAAAGCCAACACAGTTCTAGGCTGCATTAACAGAGGGATAGAATCAAGATCACGCGAAGTGTTAATACCACTTTATAATGCCTTGGTAAGGCCACACTTGGAATACTGCATACAGTTTTGGTCGCCACGATGTAAAAAGGATGTTGAGACTCTAGAAAGAGTGCAGAGAAGAGCAACGGAGATGATTAGGGGACTGGAGGCTAAAACATATGAAGAACGGTTGCAGGAACTGGGTATGTCTAGTTTAATGAAAAGAAGGACCAGGGGTGACATGATAGCAGTGTTCCAATATCTCAGGGGCTGCCCCAAAGAAGAGGGAGTCAAGCTATTCTCCAAAACACCTGAGGGTAGAACAAGAGGCAATGGGTGGAAACTAATCAAGGAGAGAAGCAACTTAGAACTAAGGAGAAATTTCCTGACAGTTAGAACAATTAATCAGTGGAACAGCTTGCCTCCAGAAGTTGTGAATGCTCCAACACTGGAAGTTTTTAAGAAGATGTTGGATAACCATCTGTCTGAAGTAGTGTAGGGTTTCCTGCGTAAGCAGGGGGTTGGACTAGAAGACCTCCAAGGTCCCTTCCAACTCTGTTATTATTATTATTATTATTATTATTATTATTATTATTATTATTATTATTATTATTATTATTATTATTATTATTATTATTATTATTATAAGATGGATAAGATGACAAAAGAATTACAAGATAACGAGTAATCAGAATACTATTTAACATGGAATAGAGTTTACGAATGGTTAAAGAATAGGAGTAATAGAGTATAGAATGTGTAAATACCAAGTGTTAAATTTTTATAGATGTAAGTAATTAAGCAAAATAGAACGGAAAACAAATGTGTATATATATATATAGAAGAGCATATAGTAACTACGGATATAGAAAAAAGGAGAAATATTTATAGTATATGTGTATGAAATTTGATGAACTGATCTTCAACTGTATTTAAGATAGGAACTAAGATTCCTAATATTATGTGTTTGTATGTTATGTTATGTTTTTGTGTATAATTAAAAAAAATGGGTGTCTGAGAAAGTACATAAGAGTGTAATTAGAAATACGTGTTCGTGGGAATGCACAAGGAGTATGCTTAAAGAATACATATCTACCCATCTTCTTTCCTTCTTTGCAGCAAGGAAATGGTTGACCACGAGTCAAGATGCTGACCATGAATCCAAATCCTGACCAACAAGGACTGGGAAGGTGAGGCTGGAACGTAATTTAGCGCGTAAGTGATGTTAAGAGTTTTGCTTCTTGATATCTTGTGTGTATCAGAGTAACCTGGGAATCCTGCAGACCTGGGTCTGTTTTTTGGAGCAGGCAACTCATGGTCCTCTTCTTGACTCAAGAGACTCCCATAAAAAGTTCTCAACCAGTTGCCTTCCTTCAGTTGACCGCACCTTGCTAAAGGAAGACCCACGTTCTCGCTTTATTCCACTAACCTCTTGACCTGACACAATTCATGCAGGATTTTCCCATCTAGTAGACAAGACTCGAGGATGGGTCACACCTGCCAACCAACAAACTTCTCAAAAGTTCTTGCACTGCTATCTATCAATCAGGATAGAGCTGGAAGAGACCTTGGAGGTCTTCTAGTCCAATCTCCAGCTCAAGCAGGAGACCCTAGACCAGGGGTCAGCAACCTGCGGCTCTGGAGCTGCATGTGGCTCTTTCATCCCTCTTCTGTGGCTCCCTGCCGCTGGTCAGCTCCACAATTGATAGGGCTTTCGGTTACGACAAGTAGGGGAAAAAGGATGCTGCGCTAGGAGGAGACTCTATGGTGGGGAAACTGGACTTCCGGTCGGCTCCAGAATTGAACGGGGGGCTTCCAGTTAGGACCTCTGCGGCTCTTTGAGTGTTTAAGGTTGCCGACCTCTGCCCTAGACCATTTCAGACAGGTGGCTGTCCAGTCTCTTCTTTAAAACCACCAGTGATGAAGCCCCTACAACATTGATGGCGAACCTTTTTTTCCTCAGGTGCCAAAAGCGCATGCGCGAGTGCCCACACCCATAATTCAATGTCTGGGGAGGGCGAAAACGGCTTCCCCCCCCCCCGGAGGCCCTCCGGAAGTCGTAAATGCCCTTCCAGAGCCTCCGCATGAGCCAAAAATCAGCTGGCTGGCATGCACATGCGCGCTGGAGCTAAGCTAGGGCAACGGCTTGCGTGCCGGCAGATATGGCTCCGCGTGCCACAGGTGGCACGCGTGCCATAGGTTTGCCATCACTGCCCTAAAACTTATGGAGGCAACTTCTGTTCCACTGGTTAATTGTCCTTAATCAACCAGCAGAACAGCTGCTGAACAGTAGGGGTTGATGTTATCTGCTTGAGTAATGAAACATCTGCAATCGAAAAACCACATTCAGAAAACATCAGCCCTACAACCTGGTTTTCTTTTTTTCATTTTCTTGATCCTTGTTTTGTTCTTCTATTGTCATCATCAGGGTCTCAGTGCCCTATTTTGGTGGCACGAAAAGAGACCACCGTCTCACTATATATATGCTGATAAGGGAACAGAGCCTGTGGCCTAAAGGTTAAGCTGCTGCCTTACAGGCAGGCGGCCCAGGTTCAAATCCCAGTAAGGGTATGGCTATCTGACGAGAGCTAAATAGCTCGAAATAGATCTATAACAGTCTCCCTTTATTTTCATTTATCAGCAAACATGCTACACACACACACACACACACACACACACACACACACACACACACACACACACATTTGAACCCAGCTGCTGTGGCCTAGAGGTGGAGCTCTTGCCTCACAATCAGGAGGTTGTGAGTTTGATCCTAGGTAGAGGCAGCTATAGGGTCTCCTGCTTGGGCAGGGGGTTGGACTAGATGACCTGCAAGGTCCCTTCCAACTCTGTTAATCTGTTAAATGTAACACATTTTTGCTGATATATATATACACACACATACACACTCACACTCACACACACCTTTTGAAGAAAATAGCCAACATTTTAAGCCTACAAGCAGTTCAAAATGTATTTACCTTCTAGAGAACGCACTTCTTAAAATGCTGTAGTGCACTTTACACCGATCAAACGTTGCACTTAAATATTTATTCCTAGGAAATGCCCTCTTTTGATAGATGTAAAATATATACTAAAGTACACACATCTCGGGGAAAATAGCATTTCCTTTCTCTCAGATTGTGGAAAACACTTGAAATGAAATTATACGTGGAAAAGGGGACTTGAGGAAAATCAAAAGGAACAATTCTGGCTTATTTGTTGTTTTTTTCTCTTCACATCTCAACACGAAGTAAAAGAAAGTGTCAACTCTTTCTTTTCAGAGAGAAAAACAAAAGAACTGCTGACATTCTTTTGGATGAAATAAAGATAAATACTCTAGGAAAACGCAGCCTAAAGAGCAAATAAAAATGTCCTGTTAAAAAGGAATATTTTTTAAAAAACTCAAGACTTCAAACTTTTATCTTTTGAATCCCCCAGATGGAAGGAGGAGAACACTAGAGGAGGGCCCATCAATTGCTTAATTTTTAAATATTTGCCTTTTTTTTTTCTAGGAGGGGTTTCAGATTAACAGAGTTGGAAGGGACCTTGCAGGTCATCTAGTCCAACCCCCTGCTCAAGCAGGAGACCGTACACCATTTCCTACAAATGGCAGCCCAATCTCTTCTTGAAAGTCTCAAGTGTTGAAGCTCCCACATGTTTGACTTTTTAAAACAAATATTATATAAATAAAACTCAAAGAAACACATAATCGCCTCGACGCTTGCAGATAACCTAATGGCATAGACTCGAATCAACCCAAGTACGGGTAGTCCTGGACTTACGACCGGCCGTTTAGTGACCGTTCGAAGTTAGGCAGACATCCCCAGGGATACTTACAATTCTGTTCCAAAGGGTTGTCTTAATGACCGTGATGATTGCTTTATAACCGCTGCGAAAACGGTCGTAAAATCAAGTCGATCGTGCAGGTGACCTGATTTATGACTGTCAGAACTTACAACTGTAATGGACAGGCTCCGTTATGGTCATAAGTCGAGGACCGCCTGCAATAAATTCTATTTGTAAGTGGTCCTGGGTGTGTGTGTGTCTTTTAACTGCTTCCCGTTATGCGTACAGGCGAACCTGCCTGTTTTGATTTCTCCGTTTCCCATTTTTGCAAAACCTGGATGTTTGAATTCCTCGTTTTTGCATTGCTAAGATTGCCTTATCCGAATCTCACATTATCCGAGTCTCATGCGAAGTGTTCATACCACTTTATAATGCCTTGGTAAGACCACACTTGGAATACTGCATTCAGTTTTGGTCGCCACGATGCAAAAAGGATGTTGAGACTCTAGAAAGAGTGCAGAGAAGAGCAACAAAAATGATTAGGGGACTGGAGGCTAAAACATATGAAGAACGGTTGCAGGAACTGGGTATGTCTAGTTTAATGAAAAAAGGACCAGGGGAGACATGATAGCAGTGTTCCAATATCTCAGGGGCGGCCACAAAGAAGAGGGAGTCAAACTATTCCCCAAAGCACCTGAGGGTAGAACAAGAAGCAATGGGTGGAAACTAAACAAGGAGAGAAGCAACTTAAAACTAAGGAGAAATTTCCTGACAGTTAGAACAATTAATCAGTGGAACAGTTTGCCTCCAGAAGTTGTGAATGCTCCAACACTGGAAGTTTTTAAGAAGATGTTGGATAACCATTTGTCTGAAGTGGTGTAGGATTTCCTGCCTAGGCAGGGGGTTGGACTAGAAGACCTCCAAAGTCTCTTCCAACTCTGTTGTTGTTGTTGTTTGTTTGTTTGTTTGTTTGTTGTTGTTGTTATCTGAAGGGTTTGTTTATTTTTTTAAATTCCCATAATTGTGTCCTTACTTATTCTTCTGTAGGTTCCTTTAAAGGCGCAGATTTCTTCTCTGTATTTTCATTGAACGTGCCAGTTTTTGAAAACCGTTTTCCCTAGCCTCATATCTTCGGGTGATCTGTGCAGAGTTTCCTCTAATTGAAGCCCAGGGATAACCCCAAATAATTTTATTTCCCTTCTCGTCTCTCAACCGAATAGGCAGAGTAGAGAATGTCAACCACCCAATGAGCGATAACGTAACAATGTGCAATTCATTGGGCAGATTTTTATAGCTGATATTTTGATGTCTGATGGAGCCGGTTTAGGGCTATATACCCTGTGCTAGGAGGAATCATAAATAAATTTCAATGTTTGCATAAGTCCTGAAATTTGTATATTTGCCAAGGCATGTCATGAAATAATACAGCGGTCTTATTCAGACTTGCTTGGCTAGATGTTCACGGCGTATTAAAATGGTTTCTTTTATCGAAAGAATCCTGATGAATTGGGTTGATGTTGAAGAGATGATTGTGAACAGAAAACCCACCACTGTCTCTTCCTCTGGATGGACAGAAAGTTCCTTCTGCGTTAGAAGGAGCGAAATGATTGTATTCGTAACAGCTCCCTTTGGGGAACAAAATTGAAACCTAATTCAGTCTGGGGCATAAAGAAAGCATAAAATTAATGAAACGGAAGTCTGTTTGATTTGTAATCGAATATGGAAGAGGAGAACTTCTCCATCTTGGCCCTCGAACATGGAATCAACTCCTAAAAACCGATGAGCAAGAATTTGGAGATGGGTTTCCTTATGTAGATTTTTGGAAACTCAGGGTCATTCAATTCCCCTGCAAGGGTTGAACCTGAATTCTGAACCCACTGCTCAACATTTTGAGTTTAGCAGCTGAGAGTAATTTTGATACCTTAAGAATGCTTATACTAAGAGAAAATGTGCGTAGGTAGATGGGTGGGTGGATGACCCACAAATGTCAGACGGATAGATGGGTGGATAGATTGGTAGATGCATGGATGGATGGGTGGGTGGATGGATGGATAGGTGGATGGATGGATGGATAGGTGTGTGGGTGGGTAGGTGTGTGGATAGATAGGTGGATGGATAGGTGGGTGGATGGATTGATACACACACACACAGATGACAGACAGATGATGGATGGATGGATGGATGGATGGGCCAATGGATCAATAGGTGGGTGGGTGGGTGATTGGATGGATAGATAGCTTGGATGGATAGATGGATGGATAGGTGGGTGGAGAGGTGGATGGGTGGGTGGGTGGGTGGATAGGTGGGTGGATAGATAGGTGGGTGGATGGATGGAGAGGTGGGTGGGTGGGTGGATGCATGCATGCATGCATGGATAGGTGGGTGGATGGGTGGATGGATGGATGGATAGGTCGATGGATGGATTGATACACACACACACACACAGATGACAGACAGATGATGGATGGATGGATGGATGGATGGATGGATGGATGGGCTGATGGATCGATAGGTGGGTGGATAGGTGGATGGATGGGTGGGTGGGTGGAGAGGTGGATGGATAGGTGGGTGGGTGGGTGGATGGATCGATGGGTCGATGGGTTAATGGGTCGATGGATGGCTAGGTGGGTGGATAGGTGGATGGATGGATGGATAGGTGGGTGGGTGGGTCAATGGATTGATAGGTGGGTGGGTGGGTGGATGGATGGATAGGTCGATGGATGGATGGGTGGGTGATTGGATGGATGGATAGATAGTTGAATGGATGGATAAGTGGATGAATGGATGGATAGATAGCTGGATGGATAGGTCGATGGATGGATGGGTGGGTGGGTGGGTGGGTGATTGGATGGATGGATAGATAGTTGGATGGATGGATGGATAAGTGGATGGATGGATGGATGGATAGGTGGGTGGGTGGGTGGAGAGGTGGGTAGATGGTTGGATGGATAGGGCGATGGATGGATGGATGGATAGGAGATTGGATGGATAGCTAGTTGGATGGATGGATGGATGGATGGATGGATGGATGGATGGATAGATGGGTGGGTGGGTGGAGAGGTGGGTGGATGGTTGGATGGATAGCTCGATGGATGGGTGATTGGATGGATGGATAGATAGTTGGATGGATGGATGGATAGGTGGGTGGGTGGGTGGAGACGTGGGTGGATGGTTGGATGGATGGATAGCTCGATGGATGGGTGATTGGATGGATGGATAGACAGCTGGATGGATGGAGAGGTGGGTGGAGAGGTGGGTGGGTGGGTGGGTGGATAGGTGGGTGGATAGATAGGTGGGTGGATGGATGGAGAGGTGGGTGGGTGGGTGGGTGGGTGGATGCATGCATGCATGGATAGGTGGGTGGATGGATGGATGGATAGGTCGATGGATGGATTGATACACACACACACACACACAGAGATGACAGATAGATGATGGATGGATGGATGGATGGATGGGCTGATGGATCGATAGGTGGGTGGATAGGTGGATGGATGGGTGGGTGGGTGGAGAGGTGGATGGATAGGTGGGTGGGTGGGTGGATGGATCGATGGGTCGATGGGTTAATGGGTCGATGGATGGCTAGGTGGGTGGATAGGTGGATGGATGGATGGATAGGTGGGTGGGTGGGTCAATGGATTGATAGGTGGGTGGGTGGGTGGATGGATAGGTCGATGGATGGATGGGTGGGTGATTGGATGGATGGATAGATAGTTGAATGGATGGATAAGTGGATGAATGGATGGATAGATAGCTGGATGGATAGGTGGATGGGTGGGTGGGTGGATGGATAGGTCGATGGATGGATGGGTGGGTGGGTGGGTGGGTGATTGGATGGATGGATAGATAGTTGGATGGATGGATGGATGGATAGGTGGGTGGGTGGAGAGGTGGGTAGATGGTTGGATGGATAGGGCGATGGATGGATGGATGGATAGGAGATTGGATGGATGGATAGCTAGTTGGATGGATGGATGGATAGATGGGTGGGTGGGTGGAGAGGTGGGTGGATGGTTGGATGGATAGCTCGATGGATGGGTGATTGGATGGATGGATAGATAGTTGGATGGATAGGTTGGGTGGAGAGGTGGGTGGATGGTTGGATGGATAGCTCGATGGATGGATGGATGGATAGATAGATAGATAGATAGATAGATAGATAGATAGATAGATAGATAGATAGATAGATAGATAGATAGATAGATAGATAGATAGATAGATAGATAGATAGATAGATAGATATGGTAGAGGTGATAGAGATGATAGAGATGATAGAGATGATTTATAGATAGATATAGATATATTGTAGATACAGGTAATCCTCAATTTACAACAGCTCATTTACTGATTGTTGGACATTACAACAGCACCAAAAAACCTGACTTATGACTGATTTTCAGACTTACAACTTCTGCAGCATCCTTCTGACAATGTAATCAGAATTCAGATGTTTGGCAACTGACTCATATTTTGGACTATTTCTTTGTCCCGGGGTCACGCGATCCCCTTTTGTGACCTCATGGCAAGCAAAGTGAATGGGGGAAGCCAGATTTGCTTAACAACCGGGTCACCAACTTAACAATGGCAATGATTCACTTAACAACTGTGGCAAGAAAGATCGTAAAACGGGAGAAAAGCTCACTTAACCGATGTCTCACTCTGCAGCATAAATTTGGGGCTCAATCGTGATCCTAAGGCTTTTGAGAAGCCTTCCAAACAGGGATGATGTCATCCCTTGGCCCAGCCAATCAGGGTTAGTGAAGCATGCCACCAATCAGGAGGCACCAGCATCCATCTTCTTCCATCTTCCCAAAAATCACGGCGCCCCCCCCCAAAAAAAATATTTCAATTTACCTCTGTGCTTTCTCTCTCATCACTCACAACAAGAAACCAATGTTTGATTCTCTTGGGGGGCTCCCGTTGACGCCCAAAAGCAAGCCTTCCCAAATTTTACCCCAAATAACTGTTTTTTCTTGCTCCGCATTCAGCTTCATCTGGAGCATGTCATTCTCCGCAAACCCTTAGACTAGCTGTTCCCAACCTTCCTAATGCTGCGACCCACGCCCCGCCCCTGTGACCCCACCACGACCCACCCTGCCGCCGCCATTTGGGTTCTTTTACCCTCTGTGCATGCGCAAAGCTTTTCGCTGGGAGCTTTTTGAGCCCCGTTGCGAAAGGCGTGCGTGACTTCGGCGGGACAGGCGGCTGCCCGGAGAGAGCCATCCCCTTCGTAGAGTCTCTCCCGTCTACCTGTAGCGTTCGGGGCAAAGGGGGTGGCTCTCTCCGGGCAGCCGGCTGTCCCAGCCCCGCCAAAGTCGTGCAGGCCTTTCGCAACGGGGCTCAAAAAGCTCCCAGAGGCAACACGCGAAGTGAGCGGAGACCTCGCCCGGATCTGGAGACTTTGCCCGGACGCCGCCATTTGGGTTTTTTACCCTCTGCGCATGCGCAGAATGCTTTGCGCATGCGCAGAGGGTAAAAGAACCCAAATGGTGGCAGCTGGGTGGGCCGCGGGTTGTGGGGCACGATATGGCCAGGCTTGTGGCAGTGGGGAGGGGAGATGAGGATGCCGGGGCGACCCCTGGGAAATGGCCATTCGACCCCCAAAGGGGTCGCGACCCCCGGGTTGGGAACCGCTGCCTTAGAGGATGTACTTGTTTAAGATTTTACAACGTTCTGTGCTTTGTTTAAATTTTGGGGCGTGCAGTTCAGGGGTGGGTTCCACTTACCTTTGCCACCGCTTCGCATTGCGACGTCCCCTCACGCGATTTCACTTCCGCGCATGCTCCGAAGGTGGATTCAGCCCGAAACACAGCTGAGGAGCTGATCAGCTATGCTTCGGTCGAAGAAATAAAGGTGAGTATTAACCCGCGGGCAGGCAGGAGGGCCCTTTTTCAAGCCGCGGAAGAGGAGAAGCCATCGAAACACGAAAAAATTCACCAAAAATCCCCCCAAAAAGATGGCGGCGCCCATGGACCAACACCGACCGAACCGACTCCGTGACGCCATCGTCGCGTCACCAGCAGGTTGCTAACGGTTCGGGCGATCTGGTCCGAACCGGGAGGAACCCACCCCCCCTCCCCCCGGTGCGGTTATCTAAGGCTGGCGCCGGCTCTTTCTTATTTTGTGCTATTTTTCTTTGTGGTTGAAACAAGTTATTTTGGGAAAGAAAAAAACCAGAAGGACAACACGAACAATCTTCAGCTTGGCTTGTTGGCTCGCTGTCTTGCAAACAAGAAAGTCCTGTTTTTGAGAAAGAGCTTTGAAGACGCAGTATAACATCTTTCTATCATGTGTCTAATTACTGTTAGAAGTTTCCTCCGTGACTAAAACTCTACAATAATGGGTCTATCTGAATAAACAGACTTGGTCACATGTTTTGAAGGGGAATGAGCTTGCCGGGTGCTCATCGTTTCTAGTTTATTCTGCCTTATTCCTCCTGCAGGGCCAACCAAAAAGTTTTTTTAAAAAAGCATCCAATCTCCTTAAGGATGAAGTGGAGGAAGCTGGCCCAGGAGCCCTTTGAGGCCTGAGAACACTTCTAGGAATGAGTTAGATCTTATTTATTTACAGTTGAAGTGATATGTGCTCTCGACCTTGGCCAACTCATTTTTAATTATGACTAAACCTCTATAACTGTCTGGTTCGGTTCTGCAACTCAACAAGACAGACACAGACTTCAGAGGATAATTAGAATGGCAGAAAAAACAATTGCTGCCAACCTGCCTTCCATTGAGGACCTGTATACTGCACGAGTCAAAAAGAGGGCCGTGAAAATACTTACAGACCCCTCACACAGTGGTGGGTTCCTGCCGGTGCGGTCCACTCTATAGCACCGGTAGCAGCCCGCTGATGACGTCACAGTACCGGTGCAGCCGGTTGCCGGTGCCTGGGCACCGCCATTTAAAAAAAATTTTAATTTTTTTTTCAATTTCTGCGCATGCCCTGAAACCGAGCTTCCAGCACTGCGCATGCGCTGCCTTCCTACCCCACAGTGAGTCCAAGCAGGGGAGGATGGCTGAGGGAGCGCGTGAGACACTGAAAGAACGGGTGGCAGGAGCTATCTCAGTTCCCCTCCCTTCAGCAGTCCGAGAAGCCACGAAGGTGCGGTGATGATCCTAGGCATTTTCGCACGTTTGAGGCTTCTCGAGCTACTGAGGGGAGGGGGAACGGGCAGCAGGAGCCTAGGATCATCGAATGGGGAGAAGCATTCAGGCCGGACGAAGCCTCCTAGAAGAACCGCTGCCGCGGTCTTGCTGCTCCCACTGCGGGGGGCTGCGTTGCGGGAGGGCAATGCCCACCCGCTTCTCCGGCCGCTGCCAAGCTCCCGAGGCCCACGCCCACCCGGTCACATAGCTACACCCATAAAATAAGCCACGCCCACAGAATGGTAGTAAAAAAAATTAGGAACCCACCCTTGCCCTCACATCCTGGACATAAACTGTTTCAACCCCTACCCTCAAAACGAGCACTGCACACCAGAACAGCTACACACAAGAATGGTTTTTTCCGAACGCCATCACTCTGCTAAACAAATAATTCCCTCAACACTTTCAAACTATTCACTAAGACTGCATTACTATTACTATTAGTCTTCTCATCCTTCCTATCACCCACCTCCTCCCACTTATAACTGTAACTTGTTGCTTGTATCTTTACAATTTATATTGACTGGTTCCTAGTATGATTTGATTGCTTATTTGTACCCTATGACTATCATTAAGTGTTGTACCTCATGATTCTTGACGAATGTATCTTGTCTTTTTATGTGCACTGAGAGCATATGCGCCAAAGACAAATTCCTTGTGTGTCCAATCACACTTGGCCAATAAAGAATTCTAAAAATTGACCAAAACATGGAATTAAAACAAGAATAAAAGCATACCAACGGAGGGCAAACCACCCATTGTTCGTAAGTTGTTCAAGGACTACGGTCAAAGAGGAAATTTTTCGGTTGGGGGGGAAAACAGGTTTTTATTGATGCTTTCGAATTGTGGTGTTGGAAAAGACTCTCGACTGCAAGATCAAGTCAGTCAATCCTGAAGGAAATCAACCCTGACTGCTCTTTGGAAGGACAGATCCTTCCTTGGAGAAGACCCCGAAGTTGGGAAAGTTGGAAGGCAAGAGGAGAAGATGGTTAGATGGTGTCATCCATTCAATGAACATGAATTTGAGCAAACAACCATGTTAATCACTTAATAACTGCAGTGATTTGCTTAACGAGTGTGGCAAGAAACCAGTAGTGGGTTGTAAATCCCGTTGCTACCAGTTCATGCATGCGTGCGCACAGCGTTTCCGGGCAGGTGGGCGGAGCATCCTGGGTGGGTGGGCGGAGTGTCCTGGGTGGGTGGGCGGAGCGTTCCTGGTGGGTGGGCGGAGCTTTCCGGGCGGGTGGGCGGAGCGTCCCGGGCGGGTGGGTGGAGTGTTCCGGGCAGGTGGGCGGAGCATCCTGGGCGGGTGGGCGGAGCGTCTGCTACCAGTTCGCTGAACCGAGCCGAACCAGGAGCAACCCACTGCTGCATGAAATGTTCACATTCATGTTCCTTTCAGTAGAGGGTGTGCTATGGTCCATGGGGTCACAAAGAGTCAGACACAATTTTGCAACCGAACAACAACAACAGCAAAGGTAGTTCCACAACTTAGGAGCTCTGTTGAGACTCTGAAGAAGCTTCTTGAGTCAGAAACAAAACATTTTCAAGGAAAAAACCAAGAAAGTCCAGTTGCCTTTTGGAAAATCGACTTTGGGACATCTATTGAGGGTCATTTTTTTTTCTAGCTGGGTCCTCTGTCTTGGTAGGACCCATAATAAACCAATAATAAAGGAACAGTGTTTCTGGTTGGTAATGAATGGCACCATGAAGTTCCTTTAGGGTTTATAAGTTTTATTTATATACTAGTAGCTGGATACGAAACTATGTGATCGGCCTTGATAAATTGACAGTTAAAGCTTGAAAATTTATGTAGAATGTGTACCTCCTTAGCATCAGAGCGTGTTAATATAAGGCAACTGGCAGTTGGAACAGAGTTCTTTTCAGGTGGGATGGGGGAGTTGAATGTCTAACCTCCCAGTCTGCAGGACGGATGAGTCATGCACAGGCCACGCCCATGCCCGGTGTAGTGAAGGGGTAGCATCAGAGCGTGTTAATATAAGGCAACTGGCAGTTGGAACATTTCTTTTCAGGTGGGGAGGGGGAGTAGAATGTCTAACTCCTTAGCATCAGAGCGTGTTAATATACTAATGATAATGATCTAAATCATTCAATACTAATGATCTGATGGTCATTTCGAAAAATCCTTTCTTAGCGAGCACCTAGAATCCAAGAGGAACATACATGCCAAATTTCAAGTTTGTAGGCTTTACAGTTCTGGAGATGTTGTGATGAGTGAGTGGTATTTGGCTTTTATATATATAGATTTGTTCATTTTATGTTAAGGTGGTGTAAGCAGCAGTCTCTATTGAGAGTGAACTAGAACTGGGCCTTCCTGGTGCCAATCCAGCACTTTAACCACTACACTGTTAGAAGTAAAACAGGTAAAAACCTGACTGTGATATCAATCATGGTTTCATCCTAGAAGAGAGAGGTGTCCGTTGCATCTCGTGTCTACGCTCATCTGGCTCTTTCTAGCTGAGATGCTTTGGGTCGAGTTGATTTATCTGTGCAGCTTAACTAAATCATCTCATATATATCTCTCTCTAGGTCTGCTTCTCCCTTCTTCATGACTTGGGCATGACCGTGAGTTAGCCCACAAGTGAGACCCAGGTGCTAAATCTGTCAGGGCCACCTAAGGAGAACCCAACCCTGAGGACCATCCAAGGATGAGAAGAGAGGAAGGTAAGATGACTAGCTCGCCAGTGTTCCTGTTTGAATTGGTAAACATCACAGTCCTACCTCTGAAGTCATACACATGCCAGTGGTGGGTTCCTACCAGTGCGGTCCACTCTATAGCACCGGTAGCGGCCCGCTGGTGACGTCACAGTACCGGTGTGGTCGGTTGCCGGCGCCTGGGCGCCGCCATTTTTTTAAAAAAATTTAAAATTTAAAAAAAATTTCTTCTGCGCATGCCCAGAAGCCGAGCTTCTGGCACTGCGCATGCACTGTCTTCCTACCCCACAGTGAGTCCAAGCAAGGGAGGATGGCTGAGGGAGCGCGTGAGATGCTGAAAGAACGGGCGGCAGGAGCTATCTCCATTCCCCTTCCTTCAGCAGTCCGAGAAGCCACGAATGTGCGGTGATGATCCTAGGCATTTTTGCACGTTCGAGGCTTCTTGAGCTGCTGAGGGGAGGGGGAATGGGCGGCAGGAACTATCTCAGTTCCCCTCCCTACAGCAGTCTGAGAAGCCACGCCCACCCAGTCACATGGCTGGCAAGCCACACCCACAAAATAAGCCATACCCACAGAATGGTAGTAAAAAAATTAGGAACCCGCCCCTGACACATACCATCCCTCAGAAAATGTCCCACTGGGTCTTTTGAAGTACAACCCCCAACCAATCATCTTGGCCAACTGTCCCAATCAGTGTAATCAACAAAGGTGATAACAGCTGTAGACAAGCATTAAGAAGACTGATCCACCTCCCAGCTGTAGTCAGCATCTGGAAGACTGATCCATGTGCCAGCTGTACTCAAGAGCATCAGTAGAAGACTAATCCATCTTATTTATTTTTACTTTATTTATTTATTTTGTCAAGTACGTGTTAGCAATATACATAGATATAACATTGTTTATATACATAAGATGGGTACTGATAAGCGGGAACATTAGGACAGGGACGGTAGGCACGCTGGTGCGCTTATGCACGCTCCTTACTGACCTCTTAGGAATCGGGTGAGGTCAACAGTGGACAGTCTAAGGGTAAAGTTTTGGGGGTTTGGTGACGAAACCACAGAGTCAAGTAGTGAGTTCCAGGCATTTACCACTCTGTTGCTAAAGTCGTATTTTCTACAGTCAAGCTTGGAGCGGTTCACTTTGAGTTTGTATCTGTTGTGTGCTCGCGTATTGTTGTGGTTGAAGCTGAAGTAGTCGTTGACAGGAAGGACGTTGTAGCGGATAATGTTATGAGCTATGCTTAGGTCGTGCCGAAGGCGACGTAGTTCTAAGCTTTCTAAGTCCAGGATTTCAAGTCTGGTTGCGTAAGGTATTCTGTTGCGAGTAGAGGAGTGGAGGACTCTTCTCGTAAAGTATCTCTGGACACTTTCTAATGTATTTATGTCCGATATGCGGTGTGGGTTCCAGACAGATGAGCTGTATTCGAGGATTGGTCTGGCGAATGTTTTGTATGCTCTGGTTAATAGTGTGATATTACCGGAGAAGAAGCTACGTAAGATTAGGTTAACAACTCAGAAGATCTATTTTAGCCTTTTAACTACAGTATAAGACATGAGATATGAGATAGTCATGCCAAGAGCCTTGGGTCCCAATCCTGGCCCTCCTAAAGGTGACCTACGAGCATGGAGTTTGAGGTGGACATCCAAGGTTGCCTTCTCGACAGGTTGAGTAGAAGAACCTATAGAAGTGAGTGCTGGCTAGTTCAACAACCTTAAGACTAGGTCCTCTTCCACATAAGCAAGGATCTACAATTACTTAAGTGCGCGAGGGTGTGTGGAAATGGCTTCCATCTTCACCCGCAACCCTCCGTCTAGAACAGGGCTGGAGAAGTTTGAGGGAAGCGAAGTGTGTAACATCAAAGCCGGCCGCGGTCACTGCCTCGCTTTGAGACACATCCGCCTGCGTGCCATTCCCCCATATAAGGAATTGTTATAAAACCTACAAAATCGGCCGCCCGCACCCCTTGGCTGTCTTTACATCGGGAAGACAGATCTTTCTGTGTCCCTGCGTGGTGCACACAGAGGATTATTTCTTTCTGTCCTCTTTGGACTTGGGGCAAATTCCAGATCTGTCTTGTAAGGCAGATAAGATTTCAGTTCCTTTCCTTAGGGGTTGATCTGCCAGTCACACCTTCTACTCAGAATGCAACACACAAGGGTTGTTTGTTCAGCAGGCAGCGTGCTCCTTTCTAGCCAATCTCCCTCAAGGGGGTTGTGTGTAGTCAAAGGAAGAAAAACAGGACCAGTGTACCAGCAGTCGAGAGGGCTGGAGCAGAAGGCTGGACCCAACCAGTTTATCTGCTCCTTTCCAGTTCTTCTGGACTTGGTATCTCTTTTGATGTTGGTGTTTCTTAACCCTCTTTTCACATCACGAGTTCCCTTCTCAAACCGTGGAGCCAGAAGAACAGTCGCTTTGATTATTATTAGACTTGGAAGGGACCTTGTAGGTCATCTAGTCCAACCCCCCGCTCAAGCAGGAGTCCCTACACCATTTTGGACAAATGGCAGTCCAATCTCCTTTTGAAAGTCTCAAGTGTTGGAGCTCTCACAACCTCCGCAGGCAAGCTGTTCCACTGGTTGATCGCTCTCACTGTCAGAAAGTTCCTCCTTATTTCCAGGTTGAATCTCTCCTTGGTCAGCTTCCATCCGTTATGCCTTGTCTGGCCTTCTGGTGCCTTGGAAAACAGCCTGACCCCCTCCTCTCTGTGGCACACCCTCAAGTATTGGAACACTGCTATCATGTCACCCCTGGTCCTTCTGATAGTCCTTTCAGATAGTCCTTCTGATAGCTGATACTCCTTCTGCCTGTTTCTGGTCCACACAGATTTTCCTTTCATGAATGTCATGCTATTCCTGGTGTGTGTGTGTGTGTGTGTGTGTGTGTGTGTGTGTGTGTGTGTGTGTGTGTGTGTGTGTGTGCATGTGTGTGTGCGTGTTTTAACAATGCTCTTTCTTAGATTTAGCTATACGGGGATCAAATGGCTGACCATGTGTGTTAAGGAAGCACATGGATTTATAGCAATAGCACTAGCACTTAGACTTATATTTATTTATTTATTTATTTATTTATTTATTTATTTATTTATTTATTTGTCAAACATGTATAGTAGTAATTTGTATAAACGTAAGTAAAAAGTAACGATAAAAGAGGACAATAGGACAGTAGGACAGGGACGGTAGGCACAGTGGTGCGCTTATGCATGCCCCTTACAGACCTCTTAGAAACGAGGAGAGGTCGACTGTAGACAGTCTAAGGTTAAAGTTTTTGGGGTTTGGGGAAGAAACCACAGAGTCAGGTGGTTTACAGCCCTCTCTAAACAGTTTACAGAGTTCAGCATATTGCCCCCAACAATCTGGGTCCTCATTTTACCCACCTCGGAAGGAGGGAAGGCTGAGTCAACCTTGAGCCGGTGAGATTTGAACAGCTGAACTGCAGCTAGCAGTCAGCTGAAGTAGCCTGCAGTGCTGCACTTTAACCACTGCGCCACCTCGGCTCTATGATACAGATCAGCAGTGGGTTTGCTCCTGGTTCGGCCCGGTTCTAAGAACCGGTAGCACCGCCAGCGGGAGGCTCCGCTCACCTGCAGAAGCAGCAAGCGTGCGTGCACACGAACCGGTAGTACAGGGTTTTAAAACCCACTACTGATACAGATACAAATTAACAGAGTTGGAAGGGGCCTTGGAGATCATCTAGTCAAACCCCCTGGCCAAGCAGGAGACCCTGCACCATTTCTGACAGGTGGCAGTCCAGTCTCTTCTTGAAAGCCTTCCAGGGATGAAGCTCCCACAACTTCCGAAGGCAACTTCTGTTCCGTGGGTTGATTGCACAGGTGGGATTCAGCAGGTTCTGACTAGTTCTGGAGAACCGGTAGCGGAAATTTTGAGTAGTTCGGAGAACCGGTAAATACCACCTCTGGCTGGCTCCGCCCCCATCTATTCTCTGCCTCCCGAGTCCCAGCTGATCGGGAGGAAATGGGGATTTTGCAGGGGATTTTCCCCTGCCACGCCCACAGAACCGGTAGCAAAAAAATTGAATCCCACCACTGGTTGATTGTCAGAAAAATTCTCCTTATTTCTAGGTTGAATCTCTCTTTGGTCAGTTTCCATCCATTATTCCTTGTCTGACTTTCTGGTGCCTTGGAAAATAGCCTGACCCCCTCCTGTCTGTGGTAGCCCCCCAAATATTGGAAGGCTGCTATCCTGTCTCCCCTGGTCCTTCTCTTCATTAGACTAGCCATGCCCAGTTCCTGCAACCGTTCATCGTATGTTTGAGCCTCCGGTCCCCTCATCATCCTGGTTGCTCTTCTCTGTACTTTCTCTAGAATCTCAACCTCTTTTTTTATAGTGTGGTGACCAAAACTGGATGCAGTACTATTGCTATTTACTTATTTATTATTTATTTGGTCCAGTTTATATGCCGCCCCATTCAACATGGACTCTGTCTATTGCTATTGGTGTCTGTTTTAATAGCTGCACAGTTATACACGGAATCCCAACTTCATTCTATGTGTTTCATCAACTCCAGGAATCTATCTAGGAGTTGTTGGACATGTTTGAAGGATTCCCCCCCCAAAAAATTTTTTAAGGAATAATAAAAAAAAAGTTTTGGGGGGAAAACACCAAGTGTGGGAGCAGGCCTAAAGGAGAATAAATTGTGTAACGGTTGGAAAACTTTATTCTGGAGGAGTAAAATTTATAAAGTTTACAATTTATAAAAAGGAGAAGAGGATAATGGGGTGGGGAGAACCACCTTAGAACCGTTTGCGTTATTTTTCATAGATTAACAGAGTCAGAAGGGACCTTGCAGGTCATCTAGTCCAACCCCCTGCCCAAGCAGGAGACCCTTACATTTGATGGAGTGGATCACGGATATCTGAGCAGGAAAAAGTCTCCAGTCTTAGCAGCCACCAGGAGCTCCAGAGATCATTTGGAGGAGGGTGGGTGGGTGGGTGGAAATGTGACCTAGATCTGTATCTTCTGGATCCATTGGTGAGGGTGTTCATGTGATGGGCAAGATCCTTGACTCGACTTCCACAAAAAGGTCAAGTGAGACGGAGAGGATGAAATTCAATTATCATCTTGTGACCGTCCGTCTAAAGCCGAATCGAGGCATGTGGGGAGAAAAAGAGAGAAAGGGCCAAATCGCATTTCCTGATAAGCCGATCCTGAAGGGCAGCCAGAGAAAACCACCAGCTCACGGATATCCGTCTGCATCAAATCCTATCCGCTATCCCGAACGTTCAAATCTACATGGGTCCTGACACAAACTTGGCAAGCCCTACAGGTCTTCTGCAGCTGAGGTTGTTGTTGTTTTTGTGTGTGGGTCAGAACTTCTCTACCATCTTCTGAGGTGGGTAAAATGAGGACCCAGATTGTTGGGGGCAATATGCTGAACTCTGTAGACCGCTTAGAGAGGGCTGTAAAGCACTATGAAGCGGTATATAAGTCTAAGTGCTATTGCTATCTAAATATTTGTAGCGGAGAGGGGGCCCACTCCTTTCCTCCCCTACCACTCCCTGGGCTGGTAAATTCTTCCTGCTTTGCAAGGAAATAACAGTATCGGAATCACATTCTGTCACCACCGGTTCGCCCAGCACTGGAAATAGGAGCATACAACCGTCCGTGCATGCGTACAACGTCAAACAACAATGGCAATTCGTTCGTGCGCGCCGTCCACACATGCGTGCGGCGTCAAAAACCCACAGCAATATAGGATTGCGCCCAGGCTGTCAGTTCACCTGAACCGGTCCAAACCGGCTAAACATCACTATCTGATCGGAATCCTTCGAAAGCTACTTTCAGAAGATTGTCCGTTCGGGTTGATGGACAACCGAGGCAAAGGGAAAATTTTAAAGGGTGCTTTCCGTCACTCTGCTTGTAAGTTCTGGATTGGGGTGTCTGTTGCCAGCCCAAATTTTGAGAAAACGACAAGCCGAGCAAAGGAATTCAGAAAACAAATAGACAGAATCACCATTCCCCACACAGACACACACACACACGCACACTATTTCCAGTAACTAGGAGCCGAGGTGGTGCAGCGGTTAGAGGCAGGTACTGCAGGCCACTTTAGCTGACACTGATCCGCAGGTCAGCGGTTCAAATCTCACCGGCTCAAGGTTGACTCAGCCTTCCATCCTTCCGAGGTAGGTAAAATGAGGACCCAGATTGTTGGGGGCAATGTAAATATACATTGCTTACTGGTGTAAACCGCTTAGAGAGTGCTTGCACTGTGAGGCGGTATATAAATCTCACTAAATAAATAAATAATAAATAAATAACTACCAGGTGGGGAAAGAGGTGTGTGTGCATCTGTTCCTGCACCACTAGAGGGCAGCGAAGAACCACATGGATTCCTTTCGGAGCTAGTCGAGGATGTAAATGCATTTCCAAAGCAATAAAGTGGATTTTAAAGATTCCAAAGCAATAAAAGTGGATTTAACTTTGGAAAACAACAAGCGGGGCCGTTTCACAATGTAGGAAGCGAAGCAAAACCTTCGCACCCGCTGTATGGGCCTGCGCAGGAATGGCTGGGTTTTTCAGTGGGTTTTTTTGCTGGAGGGCACAACTTTTGAAAATCACAGTTGTTTGGGGGAAAAAAATCAACACTCAGGGTGCTGTTTTCCAGACTCCTTTAAAAAAAAGGGGGGGTGTCTAATTTATGTTGGTTGTGCTTGAAGCCCTCTTTTAAGGTGGCACCGCCCTAGCCCTTGAGGTGGGGAGGGGGCCTGCCATCTCTGCAATCCCATTGGTTCCAGAAAGTTTGGAGTCCGACTTTTGTTAGCCTCGCCTCTTTCCCACACGTCTCGGGAAGGGAGCTGGAAGGATTATCGGAGATTTCTCTGTCTCTTCACTGCTGAGAAAGTGCCCATTGCGGGGGGGGGGGAGGAGAAAGCCCCATAAAACATTTACTGAGGGGGCCCCCTTCGAGATGGCCGCACCTGTTCCTGCCAGTCTCCCTGAGTTATCATCCTGGACAGTTCAGGGAGGCTGAAGGCCAACCGTTAATCCCCGATTCTGTCAGAAGAAACTGCTGGGGTGGGGAGGAAAACCCACTTTACAACACATCACAAGCTGAACCTCATCCATGGATGGGGTGGTTTTTTTTTTTTGCATAACTTTTGGAAATCGCCAAAACCTCGATGACAAAGTCACGTATCTGTTCCTCTGTTCCTGTTTTCAATCCAACATGCCTGGAATTCGGCCATTCGTGGCGTGGCGGTCAAGCTTTTCAGTGGGCTACCGAGAGATCCCCAGCTCTACCCGCCCTCAGATCTGGGTGCCGCCTGGTGTATTTGGGTTCAATTCCTCCCTTCCAGCCTGACAGGGGTTTTTTTATATACAGATTAACGGGGTTGGAAGGGACCTTGTAGGTCATCTAGTCCAACCCCTCCCGCCCAAGCAGGAGACCCTACACCCAGGGGTGGGATTGAAACACTTTTAGCTTCTGGTTCTCTGTTTCCAAACTTTTGATGGAGAAAGAACCAGCCAATTCTTGAAAGACCTTATCACCAACACCTTTTAGGTCTGTCGTGAATCACCTTCCTTGCAATTTCCATCTCTGATCGAGAAATGGGTGGAAACTAATCAAGGAGAGAAGCAACCTAGAACTAAGGAGAAATTTCCTGACAGTGAGAACAATTAATCCGTGGAACGGCTTGCCTCCGGAAGTTGTGGGTGCTCCAACACTGTTAGTTTTTAAGAAGAGATTGGATAACCATTTGTCTGAAATGGTATAGGCAGTGGTGAAATGCTACCGGTACAGCCCGGTTTCGGGCATACCGGTAGCGGCGGCCGCTGATGGTTCGGAGAACCGGTGGCAGCAGTAGCATGAGGCTCCTCCCAGTCTCCCGGACGTCACCATTTCCTTGCTTTTTACACTCTGCGCGTGCCCAAAGCCTTCTGCGCATGCGCAGAAGGTGAAAAAGCATGCCTGACGGTGGTGCATGTGTGAGCAAAGCACGCGCTTCCAAACCTGTAGGGAAGGTAAGTAGATTTCACCGCTGGTTTCCTGCCTGAGCAGGGGGTTGGACTAGAAGACCTCCAAGGTCCCTTCCAACTCTGTTATTCTATTCTATTCTATTCTATTCTATTCTATTCTATTCTATTCTATTCTATTCTATTCTATTCTATTCTATTCTATTCTAAATGGAGATTAAGATATCCTGAGCTGGAGGGAGCCTTTCAGGTACCTGAAGATCAGGGGCGGGTTCCACTTACCTTTCGCTACAGGTGCGCATCGCGATGTTCCGCTCGCAATTCTACTTCCGCGCATGCGCAGAAGGAAATTTGAAGCCGAAACACAGCTGAGAACCCATCCAAATCAGGAAAAAAGCGCCGATTCTACTTCCGTGCATGCGCAGAAGGACCTTTCAAGCCAAAAAAAGATGTCAGTGTGCACGGACCGGGAAAGACGGCACCGGAGCTGTCACGCCTAAGTTGCGTCATCAGCGGGCTGCTACCGGAGCGCCTGCACTCGACCGCACCGGTAGGAACCCACCTCTGCTGAAGATACCTCTCCAGCGGTCCTCAAGGGAGCAAGCAGGAGAACCATCAAAGACTCAAGCCTTTGGACACCAATTTCATTCTTTGGCCACTGGGGGGCAGGACCTCCCTTTAGGAAGAGGCTTGCCTGCATTAAATTGCAAACCTTTATCTCAAAGGTGCCACTGGGCTTCCTGGTTTTTCTCTAAAGAGGCTTCGCTTCTCATCCAAGAAGCTTCTTCAGCTCTGACTGGATGTTGGGGAATGGAAGGACTTACATTCCTTGCAGACAGCTGGTCATTTGCATCCTTTTTAGAGAGCCGTTGAGGCCACTTGGAGGTGTGTCTGTGTCCTCAGGGTCACCTGAGTGGTGCAAATGGGTGTGGAGCAATGGTGAGTTGTTAGTGGTTCGCCCCGGATCGGGTGGCGAACAGGAGGCTCTGCCCACCCGCCCGGATGTCTCTGCGCATGCGCAGAAGCTTCTGTGCATGCGCAAAAGCACCGCGCGCCTGCGTTCCTAATAGTGAAGATAATTGAACCCACTACTGGTGTGGAGCCTTCTTGGAACTGCGGAAAGGACTGTGTTGTAGACTGGAGATAGGTGGCGTCGTATTCCTCCCCTTCTGTTGAGGGAGGGCTGTTCAATTTGGACATAGATGGCCTCTTCGACCCCTCTTCTTTCAAACCAGTGGTCCTCTCTGACCAAAATGTGGACTTGGCTGTCTTCAAAAGTGTGGCCAAGAAGGCTCCACGCCAATTAGCACTACACAGGTGACCCTGAGGACACAGATAAACTTCCAAGTGGCCTCAACGACTCTCTATAAAAGAACGCAAATGACCAGCTGTCTGCAAGGGGTATAAATCCTTCCATTTTCCACCATCCAGTCAGAGCTGAAGAAGCTTCTTGGATGAGAAGCGAAACGTCTTCGAAGGAAAAACCAGAAAGTCCAGTTGCCTCCTGAAAAATAGCACCTTTGGGACAACCATGTCCTGGATGACTTGAGAATCTCCACAAACGTTACAAACCTTTAATTTTTTTCTAACTTGCCTTTTGAAGGAATGTATACATTTCTATCCTTTTCTTTTTATTTCGTGATGCCCATTTGCAAAAGCTGGGTGGAAATTAGCTTTGGCATCCTTTGTATTGGTCCTTGCCCTGGTTATTCGTGGTTTTATTTACCCCGAACGAAATGCATGACGTTTAAAATGAATAATATCAAATTGCGAGCGAAGAGCCAAACTGCCACCTAGCCTTGTAAGGTTGGAGAGTTTTAGGCGTGCTTCAAAATTCAGATCTTCCTGCATTTGATCATAATACATATTTGCTTTTCCTGGCTGGCTGGTGGTGGTTTAACTTTTTCCATGCTGAAAATGATCAGCAGAATAACAGAGTTGGAAGGGACCTTGGAGGTCTTCTAGTCCAACCCCCTGCTCAAAAAGAAGACCTTAGACCAGTGGTGGCCAACCTTAAGCATACCATGCGCCAATTTTTTCACAGACGAGTTCAGATGTGCCATACAACTCAAGCACATTTTTTACCTTCTTACTTTCACGTTTGGGGTTGTAAAATAGGGATAGGGGTAGGATCTGCTTTGCTTAAGGGAGGAAAAGGAATAACTCAATCACGCAATTCAATTAATTAATTTACGCCATTTCAAAATTTGACAAACGTAATATAGATTTAATCTTGAATCTGTCTTTCAATCACTCTCAATACAAAAACCACGCTAGTACACTCAATAAAACACTGCTTCAAACTCCACGCCACGATGGCTCACTCAGAACTGGCTGATCATATCGAACGCTCGCCGCTCATTCGCACGTGACTTCAAACACATGATGTGTTGCTAGTGCTTGCGGTGTTTGTGATCGTTTGAGCAGGAATGCGCAATGGCAACACCGATAACAATATTCGTACGTTTGTAAACCCGCCTAAAGTAACATCTCACAAGTTCCATTCTAAGTTTCAGACACCGAGAAGTTGAACATTACCAAAGGCTGTACGAATTGAACTGAGATCACTTTGGTGTTGAAAATATTAAGATGGATTCAGTTATGACACCTATTTAAAAAAAATAAGTAGGCGCAAGGATGCAATGCGCCACTTGTAATCATCCAATGCGCCACGTTTGGCGCATGCGCCACGGTTTGGACACCCCTGCCTTAGACCATTAGAGAGAAATGGCTGTCCAGTCTCTTCTTCATTATTTCCTTTAGAATTTTGACTGATGGAGATGAATTTCGTTTGCTTACTTGTGCAAAAAGCAACCCAATTCTTCATGAACAGAATGGGAAGAATTTAAGCCTTCTCCGACTGGAAATCTTACGAATTCATCATAGTGAATTAAGACAAGCGAACTTTTTAAGCAACTGAGAATCTACCTTCTCAGATATGGAACTATAACTGAGAACGTATAGATATATAACTATATATATAACTACTATATTTTTCGGAGTATAAGACGCACCGGAGTATATGACGCACCTTAGTTTTGGGGGAGGAAAATATGGGAAAAAATCTACCTACCAGGTATTCATCTGGCTAACGTCCTTAGTCTGGTCAGCTTCAGCACATTATTTTATCCCCTGGTTAGGACTTAAAAAAACCTTCTTCTGAGAGAGTAACAATGAAAGAGCCTGCAAGCCAGTAAGAGCTGGGAAGATCGTTAGCACCTGGTTAGGGCTAGAAAAAAACTTATTCGGAGCAAGTAGAGCAATGAAAAAAACCCTGCAAAGACTTAGGGCTGGAAAAAAGCTCTGAAAAAGCTACATTCAGAGGATAAGACGCACCCAAATTTTCAGCCACTTTTAGGGAGGAAAAAGGTGCGTCTTATACTCCAAAAATACGGTATATCTCGTTTCTCCACATACGAAATCATTCCTTATTTTTCCACTTTGCCCCTTTGGGGCCTGCGGAACAAGGACGGGACAAACGAAAGAAGATTCAGCAGAAATATTATCCAAGGACAGCCATTTCCAAATTAACAGCGCCCAGGAAAAAAAAGGGGGGGGATAATCTGGCGGTTTCAAATTTAATTATCCCTGGACATAAAGGGACCAGATTTTCAGGCCATTGATTAAAACCCTCCCTGTTCCTGCAAATGAAAGTCTCTGGTTTATCCTCCCCTTTTTTCCCCCCCTCTCTGCTGGTCTTCAAAAGGATTGCTGGGCTGGAAATGGTGGGGCAGGCAGGATCCCTAGGAAGTCAGTCGCCCTTCTATTGTTATTCAGGGGAGATTCAAACAGCTGGGGGTTCAAAGTAGAAGAGTAGATAGGTGTGCCTTAAAGGCAGAGTAAGGGGACCTTCTTAATCCAGGATGAACAGCAAACTGGAGACTTGGGCCGGCCCTTCCTAATTAGTGTCTTTGGGAAAAGAATGAAATAGGGAACCCCTTGGATTTCTCAATTAGGTTGCCAGAAACAAGGAAGTGGGCCCAGAAATTTGAAGTTCTCCCTATGGGGTATCTTCAAGAAAGGACGGGGACGGGGGGACGGATGACTTCCCCCTCACTCTCAGCCAGGGAAGGAGGAGAAAAGCAGTAAGGGCTTTGCCTCCGTTTCCCCTTTGGTGGCAGCACCCCCAAATGTACGATATTAAAAAGGATGTTGAGACTCTGGAAAGAGCGCAGAGAAGAGCAACCAAGATGATTAGGGGACTGGAGGCTAAAACATAGGAAGAACGGTTGCAGGAACGCGGGTAGGTCTACTTTAATGAAAAGGAGGATTAGGGGTGCTATGATAGCAGTCTTCCAATATTTGAGAGGCTGTCACAAGAGGGGGTGAACTTAGTTTCCGAAGCACCTGAAGGCAGGACAAGAAACAGTGGGTGGAAACTAATCAAGGGGAGAAGCAACCTGGAATTAAGGAGGAACTTCCTAACAGTGAGGACAATTAAGTAGTGGAACAGCTTGCCACCAGAAGTTGTGAGTGCTCCAAAACTGAGGTTTTTAAGAAGAGACTGGACAGCCACTTGTCTGGAATAGTGTAGGTAGGGTTTCCTGCTTGTTCTGATAACCATGTTTAAGGAGGGACATTTGGCATTTCATATAATAAATTGATATTGCAGCAAGAGAGTTCAGTTTCAATTGGCAACGCATGCATTATTTATCTATCTATCTATCTATCTATCTATCTATCTATCTATCTATCTATCTATCTATCTTATTTATTTATTTATTTATTTATTTATTTATTTATTTATTTATTTATTTATTTATTTATTTATTTATTTATTTATTTATTTGTGAGATTTATATACCGCCTCACAGTGCAAGCACTCTCTAAGCGGTTTACACCAGTAAGCAATGTATATTTATATATTGCCCCCAACAATCTGGGTCCTCATTTTACCTACCTCGGAAGGATGGAAGGCTGAGTCAACCTTGAGCCGGTGAGATTTGAACCGCTGACTTGCGGATCCCAGTCAGCTAAAGTGGCCTGCAGTGCCGCACTCTAACCGCTGCGCCACCTCGGCTCTTCCATTTCTTGGGAAAAGAAGGAAGGAAGGAAAAGAAGGAAAAAGAGAAAGAAAGAAGGAAGGAAGGAAGGAAGGAAGGAAAGGAAAGAAGGAAGAAAAAGAAAGAAAGAAAGAAAGAAAGAAAGAAAGAAAGAAAGAAAGAAAGAAAGAAAGAAAGAAAGAGAAAGAAAAGGCCGGAAGTCAGAAGACAGAGAGGAAGAAAGAAAAAGAAAGAGAGAAAAAGAAAAAAGGAAAACATTGAGCAAGGAATCAAGAGAGATCAGAAAAGTTTGCTGGCAGTGGGGCTAATAAGCATCAGAAACAAATTTTAGGAACCCTATTCATAAAGATAGAGTTTATGTATGTGCAAAACAGAAGGTTTTGGGCTAAATCTCTGTTAGAGAGAGGATTTGGGTGAGATAATTTACAGGAAAGAGATTCCCAAGAGGGAAATAGGGTGGGTGGGAAAGTGACGGAAACTTTGCTTCCCGCTGCCTTGAATTCATTCTGGACACTTGGACAGATGTGAGCAGCCTGCCATGCAGCCAGATGTGTCGGCCCACCAACCCCAGCCGGCCTTCTAAACCCTGAAGGATGCTGGGAGTCGTAGTTCAAGAAACATCTGGAAGGCCTGGGCTAAAATAAAATAAATGTCAGGCACAGATGAGGCTGCTATCTTGGCTTATCCTTCGCTTGGAGAATTTCGGAAACTTCAGAATTCAACTCCTCTGCAAACTCTTCTTACCATGAGAGCAGTTTTAACTTCCCAGCCTTTGCACTTGGTGAAAAGTGCCTTGGACCATGAATGCCAGATGGTTGCCAGGGAGGGAGGGAGGGAGGGAAGGGGCTTGGTAGTAGCCACGCGACAACCCTTTCAGGTAGGACAGCTTGGAAAACAGCTGCACTCAGGCATTACAGCTAACCAAAACTTCGATGTGTTTTGTGAAAGGCTGATATTGTTTCCCAGGTTGGAAGAGACCTTAAGGGCAAGAAGCCCATTCTTTGCAGATGCTCAATTTTCCAATTTTTTGGGGGGGGGGGACATCTGGATTTGAAAAAACAGCTGGGTTTTCTACTTCTGTTTCAAATCTAGAATGGAATGGAATGTAAAATAATAAAATAAAATAATAAAATAAAATAAAATAAAATAAAATAAATAATAAAATAAAATAAATAATAAAATAAAATAATAAAATAAAATAAAATAAAATAAAATAAAATAAAATAAAATAATAAAACAAAATAAAACAAAATAAAACAAAATAAAACAAAATAATAAAATAAAATAAAATAAAATAATAAAATAAATAAAATAATAAAATAAATAAAATAAAATAATAAAATAAAATAAATAAAATAAAAATATAATAATAAAATAATAAAATAATAAATAAAATAAAATAATAAAATAAAGTAAAGTAATAAAATATGGAATGGAAGAAGAGAAGAGAAGAGGAAAAAAAGAAAAGAAGAAAAAAAAGAAAAGAAAAGAAAAGAAAAGAGAAAATATGGAACAGAATAGAATTCTTTATTGACCAAATGTGATTGGACACACAAGGAATTTGTCTCCGGTACATAAGCTCTCAGTGTACATAGGAAAATAAAACAGGTAAACAGGAAACAAGAATACCAATACACCACTGGAATATTTGAATGCATCTAAACAAACTCTAGATTAGAAAGGAAAAAAAGGAAAGGAAACTACAGGTATTCCTTGTTTAGCAACCACTGTTGGGGACTGAGAATTTGGTCATTAAGTGAATCATTTGCTAAATGGAACTGCAACTGTGCCTATGACCTGCTTTCCTTTGTTCTTAAGGTCATCGATACAAGGATGGGTCACCCTTTTGCGTCCCCGTCGTAACTATAAACAGTTGCGGCATGAGGTAGTCGCTAAACGAGGACTACCTTTACTGGAATTTTTCAGCGGCATAAAATAGTTCCAAACTGCTTATTCGTACTTCCTTGTGTCTTTGACTACACAAAGCATCCCCACCCCACCCCAACCCCGAGGAAAGAAAAATCAACATTCTCCTGGCTGTGTTGGTTTGTACGCCAGCTTAAAGTGCCCTCTCATGATTCTAGTCCCTAATGGGGAAGGCCCTTCTTAAAATACACCCCCCAAAAATGTATCAGGGTCTTCCTTTTTTCTTTTCCCATCTCTTTAGGAGAGATGAAAGCAGTCTCTAGTTTAAAATGAAGGAGGGGTGTGTCCTCTGAAGACACAAGAGAGTGAAGGATGTAATGAGACAGTGATGGAGCAGACGAGGTGCAGGCAAAAAAAAAATGCTTTTGTGCAGGCTTTTTTTGATCTCCCTGAACTCCCCCGAAAGAGAATTAATTTCATTTCCCACAATGAAAGAATGAAAGGCCAAAAAAAAAAACCCCTAAAATAAAATATAACTCAGAACTGAGTCCAGGTGAATAAAATCTAAAAAAAGAGAAGTAAAGCCTTGATATTTAAATTGATGGGGGAAATTCCTCTGTAACCAGAAAAAGGCCCTATTTTTAATCTAATAAAATGTATTAATGTAGACTACAAAAGTCCTTGGAAATCGTGATTTTTAATATACCTGCGAGCATCCAAATCTGTTTTGTGTGTGTGTGTGTCTTTGGTTAGCGCACTGCCATAACATACTGGATAATGGTTTGTCTTTATTTTCCTCCTCTTCATAAAATACTGGATAATGGTTTGTCTTTATTTTCCGCCTCTTTTTCAGATGAAACACCCAGCGGAGGAGAAATGTGCCGCTGGGAAGGATGGGAGTTGTAGTCCAGCATGCCTAGAGGGCACCACAGAGGACAAGGATGAAGAGGGAAGCCAATACAAGCTGGCACTTTAGCACTACCCCTGGCTGCAGGGTGGTACTGCAATTGTCCACTCCAGTGGGGTCATGTGATTCTCCAGCCATCAATCAAAGTCCCTGTGAAGGAAGGAAGGAAGGAAGGAAGGAAGGAAGGAAGGAAGGAAGGAAGGAAGGAAGGAAGGACACTTATATACTGCTTCACAGTGCTTCACAGCCGCTCCCTAAGCGGTTTACAGTCAGCTTATTCCCCCCCCCCCAACAATCTGGGTCCTCATTTTGCCCACCTTGGAAGGATGGACGTCTGAGTCAACCTGGAGCCTGGTGAGATTCGAACTGCCAAATTGCAGGCAGCCCGCCGTCAGCAGAAGCCGCCTGCAGTACTGCACTCTAACCACTGCGCCACCACAAGCTCATTGATGGTAGAAGGTTCAAAGGAGCAAGGATGCTTACCATTAAAACTCCATTTCTTGCAGATGAGACCCATGTCAGCAGACCATCAGATAGATCTCAGAGGACAATTTTGGGTGCAGTGTTGGGGGAAAAAGAGCACCCAACTTCCCTGTCCGGAAGAAAACCAACCGGGGACCTTCCACATCTTGAAGCTTCCAACCTTCACCATGTCTATTTGGCCAACGTCCAAGATGGAGGGTGCTGAGAACCTTTCCTTCTCCAAATGGACTTTGGTGATGATGGAGAAGAATCCGTCTCGACTCCATCTGTGGTCAAGGAAGCCACGGGAGACATGTCCTCTTTCCTCCCAGGTGAGCCAAAAACCTAAGAGGACATCTCATAGAGGTTGGTAGGGGTGGGGTTTCATCTGTGGTTCCCATAGAAATGAACAGGTGAGGGAAACATGGAAACAAGGGAAGGAGATCACCATAAGTAGGTCTTTCTACCCCAAAAAAGGAACAAGCCTTGGAGCCACACAGGGCTGATCTTCTAGAGAAGGGAAAGCCACCTTGTTCTGTTGAGCCTCTGAGGACCCTCAACTGCACCCCTAAGAAAACTCCATGCCCCATGTTCCCCTCCTCTCCCCTCCCCTATTTAATGGGTTTGATGAAAAACAATGTTTGGCTCAAAGGTTCGAGGGTGTCGATTTTTATCCCTTTGCAACTCTACAGAGTTTCATCCCTTTGTAACTCTACTAAAGAGAGCCTCCACATTGTTGAACCCAACTGGTTGAGGGCTTTCCATCATCGGGAGACTGGTCCCCTGGAGAAGATGGTTCCCTTGGCTACCATCCTGGTTACTTGAATCTGGAAATGGTTGAATATAAAATCGGGCCCCTTTCCTTGACATGCCCTTTCTGGAGGAAATGAAATAAGATCTCCAAGAGAAGTGAGTTGGTTAAGTTTCTGGTCTTTGAGCGAGAGACAACTGGGTTGTGCAGAAGAAAGGGACCTGCCCTCCAGGTCTTTCATCAGATCCATAGCTTGAGGACTCCTCCTTTAATTTTTTTTGATTTCACAGGGACTTTGATTGATGGCTGCAGAATCACATGACCCCTCTGGAGTGGACAATTGCAGTACCACCCTGCAGCCAGGGGTAGTGCTAAAGTGCCAGCTTGTATTGGCTTCCATCTTCATGTTTTATGGCAGGGGTCCTCAAATTTGGCAACTTCAAGACTTGTGGACTTCAACTCCCAGAATTCTCCGGCTGGAAGTCCACAAGTCTTAAAGTTGCCAAGTTTGAAGACTTCTGTGTTAAGGTGTGAAGCCAGAAGTGGAGCGCTGGTGTAGGCTCTGGGATGAAATGAAGGCAGCCCCACACTTAAGCCAGGGGCAATGCAGACCTCTTGGAGCTGAAGATACCATCCTATGGTTGATGTTCAACCAAGTTACCCAGATTCCAGACAGGCCCAAGACTTCAAAGAAAATAGGCACAAAGATTGCATTTGTGGGCTTCTCGCTGTTTAAACTTAGAAGAAAAAAGGGAAAAAATTAGAAACTCAGGCCTATCCAGACCCCTCTCTCTTCTGGGGGGTGGGTTCCCCTTCTGAAGTACCCCAGATCTTCCTTCAGAAGGTTTGGGGCCCCTTCCTCACTTTTCCCCACCTCCACAGTTCTGGAATTGAGAGGAAATTGAGGGGCAGGCCCCCTCCCCGGCCCCTTACTCACCTTCCCTTTGGAAAAGGCCGCCAAATCCTGAGACCCCCACCCAGCTATAAAGTATTAACTGGATTCCCCCAAATGGCATCTTAACAAGATTAGGGTCTGGATCAGAGGGCTATATTTTTCTTGCAGGTAGAAAGACTCCTGACTTGGTCAGACTTGGGGAGGGCAGGGGGGAGGGCTGATGTTGTACGTTGTTTGAAAGATGGGTTGTGCGTGCCAGGAATGCACTTCCAGTAGTGTCTAGTGTGTTGAGCCTCCTTCAACATAGCTATCCGCAAATCTGATGTATTATCTGGCGCTTGGTTTCACTGGAGGGGGGGATTTGTGCTGTGTGTGTGTGTGTGTAGGGAGGCTAGGGTTTGCGACTGCAGTTCCCATCCTCCTGCTCAAACCAGGGAGTAGGGGCTGATGGGAAAGGGAGTGGGGGGTGGGTGGGCTCAGTCCCTTTTCTACGGAGAAAGAATCTGGAGTTCCAATCCAATTTTGGGGAAAATTGGGGAGCGATTCTGGTTGGAGATCCCTGTAGCTGGCGGGGACAGGAACCCCTTTTCAGGAACAAAGTCTGAGCCACGCCGGCTGGGGAACATGGGTTCCGCCCGAGGGTTGTCCCCAAAGGCGGAAAAGCTGCAGGACACCGGAACCCCTTTTGCTGCCTCTCTTCGGAGGTTCCACACCTGGCCTGTGCTCACCTTTCCTTGCTACCTTAAAGACCTGGAGAGCCTCTAGTCCTCTTCCATCTCTCTCTCTCTCTCTCTCTCTCTCTCTCTCTCTCTCTCTCTCTCTCTCTCTCTCTCTCTCTCTCTCTCTCTCTCTCTCTCTCTCTCTCTCTCTCTCTCCTATCTATCTATCTATCTATCTATCTATCTATCTATCTATCTATCTATCTATCTATCTCTATATCTCTATATCTATCTATCTATATCTATCTTATCTCTATATCTATCTATCTATCTATCTATCTATCTATCTATCTATCTATCTATCTATCTATCTATCTATCTATCTATCTATCTATCTATCTATCTATCTATCTATCTAGGGGGGGAATCGCTACACGCCACCCACCCCTGGTTTTGTTAGCAAGGCATAACATTTTTGAGGCGGTGGGCACCACGTTATGAAACCTGTAGCGGCCGAGGGGAAAACGCGGTGTTTTTTAAAACATTATTTTTTTAAATTATCACACCACCACCCTTCAGCCTCTTCTCCGCTCTCGGAAAGCGGTTGTGGTTTTTAGGGGGAGGCCGGGTAAAAGAGGGTCCCCATCGGGGTGCTTTCGTTTCCTCCTTCCCCCCACCATTAAGAAGGGTGGGGGGGGGGCAGGAAGGTTGACCCCGCCGCTCTCCTCGGCAGACGGGTGGGGGGGGGTGTAGAGATCTGACCGCACCTCGCCCCCTCCCTTCCCCGGAGTTTTGGGCTGCGCTGGATGGGACGCAAGGCGAAAGCTGGGCTGGGCGAAAGCGGGGTGGGATGGGATGGGGTGCGCCGGGTCTGCCTGGAGCGCCCACCTTGCGGGCGCCCCCTTGCAGGAAAACGAGCCAAGGAGCGGGCTGAGATTTCGGGGCGCCCTTCCCCGACCGATCGTTCCCTAGTTGCCCCCCGACCCTCTTCCCTTTGGGGAGGAAGGGGGTCTTGCGCCACCAGGAAGGAGCCTGCGGGGAGAAGCTGACACCCCCTCCCACACCAATTGAACCCAGTCTTTGGGGTCCGAGGCCGTGGGGCATCCCGGGTGGGGGGAGGCGAACCCATCACAAGGTGGGCTTTAATTAGCCAGGCCCTCTCAAAAGCCCCATCGACCCCCCTAGGGCAGAGCAAGAGGACTCTGGGGCAGCCCCCCCCCTCCCCTAGGAGGCGTCCCGTTGCAAATCCCATCCTCCTCAGCTGACCTTTGAGCTGCGGATGATGGGGACACGCTCCGGGGTGGAGAACAGGCATCGCTGTGCCTCGGCCTCTTCCTGATTTTTCCCCCACCCGGGGGAGGGGCAGGGAGGGAGGGAGGGAAGGAAGGCGCCCTCCCCCCCAGTTCCCGCCACCTCAACTTTGCCAGAAGAAGCCGGGCGGGGATAACGGGGAGACCCCCGCTGAGTCTCCCCCAGGCGAGATCGCGATCTCGGGGGGGCAGCCCTGCGGAGGAAGGCAGCAAACGGGGAGGTGGGGGGGGGGCTCTCCTAGACCTGCCCCCTCCCCCATTGGCTTCCTCGCTGCCATCTCTCCCTGCCTTCAGCTCATGAATAAGAAGAGGTTTGGAAAGGGGGTGGAGGGGGGGGGCAGAAAGGAGAGGCAAGCTCCGGACTGCCCAGCCCGGCAGACTCCTTCCTACACGCCCAGCCTGGCTGAAAGTTCCCTGCATTTTTCTCCCCTTCCTATCACGCTTTTTTCAGCAGCCCCCCCACTCCCGCCTCCCGCCCCCAAAGTAGCACAAAATCAAAGGGAGCCGAGCCAGAGAGAGAAAGAGAGAGAGAGAGACCGGTGGCTGCTGCGTGTGCGCCCCCCTCTCTGCCCGGGTGCGCGCCCGGTACCAGCTGCTGAATTGGGGCGCTCCCCCACCCCCTTAAGGAAAGCCTGCCGCCCGTGCTGGCGCTGCCCCCCCCTCCGGAGGGAAGAGAGGCTCGGGGAGGGTCGCTCTGCCCCCCCACCCTCGCTCCGCCGCTCCGCCTCGAGTAGGGACCAAGACTCCGGCGCTGCCGCTTCTTCTCCTCCTCCACCGAGCCCGCCAACCTGGATTGGAGCATGGCCACCCTGCCCGGGACCGTACCGAGGATGATGCGCCCGGCGCCCGGGCAGAATTATCCCCGCACCGGATTCCCCTTGGAAGGTAACCCTCGGGGACCCTCGGGGAGGGGAGAAAGCCGAAAACGGGACTCCTTCGCAAGAACGCGCCGCCCGCCTTCCCTTCCCAAGTTTCTGCCTCCGCAACCGGCCTTCCCGCTTCTAAAAATGCCGCTTTCGCCCTCTTCCCCTTCGGCGAGGGAGGGGGGCGCCGCATCCTCTCCCCCCCCCACCCTCCTTGGGAAAGAAAACTTGCGAAAAACAAACGAAAAACAAAAAAGTTAGCGCGTCCTCCGGAATTCCCAGCGGACTCCGAAGAAGAAGCCCGGGAGACGGACGCTGCTTTCGGGGAGAGCCGGTGGGCTTCCCTTTTGGGGAGAACAAGGGTCTTTCCAACCCGGGGAGGGGGGGCTGGAGAAGGGCTGGGCTGGGTGGAGGGGGCCAGCATCTTTGGGCTTTGGACCCCCTCCCCAAAGCCCTTCTTCCTCCCCATCCATCCAAGCGGAGCCACTTGGTGGATTCCGGGAGGGTTGAGAAACGGAGGGGATGCGCAAAATCTTGCCTTTGCTGTTTTGTGGGGTGAGGGACGGGGGACGGGACGACAGAAGAGTTTGGTTGCTGTTCCTCCTCTTAAACGAATTCAAGGAGAGTGTTTATTCATCATTATTGGTATCGTTATTTGGTAATTACTGTTTGGATTGCTTAAGAACGGGGCGCAAAGGCGCGGCGCGCGTTTGGCTTTCCAAGAAAGAAAGAAAGAAGGAAGGAAAGGAGGAGGAAGGAAGGAAGGAGGGAGGGAAGGAAAGAATGAAAGAAAGAGAAAGAAAGAATGAATGAATGAAAGAATGAAAGAAAGAAAGAGAAAGAATCAAAGAAAGAAAGAAAGAAAGAAAGAAAGAGAATGAATGAAAGAAAGAGAAAGAATGAAAGAAAGAAAGAGAAAGAAAGAAAGAAAGAAAGAAAGAAAGAAAGAAAAGCGTTCGTTTTCTCGCCGGCCTTTCCCTCTCTCCCGCCGGCCCCGAAAAGATCTGGAAACAGGGATATCAATTAATCCTAAAGGGGACTTTTTCCCTTGCCCGCCTCGCTTCCACCCCCTCCCCATCCTCCTCCCGTTTCTTGGCTGCCCCTCCGCCGAAAGCCCCGCTCGCGGAATTAAAACAAACTCGGGGTGTGTGTGTGTGTCCCTTTCTGCATTTATTAAAGCAAATTGGGTGCCCCTAAAGCGTGCTCAAGTGGGATCCGGGAAGGGTTGGCAGGAAGGAAGGGAGGGCTGGAGCCACGGCCGGCCGCGAAAACACACACGCGTCGAGGATTGGCGTGAAGTGGCTCTCCTCTGTAGCGAATGGAAAGGAAACGGTCCGGGGAAAAGGAAAGACGGATCAAAGGATTACCAAAATATTTGCACGTCGTGATGGGGAATAATGACCGCGCGTCGGCAGCGGCGGCTGATGGCCCACTCGAGGCTTAGCCGTGGCTAATGAGGTATCACTCCGAGTGACTTCGAATTAGCGGCGCGTGATTCTTGATTAAACAAGCCAGGCGAGCTCTGGAACCGACTTTCCTGCGCGGGGGAACCACGTCAAAAGGGACGGAGGGACAAGCACGCACGTACACAAACCGACATTTTTTTAAAAAAATAAAAATGATGATGATGATGGTGCAGCCACTGTGATAGTTTGGCAGGATCTGGACCAGCGGGGGGTGAGAAAAACGGCCACGAATTTGCACTAAGCCCCGTGGCGCAGAGAGCCGCTTGATTTAATCGGACAGACTTTTTAATATATAGCTCAAAGGGGTGGAAAATCGAAATTTCTCCCGGGTGGGAGAAAAAAAAACACGGGATAAATTTAACTCCGGAAAAAAAACAAAGTGTCCCTAGCTCTCCTTTGCAAATGCAAGAAAGGAAGTTTGACTCCGCGGCGGTTTTTAAATGTATTTTAATTGTGCGCTGGTGGTGGTGCGGCCGTCCGTTTTAATTTAAAAAAATAAAATTAAGAAAGTGAGGCCATTACGAAACTCTTTAAGTTTTAAGGAGTTAGGGAAATCTTGTTTTTTAAACCGGAGCCGCTTTTTGCCAAGCCGGCTGACAAAAAGATAATGGTGCGCTTTTGCTAGTTTTCTCCTGCGCCTAAAGTAGGGGGAAAAAACCCGAGAGGGAAGTTTTTTGGAGTGGCAAGAAGATTATTTCAAATATTTAGGAGTGAGGGGGAATTGCGTCCGAAGATTGGAGGAAGCTTTTTTTCGTTTTGTATTTTACCGTGCCCAACTTCTCCACCGAAAGCAAACCAGGTGTTAGTAAAAAAAAACGGCAAGGAGATGTAAACGCTGGGTGCGCAGCTGGGGGGGGAAACCCCCCCGCGGAAAACCTTTAATAAACCTTTACGTTTAGGTGAAAAGCGGAACGGGGGGGGGGAAATGGCCGCCCCCTTCGGAGATGCTCAGGGAGGGCAATAAAAAAACCAGATACTTAACCCGCGTTTCTTAAATAAACCCACACTTGGTTGAATTTGTGTCACACCCGGGACTGACAACGAAAGCGACTCCAGGGTAGTGGGGGGGACTAATGATAAAAGGCAGTTTTATACACCCACATCCATTAGACCAGGTAGTGTAACGAGGGAGCATCTTGCACGTAACAGCATTCTAGCATAAAGTGAGGCGATACAACGGTTCGTGGTACCAGATCAACCAGTTGTTTAGATTTAGATTTTGTCCATCTATTGAGTCCTTCCCAAGGACCTGGGATGATGATGATGATGATGCTAACGATATTATTATTATTATTATTATTATTATTATTATTATTATTATTATTATTATTATTATTATTATTATTATTATTACTATTATTATTATTATTATTATTATTATTATTATTATTATTATTATTATTATTATTATTATTATTATTATTATTATTATTATTATTATTATTATTATTATTAATTATTATCATGGTAAGGGATAGCATGCTGAAAAGCTAGCTGTTGGCAGAAAGCTTTCACCATTTCCCCTTTTTAGATGTTATTAGGCATTTTAATTTTCCCAAAGAGAGATTTTTTTGCTTTTTTTATTGCAGGTTGCAAAACAAACAATAGGTTTTTTTTAATTGTTTTCCTCCCTTTGAAAGGGGAGATCTATTTGGCCACGTTTATTGATGCCGTCCGTGGCTCCTGTGTTTGGGGGTTTGCGAAATTTAGCGAATCAACCAAAAGCAGAAAATGATGTGTGGTTCGGCTCCTCCAACGGGGGGGGGGGGTTGTCTTGTGGTAGATTCAGCGGCTGGGTCTCCCTCTCCCTCTCCCTCTCCCCCCCTCCCCCCCCCCTCTCTCTCTCTTCCAACCCGGACTACCAGCCTTGGTGGATTGGGCCCCCGATGGCTAGCTCTGCGTTTCTCAGACTCCGCGGGGCTGACTTTAAACGGATGCTGCCGATGTGAGATTTCTCCTAAAAGAGACAGGAGGGGTGCCCCTTCCTTTCCACCCCCACCCCGAAAGCCCCTCTGGTGGGACAGCCACGGAAAAAGAACAGGGGAAAAAAAAAAAAGAACGGCGGAATTGCCAGCCGTCACACCCAAAGTGCCAACTCTCAAAAGCGGACTCTGGAAGGGGGATGGCATACACAAGAGAGTTGAGGTGCGGGGGTCGTCGTCAAACCCCCCCCCCGCCGCCGCCTTCCGTCCTCCGTGTTTGGTAGGAAGAGGAGACCCCTGGGACCGAGGAGGGGAGGCATCCCCCTCCCAAGCCATTAATCAGGGGGCTTTTAATGGCTGCAACTTCATAGCCCAAGCTCATCCCCCAATTGTCTCTAATCCCCGTTCCTGCAGATAGGGCAGGATTTTTCTTTTTCTAAGGAGAGAGGGAGAGGGGGGAGGGGGAGAGGGAGGGGGAGGGGGAGAGAGAGAGAGGCCTGTATCCTCCTGGTAAAACCAGTATTGGTTGCTTGGGGCTCCGGCGCCTGGACTCCGTTTTGCTCTCCCCAAAAGATAATGCAAAGTATGTGTGGGGCATGCAGAGACCGGCTGGGTGTGTTGTCAGGTAGTCAAACGGGGTGGGGGGGCATTCTGGAAATTGAAGCTCCCCCCCCCTCATTCTCCCAAGGATTCATGCCCCTTTTCCTTTTCTGGAGAATCCCTCCAAGAAGGAGCAGAGGGGAGAGGAGACACCACCACCCTTTGCAGCTTTCCACCTGGAAGAGCTGACCCCCCCCCTAAAAGTGGGCAGGGGGGAGCAAATGTTGGCTGCTCCCCAGGAAAGAGGAGAGGGGGGGTCTTGCTTCATCATCAGCTTTGCAGCAAGGTGATTAAGCTGCCATCCAAAGTCTGCCGAGATGTGGGGGTCTCTCGGGGTCTTGACTGGACCCCTCCCCAATTCTCAGGCCAGAAGCTGAGCTACAGAGCCACCTCCAATTGGAGAAGCAACCTATCCTTATCAATTTCCGTGATTCTGAATGGGATTTTGCACTTGGGGGGGGGGATGGTTGATGCTGGGTAGTCTAGGGCTAAGAAGGGCCAGCCCTTGTTGACTGGGCAGGTTACACCTTGACCCCTTTCCCCTCCATCCCCGCAGTCTCAACCCCGCTGGGCCAAGGGCGAGTCAACCAACTCGGAGGCGTCTTCATCAACGGGCGCCCCTTGCCCAACCACATCCGTCACAAGATTGTGGAGATGGCGCATCACGGCATCCGGCCCTGTGTCATCTCTCGCCAGCTGCGAGTCTCCCACGGCTGCGTCTCCAAGATCCTCTGCCGGTACCAAGAGACAGGATCCATCCGGCCGGGAGCCATCGGTGGCAGCAAGCCCAGGGTGAGTGAGGGAGGGAGTAGGAAGCCCAACAGGAGGGAGGGGGGAGCAGTGACCCCAGGAGCTGACCAGGTGAGAAGGGGCCATTCTGGGTTTTGTGCCACTTCCTTGCCTTTGATTGGCAGGGAGAGGAGGGGAAATGTGGCCCTTGGAGTAAGACCTGCTTAGATGATGGAACCGGCTTCCTGCTTCCATCCCATACCTTGCTGGGTTTAGCCGCTTTCCTCAGATCTACTCTTGAAGAGATCTCAGAACAATCTGGTCTCTCTCCTTTGAAGAGGAAAAGAATCTTGGCCTTCTCTCCTTTCTTAAGAAGTAGGAGGAAGGGTGACTGATCCAACCTTCTTGAGAAGTTGGCCTTCTAGGCTGAGCGTGGAATGGAGTTCCCCAGATCAAACCAGCTTGGCAGGCCATTGGTAGCCTGTAGAACTTGAATTTAAAAGTGCATTTTTGTTCTCTCCCTTCCTCCCTCTTTTCTCTGTTCTCCCTCCGTTTCTCCTTCTCTTCCTCTTCACCCTTCCTTCCTTCCTTCCTTCCTTCCTCTCTTTTCTTGTTCTCCCTCCATTTCTCCCTCTCTTCCTCTTCACCCTTCCTTCCTTCCTTCCTTCCTTCCTTCCTGTCTTTCTTGTTTTCCCTCCATTTCTCCCTCTTTTCCTCTTCACCCTTCCTTCCTTCCTTCCTTCCTTCCTTCCTCTCTTTTCTTGTTCTCCCTCTCTTCCTCTTCACCCTTCCTTCCTTCCTTCCTTCCTCTCTTTTCTTGTTCTCCCTCCGTTTCTCCCTCTCTTCCTCTTCACCCTTCCTTCCTTCCTTCCTTCCTTCCTTCCTTCCTTCCTTCCTTCCTTCCTTCCTCTCTTTCTTGTTCTCCCTCATTTCTCCCTCTCTTCCTCTTCACCCTTCCTTCCTTCCTTCCTTACTCTCTTTCTTGTTCTCCTCTGTTTCTCCCTCTCTTCCTCTTCACCCTTCCTTCCTTCCTTCCTTCCTTCCTTCCTTCCTTCCTTCCTTCCTTCCTTCCTTCCTTCCTTCCTTCCTCTCTTTCTTGTTCTCCCTCATTTCTCCCTCTCTTCCTCTTCACCCTTCCTTCCTTCCTTCCTTCCTTCCTTCCTTCCTTCCTTCCTTCCTTCCTTCCTTCCTTCCTTCCTTCCTTCCTTCCTTTCTCTTGACCCCAAAAGCAGGTTGCCACTCCAGACGTGGAGAAAAAAATTGAAGAATACAAGCGGGAGAATCCTGGCATGTTTAGCTGGGAGATCCGAGACCGGCTACTCAAAGACGGACACTGTGACAGGACCACGGTCCCTTCAGGTGAGAAGGAAGCCAGACCGCAGAGTTAAGAACTACTTTTTAAATTCTGTATTTCCTGGCCCAGCCCCACAGTAGCAAACAGCTACTTCAGCTTAAAGGAGGAAACCTTGTAACTGGACTTCACTCCGTTAACCCAACTTCGTGACTTTAGGCCAAGTTTAAACAAGCCACAAGAAGTGGGTTTGCACATCTGGAATTTCACTTTTTGTACCAACCCAAACCATGTATTTAATTTTGGGTGCAGCGCTGTGTAGACTCAGAATATTGGGTTAAATCAGGGGTCAGCAACCTGTGGCTCTGGAGCCGCATGTGGCTCTTTCATCCCTCTGCTGTGGCTCCCTGTCGCTCAAAATATGCGTCACAACCACCAATGTGTGATACCTACTGGCACACGATTTATTGACATTTTCGACCCCCGGTAGGCCAACCATGGATAAATCCAAGAAAAGAAACGTTTCAGAAGAAAACAGAACATTTAATTCAACTACATATGCTAGTTTTGTGGCCGCTCAGGAAATAGTCAGGCACGGGAAGGGTTTTGTGGCTCCCGGTGTTTTCTTTTCTGTGGGAAACGGGTCCAAATGGCTCTTTGAGTGTTTAAGGTTGCCGACCCCTGGGTTAACTGAAGACGGAGCAAAGTCCTAGCCAGATATCTTTCTAGCAACTCTACAGAAGACCTCTTGGATGTCTTTCTTTAATCTTCATCAGAATTTGGGCTGTACCATTTCAG
>JALIGW010000011.1:16468692-16622275 GCA_023053685.1 Diadophis punctatus similis | reverse complement strand
AAAATCTTGGATGTCATTTTCTGACACCTTTAAGGAATTAACTAAATATTAGCAAAACTGGAACTATACAAAATCTTGGGTAGTATCTTACAAGGCCTTTTTTCCCAATATTTCAAAGCTCTAAGAAATCAGATTTTTTTTTTAAAAAAATACAGTATATTTAAGACAATTTACCTCTTTCTCTACCTGTTTCATATTCTAGAAAGGTTGGTATATTTTCCGGTTAAACGGGCGGTGGTGGTGGGAAGGGAAAAACCCCTTAGGCAGAAATTAATACATTTTTTTAAAAAAAAATTCTTATTTTATAATTTATCTTGCATTGGCGGTTGAGAGTGCAAAGTTATTAAACCACACTTCTTCATTCGCCTCAACTGGGGCACTGTAATAAGTTCTTGAAACATTTGGGATTTTAGACATTTTTTTACATTTCCTTTCCCAGTTGGAGGCCTTTAGAAACCCTAAAAACTGGGTGGGGGCGGGAGGATTTAAAAACAAAAAGAAAAAAAAATTATTTCACACTTAAAAAACATGTTTGAATTCATCATAATAACGGAGAACCAACAAAATTAAATATTTACAATAAACTCTTAAAAGTCTTGAATGTGTGTGTGTGAGAGAGAGAGAGAACACGCTCTAGATAAGTTTTAGATATTAACACGTACACAAACGGCAGGATTCTTCTAGGGACTTCCGCCTTGGTTTTCTTTTTTTAAAAAGCACCCAAACAATAAAACATAAAACTGTTCAGGATCGGAAGTAACGTTTGACACGATGCTAGAGAATTCTATTTTGCGAATAATAAATAAATCTTCAAATAAATCACACCTAAGTCTGTTTATTTGATTATTAAAAACCAAAGGAGACGCAAAAGGGAAAGGGAAAGAAGGGCTGGGAAATAGGGGAGGAAGGGGCAAATTCACCCAAAGAATTATAGATAAAATTGGGAGAGACGCAAATTGCCCCCCAGGGGGAAATCTCTGACTTTTTTTTTTTTTGGAAGCTTTGACTGATCTTTAAAGACAAAATCCTCCAACGCCGCTAATAAAAAATTAAAAGGGAGTGTTTATAAAAGAAACGAAGGGGGTCGTCATGGCGAGGCCCACCGAGGTATTGGGTCCATCTTTGGCAGTATTGGGTCCATCTTTGAGCATCCGAATTGGGGAGCGGGCTCTGTGTGTGTGTGTGTGTGTGAGTGTGTGTGTGTGTGTGTGTGTGTGTGTCTGTGTGTGTTCAAATTGGGGGGGATGGGATTCAGAAGGGGTAAGGGATTTGGACTTTTTTCTTTTTTCTTCTTCTTTTAAAGTTGAAAGGGAGAAGAGGGCGGCCGGGGGCTCGGCTGGGAAACGGAGTCACTACGGATCACTTGCTTTGAGAGCCCGCCCGCGCGCGCCCCTAAATGGCTCTGTTAAAGAGATCAATTCCGCTGCCTGTTTCTCTCCTTTTAAACGGTCCCCAGAAACCTCCCGCGACAGCTGACGGATGCGGGGAATGGGGGGGGGGAAACGGACATCAGATTCAATTATTCGCGACTATCGTTCGGGGGAGGGGGAGGGGAGGAATCCAGGAGAGACACCCCCCCCCCCCGTTAAACACTCTTTTTATTTTAAAAAAACGGATTCTGCCTGCATTTTTTGGGGGGGGGAGGGAGGTCAAGACGAATTTAGGGGGTCGTCTTGCAATTGAATGGAACCTCAGCCCCCTTCTCTTTCTTTCTTTCTTTCTTTCTTTCTTTCTTTCTTTCTTTCTTTCTTTCTTTCTTTCTTTCTTTCTTTCTGTGTCTTTCTTTTTCTTTCTCTCTTTCTTTCTTTCCTTCTCTCTCTCTCTCTCTCTTCTTTTTTTCTCTTTCTCTGTCTTTCTCTCTTTTCTTTCCTTCTCTCTTTCTTTCTTCCTTCCTCTTTCTCTTTCCCTCTCTCTCTCTTTCTCTGTCTGTCTGTCTTTCTTTTTCTCTCTTTCTCTCTTTCTTTCCTTCTCTCTCTCTCTTTCTTTCTTTTTTCTCTTTCTCTCTCTCTCTTCTCTTTCTTTCTTTTTTCTTTCCTTCTCTCTCTCTCTTCTCTGTCTCTCTTTCTCTATCTCTCTCTCTCTCTTCTTTTTCTTTTTTCCGCTTCTCTCAAAGGGGGAGAAACGACTTTTTAAAAGGCAAAAAACGTTTCTCTCTCTTTTTTTTCCGCCTTTTTAAAAACGCACCTTCCATATTTCGTTTTGGGGGGGCTGGGGGGGGAAGCGGGGCGAAGAGAGAGAAGGCGTCGCCGCGATTTCGCGTTTGGGCCGGCCAGCCTTTTCGTTCGGCCGGCCGGCTTGGGTGAAAATAAAGAAACAAAATCCCCCGGGGAGGGGACCCCGTCTGCAGCCCGGGGGGTCGCGAAAGGGGATTTTATTTTTATTTTTGGCGGGTCGGCAAGGGGAAGAGTTCCCCCTGGGCCGCGGCGGGGTTCGCGAGCAACGCTGAGCTGCGGCGCCCAGACATCTGCCGGGCGCCGAGTCGGGAAGCCGCGGCAGGGCGGGCGTGGGGCTTCTCTGCCGCCGGGACCCTCGCCAAGAAGCAGCCGCGCTCCGTCCTGCCGAGTCGGGAAAGAGGGTTGTCGAGGAAGCCTCGCGCCGCGCTCCGTCCCGGCTCGCCCGTCGTGCCAGCCCCTGCTTGGACCGGCTGAAAGCCTCCCGGACGGGTCGGGCTCTCAAGAGACCCCCGGGGAAGGACTTCCCCAACGACCCGCGGTGACTTTTGGACTCTCGATTTGCGGCCGGTCGGAAAGCGAGGCGAATCCCGCGCTGCCGTCTCTCCGGGGCCCATGGGGGGGGGGGCACGCGGGGGAGCCTCGAGGTCCGGCGTTGGGGCAGCCGAGCCCCCCCCTCTTCCTCCTCCTCCTCTCCTTTATCTTCCTCTTCCTCCTCTTTATCTTCCTCCTTCTCCTCTTCCTCCTCCTCTTCTTTATCTTCCTCTTCCTCCTCCTCTTGCTCCTCCTCCTCTTCTCCTCCTCCTCCTCTTTATCTTCCTCTTCCTCCTCCTCTTTATCTTTATCTTCCTCCTTCTCCTCTCTTCCTCCTCCTCTTCCTCCTCCTCCTCTTCTTTATCTTCCTCCTCCTCTTCCTCCTCCTCCTCTTTATCTTCCTCTTCCTCCTCCTCTTTATCTTTATCTTCCTCCTCCTCTTCCTCCTCCTCTTCCTCCTCCTCTTTATCTTCCTCTTCCTCTTCCTCCTCTTCCTCCTCTTTATCTTCCTCTTCTCTCCCTCCTCCTCCTCCTCCTCCCTCCTCTTTATCCTTTATCTTCCTCCTCCTCGTCCTCTTTATCTTCCTCTTCCTCCTCCTCCTCTTCCTCCTCCTCCTCTTTATCTTTATCTTCCTCCTTCTCCTCTTCCTCCTCCTCTTCCTCCTCCTCCTCTTCTTTATCTTCCTCCTCCTCTCTCCTCCTCCTCTTTATCTTTATCTTCCTCTTCCTCCTCCTCTTTATCTTTATCTTCCTCCTCCTCTTCCTCTCCTCTTCCTCCTCCTCCTCTTTATCTTCCTCTTCCTCCTCTTCCTCCTCTTTATCTCCTCTTCCTCCTCCTCCCTCTCTCCTCTTTATCTTCCTCTTCCTCCTCCTCCTCTTCCTCCTCCTCCTCTTTATCTTTCTCCTCCTCCTCTTCTTTATCTTCCTCTTCCTCCTCCTCCTCCTCCTCTTTATCTTTATCTTCCTCCTCCTCACTCTTCCTCTTCCTCCTCCTCTTCCTGGGGCCTCGGGGTCTCCACCTCTCCCCCCCCCCTTCCCCACCGCCGCCGCCGAGTTGTTGAACTTCAGGGCGAGGGGCGGCCGGAGGGCCGGCCGCCGCCGTCTGTTTTTGGGCACCAAAACAGCCCAAGAGCAGCACCACCCCCACTCTCGCAGGCCGCCCCTTTGCAGCGGGGGGGGGGGGCGACGGCGGAGGGGTGTTAGTGGTGGTGGTCGCGGGGGTCGCGCTTATTCTCATTCAAAGGCATCGCGCGGAGCAAAGTTGGGGAACAAAAGCCGAGGGGGAAAAGAAAGGGAAGTCAATTATTCCTCGCGCCCCCCCCCACCCCCGCCGAGTGCCCGCGGCCGTCTGTTTGGGGGGCGGGTGGGGGGGCGATTTCTCCCCCCCCCCCCGCCCGGGGGCCGCCGAGACGCCCCGGCAAAAGGCTCCTTTGTGAGCGGACCCGCCCGGGCCGTCTCTCTCTCTCTCTCTCTCTCCTCGGCGGGCGGAGTGCTGAGGCTGGAGGGGGGTCTGCACGCCCCCCCAAGCCGCCTTTTTTTGGGGGGGGCGCTTTGGAAAGGCCCCCGATTCTCCTCCATGCGCTCTCCGCCTCGGGTCTTGCATCGTAAGCAAAGTGGAAGAAAGCGAAGGGTGGTTCTATTACAATAATGCCCCCCCCCCATTTCCATCACCCCCCCCATTTCACAATTCCCGAGAAAAAGGGGGGCTGTTTCCAAGCGCCCCCCACCCCCAATCCTCCACCAGCGGCTCTCGGCTCCTCTCCAGCCGCCCCCGTAAATGAATTTACCCCGCTTCCTCCGCCCAGGGATGTTAAGGGGAACCGGCAGCGGGAGGCAACTGGGGGGTGGGGGAGTGGGGGCGTGGGGGGGCATCCAGAAGGGCAGCAGGGGAGCTTTCTCGAGGGTTGAACCCCCCTTTTTCTTCCAGTTTCACCCCCTCCCCTTCTCCTGCTGGGGCTCCTCCGGCGAAGTTTTGGACTTTCTTTCCCACCTGCCTCCGGGAGCATCTTCCCCGCAGCATCCTTCCTCCGTGGGGAAATGTGAGAATGGAAGGGGGTCCCCCGGGTTTTCCACTCTGATTTGGAAATTCTCTCTCCCCCACCCCTTTTCTCTCTCTCTCTCTTTCTTCTCTCTCTCTCTCTCTCTCTCTCTCTCTCTCTCTCTCTCTCTCTCCTCTCTCTCTCTCTCTCTCTCTCTCTCTCTCTCTCTCTCTCTCTCTCTCTCTCACACACACACACACACACACACACACACACACACACACACACACCTACACCTACCCCCCTCCTTTCCAAATTCTTTCAGCGGTCCAGAAATCTTTCTTTTTCTCTCCCTCTCTTTCTTTTTCTTTTTTCCCTTTTTTCTTTCTTTTTCTTTCTTTTTCTTTTTCTTTTTTCTTTCTTTTTCTTTCTTTCTCTCTCTCTCTTCTCTTTCTTCTTTCTCTCTCTCTCTCTCTCTCTCTCTCTCTCTCTCTCTCTCTCTCTCTCTCTCACACACACACACACACACACACACACCCCTACACCTACCCCCCTCCTTTCCAAATTCTTTCAAGCGGTCCAGAAATCTTTCTTTTTCTCTCCCTCTCTTTCTTTTTCTTTTTCCCTTTTTTCTTTCTTTTTCTTTTTCTTTCTTTTTCTTTTTCTTTTTCTTTCTTTTTCTTTCTTTCTCTCTCTCTCTCTCACACACACACACACCTATCAGCGGTCCAGAAATCTTTCTTTTTCTCTTCTTTTCACCATGGGGTGCCGTTGCTCAGAATCCATTGGCCTAGCTCAGCTCTTGCATTTAGCAGGATGGTGCCCTTTTAAACAAAAACCACGTCCGAAATTTGCCAGCTCAGTTGGGCTCACAGCGTAAATCGCACTCCTTCTGGTACTAAACAGGCTGTGTGATCAAATGGGCTGTGGAGAGGGGGAAGAATTGGGGCAGAAAATACACATTTGCTTATTAATAAGCCCTGTTTTTTCCCCCCAAGTTTCGGGCAGGTTCAGAAAAAACAGAGAAAAGCAATTATACAGCCGCAACCAAAAGTGTTCTCATGATAAAAATGGATCAAAAAGGCTTGGATGCCGAATGATGGCAGATGTTCCCCATTCGAACAAACGAATACCCATCTTCCTCAGCCAGGGACAGGACAAGCAGGTTGGGTGTTGTAGTGCAGAGTGGATATTTGAGCCCATCTTCTTTCACTTCAGTCAATCATTTTTTCCCTCTCTGTGTTTTAGACAAGAAAAGGAATTGGAGGTGGCTTTTATTTTTTTAAACTCCCCCTGCTTTTCCTGTAGGGGTGTGGTTAAAGGAATTATATTATTTACACACACACACACACACACAAACACACACACAAACACACACACAAACACACACATATATATGTAACACATTTTTACTGATAATGAAAATAAAGGGAGACTAGTATAGATCTATTTCAAGCTATTTAGCTCTCATCAGCTAGCCATACCCTTACTGGGATTTGAACCTGGGCAGCCTGCCTATAAGGCAGTACCTTTAACCTCTAAGCCACAGGCTCTCCTCCTATATCAGCTTGTACCAGGGAAAGGTTATATTTTTTTCTTTTTTTTCTGTCGAATCACCCTGGTATACCCAAATATGGGAGGGAGCATACTGCTTCCTTTTTGCCTTTCGTCCCCTCCAGAGGCCATCCAGGCTATAGACGACAAACTATTTTCTCTATGTGTAATACATTTTTGCTGATAATGAAAATAAAGGGAGACTAGTATAGATCTATTTCAAGCTATTTAGCTCTCATCAGATAGCCATACCCTTCCTGGGATTTGAACCTGGGCAGCCTGCCTGTAAGGCAGTGCCTTTATATATATATATACCTTCCTCTCTCTCTCCCTCTCTCCTTGGCCATTCGCTTCTTGGTTATTTAAAAGAGAAAGAAGAGGAAGACGGGCTGGAAAACATGAGACAAACTCTTCAAACGTCTCTAGAGTTGGGGGAAACAAGAGATTGAGAAGCTGTATTGAGGGAAAAGGAAAGGGGAGGGGGGAATTTGAAGTTATTTAGATATTAAAAGCCATATTTTCCTGGAGGCATCAGGAGTTGCCACCATTCGCAATCCCCCCGCCCACCCACCCACCCACCCACCCCACCCCCTCCCCCCACAGCCATTTGGCTGGGTAAAATACGGGAGACCGAAATGTTGAACAGAGATAACGGCACCAAACCTCCTCCTTGTAGACTGCACCAGAGCATTAAACTCGGATTAACCTCCCTTCCTCTCCTCCTCTTTCTCTCCCCCCCCCCCCCCCCGGTCGTCTTTCAGCTCCTTTCCTCCCTCCCCACCACCTTTTCCAAAAAAAGAAATAAAAATTCCAGTGGAATTTGCAGAGGAGGGTTTTAACGCATATCCCTGTTTTTTTTTAGGCTGCAAACTGAAAGAGACTTACTTGAGTGTTAAGGATAAAACCAGGGAAGGGGGAGAGGAGGAGGAGGAGGAAGAGGAGGATCAAGAGGAGGAGGAGGAGGAGAAGGAGGAGGAATAACAACAACAAAAACAACAACAATAATAATAATGAACACGAAAAAATTGCAAAATATCAGGACTTAAAAATCGAAATTCAATGATTATGGCACAAACCAGCAGTGGTAATTCCAGTGGTGATTGGAATACTGGGTGCTGTCCCAAAAGCACTGGAATTACATTTAAAACAGCTCAAAATCGACAAAATCACCATCGGTCAAATGCAGAAAGCCGCACTGCTAGGTTCCGCACATATACTTCTAAAATACAGTATATTACGATGTCCTAGGCCCCTGGGTGGGGCTCGACTAGTAATTAATGCCAAATCCGGCGAAAAAAACTGGCTGCTGTGATATAATTGTGGATGATGATGATGATGATGATGATGATGATGATGATGATGATGATGATGATTGAGCCGAGGTGGTGCAGCGGTTAGAGGCAGGTACTGCAGGCCACTTTAGCTGACACTGATCCACAGGTCAGCGGTTCAAATCTCACCGGCTCAAGGTTGACTCAGCCTTCCATCCTTCCGAGGTAGGTAAAATGAGGACCCAGATTGTTGGGGGCAATATAAATATACATTGCTTACTGGTGTAAACCGCTTAGAGAGTGCTTGCACTGTGAGGCGGTATATAAATCTCACAAATAAATAAATGTCATCAATAAATAATTGGACGAGGTGTTGCCATACCAGGCCTTAGCTGCAGGGGAGAGAACTGGCCAAAGGTTTTTAATGAATAGCTGTGCCAATGTTGTGATTACTCTATTTGGATCCTGTCCCCTTGTTTCATTTCAAGGCGCATCAGAATCTGGTGCCTATTTGGAACAGGATGGGACCACATTTCCGTGGCTAGATTCCTTATCATTTTCTTCTTTTATTTTTGGCTTGCTACTGGGGGGTGGGGGGAATGAAGTACCATATTTTTTGGAGTATAAGACGCACTTTCCCCCCGCCCCAAAAAACTGGGTGGAAATGTCTGTGTGTCTTATACAGCGAATATTGCAGCGGGGGGAGGGGGGTTAGTGCGGCGCTGATCAGCTAGAGCGGGTCGCGGTGGCGAACGGGCTGCGGCGGGGAATGGGCCGCGGCAGCAGCGAATGGGCCACGATGAATGGGCTGCGGTGGCGCCGCCAAACAGGGTGCCGTGAATGGGCCGCGGTGGCAAACGGGCCACAGCGAACGGGCCAGATGAATACCGGATGGATGCTGGGAGGCAGAGGCAGGGTTTTTTTTTCTTGCTTTCCTCCCCAAAAACTAGGTGCGTCTTATAGTCCGAAAAATACGGTAGCTCACCGTGTATTGTTCTTCAAAACAATTGAAGGCCACTTTATTATACTAATTCCAAGCTACCATGTCTGTTTCTCTCTGGACTGCAGGAACGGTCCGATGCCACTTAAGAATTGAGTTAATTGCTGACTGTTTCTTGGGTCGGCCAAGAAGGTGGCGTAGAAACCCTCAGTTTTTTAAAAAATAAGTTCTTGCATCTGCGCTCCAGGACAGAGAAAGGCGACCAACAGGTGATTTTTCTGATGGAGGGCAGATAGCACAGCCTTACACCTTTTTTTTTGCCATAGTTGGTAAGCGAATCATTACAGTTGTTAAGCGAATCATTACAGTTGTTAAGTGAATCATGTCATTAACCTTTCCCCATTGGCCTTGCTGGACAGAAGCCGTCGCAAATGGCGATCACATGAACCCCAGGGATGCTGCGGCCATCGTAAACGCATCCCAGTTACTCAATGCTTGCATTTTGACCATTTGACCATTTTGAAAATTAGTCCAGAAAGAAAATAACAGCAGAATTTGGGTTGAGCTGTTAGATGCTGGAGAAAATAAAAAAAAATGTTCCTAACATTCTAGAATCTGTTCGAATTCTGCTCTGGTTGGCATCTCCTGGTAAATGATGTAGACTGATCGGCATCTCCTGGTAAATGATGTAGACTGATTGGCATCTTCTGGCAATGATGTAGTCTGGTTGGCATCTTCTGGCAATGATGTAGACTGGTTGGCATCTCCTGGTAAATGATGTAGACTGGTTGGCATCTCCTGGTAAATGATGTAGACTGATTGGCATCTCCTGGTAAATGATGTAGACTGATCGGCATCTCCTGGTAAATGATGTAGACTGATTGGCATCTTCTGGCAATGATGTAGACTGGTTGGCATCTTCTGGCAATGATGTAGACTGGTTGGCATCTCCTGGTAAATGATGTAGACTGGTTGGCATCTCCTGGTAAATGATGTAGACTGATCGGCATCTCCTGGTAAATGATGTAGACTGATTGGCATCTTCTAGCAATGATGTAGTCTGGTTGGCATCTTCTGGCAATGATGTAGACTGGTTGGCATCTCCTGGTAAATGATGTAGACTGGTTGGCATCTCCTGGTAAATGATGTAGACTGATCGGCATCTCCTGGTAAATGATGTAGACTGATTGGCATCTTCTGGCAATGATGTAGTCTGGTTGGCATCTTCTGGCAATGATGTAGACTGGTTGGCATCTCCTGGTAAATGATGTAGACTGGTTGGCATCTCCTGGTAAATGATGTAGACTGATTGGCATCTCCTGGTAAATGATGTAGACTGATCGGCATCTCCTGGTAAATGATGTAGACTGATTGGCATCTTCTGGCAATGATGTAGACTGGTTGGCATCTTCTGGCAATGATGTAGACTGGTTGGCATCTCCTGGTAAATGATGTAGACTGGTTGGCATCTCCTGGTAAATGATGTAGACTGATCGGCATCTCCTGGTAAATGATGTAGACTGATTGGCATCTTCTAGCAATGATGTAGACTGGTTGGCATCTTCTGGCAATGATGTAGACTGGTTGGCATCTTCTGGCAATGATGTAGACTGGTTGGCATCTCCTGGTAAATGATGTAGACTGATCGGCATCTCCTGGTAAATGATGTAGACTGATCGGCATCTCCTGGTAAATGATGTAGACTGATTGGCATCTTCTGGCAATGATGTAGACTGGTTGGCATCTTCTGGCAATGATGTAGACTGGTTGGCATCTCCTGGCAATGATGTAGACTGGTTGGCATCTTCTGGCAATGTTGTAGACTGGTTGGCATCTCCTGGCAATGATGTAGACTGGTTGGCATCTCCTGGTAAATGATGTAGACTGGTTGGCATCTCCTGGCAATGATGTAGACTGGTTGGCATCTCCTGGCAATGATGTAGACTGATCGGCATCTCCTGGTAAATGATGTAGACTGGTTGGCATCTCCTGGCAATGATGTAGACTGGTTGGCATCTTCTGGCAATGTTGTAGACTGGTTGGCATCTCCTGGCAATGATGTAGACTGATCGGCATCTCCTGGTAAATGATGTAGTCTGGTTGGCATCTCCTGGCAATGATGTAGACTGGTTGGCATCTCCTGGCAATGATGTAGACTGGTTGGCATCTCCTGGCAATGATGTAGACTGGTTGGCATCTCCTGGCAATGATGTAGACTGGTTGGCATCTCCTGGCAATGATGTAGACTGGTTGGCATCTCCTGGCAATGATGTAGACTGGTTGGCATCTCCTGGTAAATGATGTAGACTAGTTGGCATCTTCTGGCAATGATGTAGACTGGTTGGCATCTCCTGGCAATGATGTAGACTGGTTGGCATCTTCTGGCAATGTTGTAGACTGGTTGGCATCTCCTGGCAATGATGTAGACTGGTTGGCATCTTCTGGCAATGTTGTAGACTGGTTGGCATCTCCTGGCAATGATGTAGACTGGTTGGCATCTCCTGGCAATGATGTAGACTGGTTGGCATCTCCTGGTAAATGATGTCCAACCTTGGCAGCTTTAAGACTTGTGGACTTCAACTCCCAGAATTCCCCAGCCAGCCGTGAATTATCCACAGGTCTTAAAATTGCCAAGGTTGGAGACCCCTAATGTAGACCGTTGGCAGTCTATGGGCTACCGTGAACGTTTCCAACCAAATGCCCAAGACTGTAGCTTCCCAGACCTTCAATCTTGGACTAATAAGAGTTGACATCATAACTTCGGATCAAGTTTCCTTTGGGGCAATCTGTTGTTTTTGGGGCACCCCTGTTGTTCTAACCCCCAAAGGTTTGAGGACGCTCCATTAGAAACCACGTCGAAGGCCTCCCGTCCAAAATTTGCCCTGGCCTTTCTCCAATTCGGCGTCCGGCGCAGTGTTAAAACGGAGCCACCGGTTCTGAAGCGGGGAGCATATAAACTATTTTCAGATGCATCCGTGAGTCCTTAAGGGGGGTTGCCATGTTCCTTGCCCTAGGCGGGGTGTCTTTTTAAAGTAGAGAGTGGAGGCCTTTTTTCCACCCTCCCTCCCTCCTGGGATCTCCCTGGGCCCCCCCTCCCGTTTCTAAAATTGGAATGAAGCACTTGGCTTGACCCTTCAAAAAGAGGATAGCAAAGCAATGAACTCTCGTTTTTTAGGGCTGGCCCACTCATTGCCTCCTTTGTCTGAAGGGCCTAAAGTTCACAGATCAAAGTGACCTCTGGTGACCTCTTCCTCTACAACAAGAAGGGGGGAGGAGGAGAAGGAGGAGGAGAGGAGGGGGGGAAGGAGGAATGAAGGAGGAGGAAGAGGAGGAGGAGGGGGGGGGAGGAATGGAGGAGGAGGAGGAAGGGGAAGAAGAGGAAGAGGAGGAAGAGGAGGAGGAAGGAGAAGGAGGAAGAAATGGAGGAAGAGGAGGAGGAAGAAGAAGAGGAGGAGGAGGAGGAAGAGGAAGAAGAAGAAAAGGAGGAAGAGGAGAAAGGAGTGTAATGGAAAGAAGAGGAACAGACATTGTTGATATAAGTGCAGAATAAGATATTGATTTTTGAATGATTGATTAAAATGTATAACGATATATTTTATTGTAATATTTTAAAGTATATGTATTGATTTAATTATAAAGTGAAGAAAAAATAAAAAACTTTTTGGGGAAAAAAGAAGAGGAGGAAGAAGAGGAGGAGGAGGAAGAGGAGGAGGAGGAGGAAGAAGAAGAGGAGGAGGAGGAGAGGAAGAAGGAAGAGGAGAAAGAGGAGGAAGAGGAAGAGGAGGAGGAAGAAGAAGAGGACGAGGAGGAAGAAGAAGAAGAGGAGGAGGAAGAAGAAGAAGAGGAGGAGGAAGAAGAAGAAGAGGAGGAGGAGGAGGAGATGATGGTGGGCAGTAGGAAGCCCTCTCCTGCTCCTTTCAATCTCTTCTCCATCTTCGTAGGCTGACATAACTCAGATCCTTTTAAGTGTTTCCTACAAAGATATGACCCTGCGTTTTAAAGTCCACAAATTTCAGATTTTGGGGAGAAACTCTTGGCCACCGTTGGAGATTTCTTGTTCGTTGGAAGGCGAGAACCTTGATCGTCCTCCAGACGGTCACCATCCCAGGAGTCAACCTTCTCCACCTTTTTCCCACCGATTTTTTTTTTTAATCCCAATTTTGACTTGGTTTTTTTTTTAGCCGAATATAATTTGTTTTATTCTTCCGTTCTTGTGAAACGGCCGTAGGAGCCACGCAAGGGTGGGAAAGTGAGTTTTTGTACAGCTGGTCCTCAACTTAATTGAGCCCCAAATTTCCGCTATGTGAGACCGTTGTTAAGCGAGTTGCGTCCAGTAATGGGTTTCACTAACCTTTGCTACCGGTTCGGAGATGTGTGAGCTGCTGCCGCTACGGGTTCGCCCGAAGTGGGGCGAACTGGTAGCAACCCGCCACGGGTTGCATCCGTTTTGCGACCTTTCTCGCCGTGGTCGTTGAGTGAATCACTGCATTTGTTAACACGGTGGTGAAGTGAACCCGGCTTCCCCTGTGGACTTCGCTGGTCAGAAGGTCGCCACGGGGGATCACGTGAACACTCCCACCGGACGCTGCGACCGTCATATATATGAGTCCGTTGCCAAGCGTCTGAATTTTGATCGCGTGAACCATGGGGGGGGAGGATGCTGCAACGTGTGAAAAGCGGTCCCAAGTCGCTTTTTTCAGTGCCGTTGTAACTTCGAACGGTCACTAAGTGAACTTTGTAAGTCAAGGACTGTAAGAAAGGCGATTTTTTTTTTTCTCGGGCTAAAGATAAATTAGGGATTGCAATTGTGAATCGTTCAGGATTTCCTATAGCTTCCTCTTGAGAATTTATTTTATTTATTTATTTAGACGCTCTTATAGGCCACCCAATCCCGTGGGACTCAGGGCGGCGTACAGCATGAATAAGAAACGTACATTTAAAAACAATAATCATAATTTAAATTAAAATATAATTAAAAAGAAAACATTATAAACGCAACATTCAGGGGGAATCTGATTATCCTATTCACCCCATCTGCCGGAAGAGCCATGTTTTTAAGGCTTTACGGAAGGCCAGCAGGGTGGGGATGGTCCGGATCTCTGGTGGAAGTTGGTTCCAGAGGGACGGGGCTCCCACAGAGAAGGCCCTCCCCCTAGGCCCCGCCAGTCGGCATTGTTTGGCCGACGGGACCCGGAGGAGGCCCTCTCTGTGGGACCTAACCGGTCTTAGGGAGGTATGCGGTAGGATGCGGTCCCGCAGGTAACCTGGCCCTGAGCCATGTAGGGCTTTAAAGGTAACGACCAACACCTTAAATTGCAACCGGAGACTAATTGGTAGCCAATGCAGCTGGCGGAGGATGGGTGTTACGTGGGTGTATCTTGGTACACCCACTACAGCTCGTGCAGCTGCATTCTGTACCAACTGGAGTCTCCGGATGCTCTTCGAGGGTAGCCCCATGTAGAGCGCGTTACAGTAGTCTAGCCATGAGGTGACAAGGGCATGAGTGACTGTGAGCAAGGCCTCCCTCTCCAAATAAGGTCGCAATTGGTGCAATGTCTGTATTTTTATTATTTTCAAAAAAGCAAAGCTTTTATGCCAACAAGCTGTCCCGGGGGGGGGAGGCAGCTTTCCAGGGGTCTCAGCCCTGGACCCCTGGATGCCTTGAGGTGCGAACGCTGAATCTGCACAAAATTCTCCAAAGCCTTCCATTATTTTAATCTCTGATTGAGCATCCCGTCTCTCTCTCTCTCTCGCTCGCTCGCTCTCTCGCTCTCGCTTCTCCTCAGTGCGTTGTTGAACAAACACACAGCGGGAATGCCTCAATTCCCGTCTTTCAAACTCTGCATATAGACAGGAGAACCTCGAAAGAAAAGCATTTATATATTTATGTATTCTCGTTTAGTCTTTCCCTCCCTCCCCTCTCAAAAGACCCTCGGATTCTAACCACCGTCACAAGATTTTAGAGAGGGAAGAGAGAGAGAGAGAGAGAGAGAGAGAGAGAGAGAGAGAGAGAGAGAGAGAGAGAGAGAGAGAGAGAGAGAGAGAGAGAGAGAGAGAGAGAGAGAGAGAAAGCATTTAAAATATCTACCTGAATTAAATTGCATACGTTTCCCATCACCAAACGCTCCCACTTTTTCAGCTGAAGAATGCCAACCCTTACCTGCCTACTCGGAGGTAAATCTCTCGGAATATGAAGAAGGTTTATCCGCCTGGTTCTTACAACTTTGAACAAATTTATTTTTGAACGAAATCGTGACGGTAACTGTTTTGGCAAGACAGAAACATCTAAATAGATCTTTAACTTCATCATATAAAGCTGTACAAAGCCAAAGATATATGAAGCAAGGAAAAAGGTTTAATTTTGAAGTAGATAGATAGATAGATAGATAGATAGATAGATAGATAGATAGATAGATAGATAGATAGATAGATAGATAGATACATGATAGATAGATAGATAGATAGATAGATAGATAGATAGATAGATAGATAGATAGATAGATAGATAGATAGATAGATAGATACTAGATAGATAGATAGATAGATAGATAGATAGATAGATAGATAGATAGATAGATAGATACATGATAGATAGATAGATAGATAGATAGATAGATAGATAGATAGATAGATAGATAGATAGATAGATAGATAGATAGATAGATAGATAGACAGATAGATAGATAGATACTAGATAGATAGATAGATAGATAGATAGATAGATAGATAGATAGATAGATAGATAGATAGATACATGATAGATAGATAGATAGATAGATACTAGATAGATAGATAGATAGATAGATAGATAGATAGATAGATAGATAGACAGACAGACAGACAGACAGACAGACAGACAGATAGATAGATAGATAGATAGATAGATAGATACATGATAGATAGATAGATAGATAGATAGACAGACAGACAGACAGACAGACAGACAGACAGACAGACAGACAGACAGACAGACAGACAGATAGATAGATAGATAGATAGATAATGTTTCTCTGTGGAGTCACCTGGTATACCCAAATATGGGAGGGAGCATACTGCTTCCTTTTGCCTAGCTGATGAGAGCTAAATAGCTTGAAATAGAACTATACTATCTCCTTTTATTTCTTTATCAGTTCTTTGTAAGTTTGTTTGTGTGTGTGTGTGTGTGTGTGTGTGTGTGTGTGTGTATGTATGTATGTATGTATGTATATATGCTGATAATGAAAATAAAGGGAGACTAGTATAGATCTATTTCAAGCTATTTAGCTCTCATCAGCTAGCCATACCCTTACTGGGATTCGAACCTGGGCAGCCTGCCTGTGAGGCAGTACCTTTAACCTCCAAGCCACAGGCTCTCCTCCTACATCAGCTTGTAATTCGACATATATATATATATATATATATATATATATGTATGTATGTATGTATGTATGTATGTATGTATGTATGTATGTATGTGTGTATATATATATATATGTGTGTGTGTGTGTGTGTGTGTGTCTGTCTGTCTGTCTGTCTGTCTGTACACACACACACACACACACACACACATACATACATATAAAAGTTGCCCCATCTTTTCCCTCTGCAAAAACACTTTCCTTCTTTGAAATCCTACCGTGTTTTGTCCACCTAAAAACCTTTCGCTGCATTTTTAGAGAAGGAAGGGGAGGGAGAGGAAGGGAGGGAGGGAGGGTATATCTTGCAATGTCTCTCTTTTTTCCTGAATGGTGCAGTTTTTCTTGTGTGTGTTTTTTTTCCCCTTCTTCTTTCTTTCTTTCTTTCTTTCCTTTTTCTTTCCTTTTAATTTTGCCCTGCAACTCTCTTTGCCTACGCTGGCCCGCTGCATTTCGGCTTTAGAAAGACAAACAACTTTCTAAAGTCCGAGTAAAACCGTGCCCGTGTAAGGGCTTTGAATGAGGGTGAATAGTTGTCCCATTTTGCCATGGTATGCTCAGCCACCGTCGTCTAATCTATCTTTCATTTTGACCGACAAATGTCGAGAATCTGTATCTGTCTCCAACCCCTCGGGAGACCTGATTAATCCACAAAAGGGCACCATTATCCAAAGAGGAGGAACAGGGAGGGAGGGTGAAGGAAACTGTGATTTTCAGAAGGAGGGTGTCTTTAAACGATTGACTTAGTGGGCGAAGTCAAAAGCAAACACGTTGGGGCCTTTAAAGAAGGGAGGGGGAAAGCGGGGGAAGCAGAGAAGAGGTGGGCTTGGGAGGGGGGGGAAAATAGGGGCAACCGAGCCAGAAAACATAAGGAAAAGTCATCCTTCTCAAACGTCGCTCTCCCCTTCCTCTTCCACCCAGTTTCCCTTCTTCGAGCTTCACCCATCTTCTCAAATGTAACCATGCAGTTGTTTTATTTTATTTATTTATTTATTTATTTATTTATTTATTTATTTATTTATTTATTTATTTATTTATTTATTTATTTATTTATTTATTTATCTGACCATTGTGATAACATGGTCAAGGTCTTTTTGAAGGGTAGAGGTATTGTCGGTGGTGTTGAATAGCTTAACATCGTCAGCAAAGAGAATGCAGTTGCCTATAATATCGTTGATGTAAAGAATAAATAGTGTTAGTCCTAGAACTGTGTTCACGTTTTCCTAGATACCTCGGAGATTTCCTCCACCACCACCACCCTCTTTCTTTTCAGTCTTAATTCTCCAAAATTTTAAATTTTAAGGGGGATGGCAAATGTTAAATAGACATGGTCACCCTTAACTTGCTGACTGCGTTAACCCGTTTTCTAGGCTTGTCCAAGTCGCTAACTCGACTGAGATGGATTCACCCAAGATGTTCGGCCACCAAAAACTGGGGGTGGGGTGGAAATCCTAACCATGGTTGGTAATATTCAAGTTGTCAGCCATTTGAAGTAGAGCAGCTCAAGAAATGAACTTCGCAGGAGCTACTTGAATTCCACTGGGTTGTAAAAAAAGATATAAAAGTAAAATTTTGAAGCCCAACAGAGATTCTCTCCTGTTTATACCAAAGAGAATCAAAGTGAGGGTATCTTGAGTTTCTACCTCACCTCCTCCGGTCTGTCCAGGCTAACGTAAGGGTTACAGGATGGTTAATTCTTCACCTCCACACCAGCTGTTGGGGTGTTTTTTCATTAAATTGGTGGTTGAAGAAACCCGGTCAAAACTTAAATGTGAGAGAGAGAGGTAAGAGAGGAAGAAGGAAGGCGGGAAGCTAATATATGGTCTAAGGGTCTTGTGTGAACGCAATCCCCAGATGATCAGGGCTACAGAAATTAGAAATGGCCACAGGGAGGTTCATTGATGTTAGAAAGAAGTTAGAAAGAAAACACAATTGAGACATTGTGAATGGTAGGGATTCCAGGGATTATTTGAAGGCCTTGGAAATACCGCCGACAAGTTAGGTGCTACCGTGGTCTTCACCCTGCAGGTGTCTTCTAGCTAACTTAGTCCCAGTTTGAGACCAGAATGAGTTCCACCCCAAAAGACTCGGGCCAACCCATTCTCTAACCTAGCTTATGGCTCTCGGAAGCTGCCCAGTCGGTCTCCCTTATGTGCTGCTGGACTGATGCTCACAAACTGGACCTCAAGGTGATGTGGCCCTCTGGCATGAGTCCGGTTCCAGGTCCACCCTAGAAATCTTGAGTGGTATCACCTCTGCTTGGTGTTGTTACTGGTTCTGCAGATTTCTTAATAATAGAATAGAATAGAATAGAATAGAATAGAATAGAATAGAATAGAATAGAATAGAATAGAATAGAATAGAATAGAATAGAATAGAATAGAATAGAATTACAGAAGAGAACAGAACAGAATAACAGAGTTGCAAGAGGCCTTTGAGGTCTTCTAGCCCAACCCCCTGCTTAGGCAGGAAACCCTACACCACTTCAGACAAATGGTTATCCAACATCTTCTTAAAAACTTCCAGTGTTGGAGCATTCACAACTTCTGGAGGCAAGTTGTTCCAGTGATTAATTGTTCTAACAGTTAGGAAATTTCTCCTTAGTTCTGAGTTGCTTCTCTCCTTGATTAGTTTCCACCCATTGCTTTTTTTATTTATTTATTTATTTGTCAAACATGTATAGGATAGTAGTAGTTTGTATAAACATAAGTAAAAAGTAACGATAAAAGAGGACAATAGGACAGTAGGACAGGGATGGTAGGCACGATGGTGCGCTTATGCACGCCCCTTACAGACCTCTTAGAAACGGGAAGAGGTCGACTGTAGACAGTCTAAGGTTAAAGTTTTGGAGGTTTGGGGAAGAAACCACAGAGTCAGGTAGTGCTTTCCAGGCATTGATCACTCGGTTGCTGAAGTCGTATTTTCTGCAGTCGAGTTTGGAGCGCTTTACATTTAGTTTGAATCTATTACGTGCTCGTGTATTGTTGCGGTTGAAGCTGAAGTAGTCATTAACAGGTAGGACATTTTGGTATATGATTTTATGAACTACATTTAGATCAGATCGGAGGGAACGTAGTTGTAAACTGTCTAATTCCAGCATTTCAAGTCTGGTGGAATAAGGTATTTTGTTGTGAGCAGAGGAGTTCTACCCTCAGGTGCTTTGGAGAATAGTTTGACTCCCTCTTCTTTGTGGCAACCCCTGAGATATTGGAACCCTGTTATCATGTCTCCCCTGGTCCTTCTTTTCATTAAACTAGACATACCCAGTTCCTGCAACCGTTCTTCATATGTTTTAGCCTCCAGTCCCCTAATCATCTTGGTTGCTCTTCTCTTAACTGAGTGAGAAATGGAGGCTTGTTTCTGTCATGTACTACTGAACTCCATGGGGCCGTCACCAAAGATGCATCCATTATCGCATTAGAGCGCATCATTCTAGCCAGACTTTCCAACCACTGGCTGTAGTGTAGAGGTACTACAACTTCCAGGGTTCCCAGCTAGCACACTGACTCAGCATTCTGGACATGGCAGTCCTGTGCATCTGGCAAGGACCAAGAGTCGAAACCTGATCTCCATATTTCGGGACTTTCCCTGAACCCTTGGCTTGTAGTTCCTCCGAAGAGTTGGCTTGGGCGAGTCGTCCCCACAGTAACCAGGAAGGGAAAACCTAGTTAATTGATGGATGCTACCCGAAAGCTGAAAAGGGGGTGGAAGAGGACAGGAAAAACCAAGTTTGGGTTGGGGGGGGGTTTAGCAGCAGCGGGTATTTGGCCAGAGCCATAATTAGATGTAAACAAGAGGCGTGAGGGGGCACCTCGGCCCAGGCACTCAGTTGTGAAGGGATTAACTCTTAAATAAACTAATAAAAGGGAGCAGAGATTGCGGGACAGATACAAAGCAAAGCAAGACTATCAAAGGATGCCGAAGTCCCGAATTTTCTGACAATGCCGTTCAGAGTTTCCACCAACAGAAAGGTAGAAAAATGTGCCCAGCTGGCAACTTTTCAACCACGTCATGTAAGAACTCTTTTCCCCCCCTCCCTTCCTGAATCTGGGGGGGGGGAAGGCCAGAGAGAGGTAAGATGGGACCCAGCAGCACCCTGAGGCTGGGGGCTTTATTGGAGGGGTTTCTTCTACTCTCAAATCTATCTGCTGGTCCTCCTCATGGTTTTAAATCCAGGGCTGGTTCGGAGGGCAACGGCCTTTGGCTACTTTGCTCCAGCTTTGTCCAACGGTGTTTTTGAGGGTGCTTAGCAGAAGTTGGGAAGCTGAACACAAGGTGTGGGGTGGGCTTCTGCCCAAGAGGGTCCTTTCCTTGAGCCACAGAAAGTGGGGTGGATTCAGGAGGTCCCCCAGTCTCCATAATTGCTAACTTCAAGGTCTTAGGTCCGAGCTTTGATCTCCTCTCTAGGTAAGACGGAGTAGCTAAGGTGAACCTCACATAATCTAATCGAATAAGGAGCCGAGGTGGCGCAGTGGTTCAAAGCAGCACTGCAACCTACTTCACCTGACTGCTAGTTCAGCAGTTTAGCTGTTCAAATCTCACCGGCTCAAGGTTGACTCAGCCTTCCATCCTTCTGAGGTCGGTAAAACGAGGACCCAGATTGTTGGGGGCAACATGCTGAACTCTGTAAACCGCTTAGAGGGGGCTGTAAAGTACTATGAAGCGGTATCTAAGTCTAAGTGCTATTGCTATCGCTATTCCATGCTTAACTTCTGGACGGGCCTTTTGGAGCAATTGGCCAACCCTTCTCTTCCAATGTCTTCTCCCCCCAAGTGCAGGGGGGCCCCCCTCATCGAGCACCCCAAAATCACCTCCCCTGTACTTCCTCTTCCCCTCTTTTCAACGTCTCTTGATTTTCAGGTATTTAATTCGGGTTTTCGCACGGTTCAGTATCCCTTTTCTTTTCCCGGCCATTCCATTCTTTATGTTTGGCTTTAATCCCAAGAGATCAGAGAGTTTAACCTTTTACGGGGTCCACTAAGAAAGGGGTGGGGGTGGGTGGGGTGAAATACCTGGAATTTTGATTTGGGAGGGCGTCTCGCACAAACACACACACCCAGCAGGAGTCCTCGAGGCCGAACCGTGTGTCGGGGGGATGAGGCTGAATTTGTCGCCAGGTTGGTCTTGATTCTTCGTTAGCTACACAGCCAGGCGTTGTCTTGATTACAACATACCTAGGGTGTCATTTCGCCCAAAGATGGATTGCCAAAAGATTACCCCTGCTAGCAGCTGTTTTGTAGCAGGAACAATGGAGAGGCCATAGGAAGTAGCACAAGATTGGAAAAAGGAAAGAAAACACACACACACACCCCCCTTCCTAATCAGCTTGATTCAAAGTTCATAAAGTTAGTCTGCAGGACTTAAAACCAACTTGAAGTCATTTCCATTCCTTGGTTGAATTTGGGCATGTGTGTGTGTGTGTGTGTGTGTGTGTGTGTGTGTGTGTGTGTGTGTAGGGGGGAATTGCATGCGTGTCCTTGCACAAAACTGCCCCCCCCATCCCATTAATGAAATTCCCCCTCTGAGCATAAAGAGGGCAGAGGTCTCCATGGGGCAAACGGGAGAAACGCTCAAAAAGGGCAGCCAACAAAGAAAACTCCGATGATGTGAACGTTTGGTTTTAAAACAGATTTAATTTTTCTCCGAGTCATTTGGCTTCCTTCCTCGGATGGCGGATAAAAATGCATTGCCCCCCCCCACCTCCCCATCCTTTATTAACAGCTTTTCTGATAGAAGAACTACAATTCCCAGGCTCCTCTGCCCGTGGGGTTGCAAGCTGAGTCACAGTTCCAGGTGTTTATTTGTACCCTAAGTAAGGGGATCCAGCTTGTAACTCTGCACGCAAATATTAGGAAGGAATGAGTAGGAAAGAGGAGTTGGTTGCCTTGCGCCTAGGTTTGGAAGCCAGTAGAACCAGGCGCTGGATAGGAGACCACCAAGAAACCATCAAAAGAAAGAGAAGTTGAAAAAACAGCCTTCTGTACTATAGAGATGAGTTTATAACGTTTTTAAGAACTGAGCGAGTCTTGAAAGAGAATTTACAGGGTTTTTTTTTTTAATTCTAGCTGCTCCAATCACATATACATCTCTTCAACTTTCACAACAGCCCTGCGTGGTAGTCCAGGCTGAAAAAAAACCACACACCTGGCCAAATGCCTTCCCCTCTCCCCACCCCCACTCCCAGTTCCAGGCCTGAAAACAGAAACGTGTTCATTAACCATTAAGCCACCTTGTCCTTGTTGAAAATAAGTCCTCTGAGACAAGCAGCAGAATCTCTCCTCCCTCCCTCCCTCCTTTAGATTTTTGCAGCCGAAAAACAACGCCGCAGGATTTTATGGGACATTGGGTGCCCAGAAATAGGTGCCCAGATTAGGAAAATCGAAGTCCTAAAAACGGAAGTATTGGGCATGAGCAAAATCAGAATGGAAGCCGGTGATTTGGCCCGCCTTATTTTCCTGGTCTTTTATTTATTTCACAAATAAATTTATTTTACAAATGAAAACTTGCTTGCACTAAAGCATTAGTCGGTGCCAATCAGAAGTGTTAGGTTGGCTCCCCCCAAACTCGGCCTTCCTCCCCAGGAAGCTTCTGCGGTTAGAGGGCAGTACTGCAGGCCACTTTAGCTGACTGTGATCCGCAGGTCAGCGGTTCAAATCTCACCAGGCTCAAGGTTGACTCAGCCTTCCAATCCTTCCGAGGTAGGTAAAATGAGGACCCAGATTGTTGGGGGCAATATAAAAATATACATTGCTTACTGGTGTAAACCGCTTAGAGAGTGCTTGCACTGTGAGGCGGTATATAAAATCTCACAAAATAAATAAATAAATAAATTCTGGGGTTCACCAAGACCCCAACTTAGCCTGCAGTCCTTTGCCGCTTCTCTTTTTTTTTCTTCCAAAAAGCACTTTTTAAATACCCCAAGGGGTATAAAAAGCAAGGGTTTTGTTTGTTTGTTTGTTTTTTTGTCCCTCATAATTGCTGTGTGCAAAAACATGAGGGTCTATTGTGCAACTCCCAGGTGGCTGTTTAGTTAGGCTTCCCCCGGTATCCAAAAAAATAAATCCTGGTTGTTTAACATCCCTTTATCTTAATTGGTCCATCAAGATAACTCCGGCAGCTCTGGTGTTGCTCAGCGAGAGTTTTCCTCCCTTTCCTTTTTTTCCCCTCTGTCCTTCTTTGAACTCATTTACGGGGGTCTTCCGACAGACCAGGTTTCTTGCTAAACTAACAATGGCTGCTAAAGTCCTTGTTATCTGTCGTCTAGGGGAATAAATGGGCGTGCGTTTAGCGCTTCCAAAGAGGGTTCAGATGGTCACAAGTCTGAGTTTTCCTCGTGGGCTCAATCTCAGCTTCCGTCTGGAAACGGGGGTGGGGGGGCCTCATCTGGGCCGGCCGTGAATGCTCAATTAAGCTTGCATTTGGCCAAGCTGTCAGTGTATTTTGGAACGAGACACCCTAATGGACTTGACTCGGAAATCTTGACCAGCTTGTGTTTTTTTTTTCCCCCTCCGTTAAAACAAACTCATTAAACTTGTCAACACTCATTAAGGGTTTTAAACGATGAACCGTAGTCACTGGAGGAATGGCTCGGCGGAGCTGCTGGGGAGGAAACACAATTCCCCATGGCGGAGCAGGGAATGAAAAGAGCATATACAAATGCAGAGAGAGAGAAAGAAAGAGAGAGAGAGAAAGAGAGAGAGAAAGAGAAAAAGAAAAAAGAGAGAGAGAAAGAGAGAGGGAGAAAGAGAGAGGGAGAAAGAGAGAAGGAGAGAGAAAGAGAGAGAGAGATAGAAAGAGAGAGGGAGAGAGAGAGAACGAGAAAGATAGAAAGAGAGGGAGAGAAAGAGAGAGAGAAAGAGAGAGAGAGAAAGGAGAGAGAAAGAAAGAGAAAGGAGAGAGAAAGAGAGAGAGAAAAAGAGAGAGAAAGAGAAAAAGAAAAAAGAGAGAAAGGAGAGAGAAAGAGAAAGGAGAGAGAAAGAGAAAGATAGAAAGAGAGAGAAAGAGAGAGAGATAGAAAGAGAGAGGGAGAGAGAGAGAAAGAGAAAGATAGAAAGAGAGGGAGAAAGAGAGGAGAGAGAAAGAGAGAGAGATAGAAAAAGAGAGAAAGAGAAAGAAAGAGAGAGGGAGAGAAAGAGAGAGAGAGAGATAGAAAGGAGAGAGAAAGAAAGGAGAGAGAAAGAGAGAGAGAAAGAGAAAGAGAACGAGAGGGAGGGAGAGAGAAAGATAGAAAGAGGAAAAAGAGAGAGAGAGAGAGAAAGAGAAAGATAGAACGAGAGGGAGGGAGAGAAAGAGAGAGAGAGATAGAAAGGAGAGAGAAAGAAAGGAGAGAGAAAGAGAAAGATAGAACGAGAGGGAGGGAGAGAGAAAGATAGAAAGAGGAAAAAGAGAGAGGGAGAGAGAGAAAGAGAAAGATAGAAAGAGAGAGGGAGAGAAAGAGAGAGAGAGAGAGAAAGAGAAAGAGATAGAAAGAGAGAAAGAAAGAAAGGAGAGAGAGAGAAAGAGAAAGATAGAATGAGACGGAGGGAGAGAGAAAGAGAAAGAGGAAAAAGAGAAAGAGGGAGAGAGAGAGAAAGAGAAAGATAGAACGAGAGAGAAAGAGAGAGAGAGAGATAGAAAGGGGGGGGAGAGAGAGAGAGAGAAATAATCTGGAAAGATGAGTGCAAACAGGGTCTCCCACTTCAAAAGCTCTCCAGAATTTACCTGTCCAAATCCTAGCATCCAAATGCTCATGCGGAGAAACCCTGTCCAAATATTGTCCCTCTTCCGTGTCTTTTAATATTCAGTATACAAACCAGGCAGAGGTTTTCTGTCTGTGGCTTCCTCAACGTTCACACAGGAATGTTGTGTGGCACCGGATGGGGTGGGGTGGGGTGGGGGGGAATGTGTGTGCCAAACACGAGGAAGTGATCCACAGATGTGTCCTGCAAAGCAATCGTTCCAAAGTTGTTTTTAAAGGTGGTTTTCACCAGCTCTTCTTGTAGAAACAGACATTTTTACAGTCAACACAAGCAACCAGTGGTTTAAATAATGTATGTATGTGTGTGTGTGTGTGTGTCTCTGTCTGTCTGTCTGTCTGTCTATCTATCTATCTATCTATCTATCTATCTATCTATCTATCTATCTATCTATCTATCTATCTATCTATCATCTATCTATCATCTATCTATCTATCTATCTATCTATCTATCATCTATCATCTATCATCTATCTATCTATCTATCTATCTATCTATCTATCTATCTATCTATCTATCTATCTATCTATCTATCTATCTATCTATCTATCTATCTATCTATCTATCTATCTATCTATCTATCTATCTGGGCTTGTGGGGTTTTCCACTTGAACCGTTCACCCCTGGCTAAATTCACGCGTGGGTCTGGGTTGGGATGCTTGCTAAGTTCTGGCGTTGACCCTGCCTGATATTCTGAATTTCTGATGCCCCAACATAGTTGGGAAAAAAAATGGGAATATTTCTTCATTTGCTGCAAATTTATGTTTAGAGTTTCTCATGTGCTTTGGTGAACGGGTGTTGTTGTTTGTTTGTGGCTGTGTAAGTGGGTGGGGGGAAAGCGGGAGGATAATTGAAGAAGAAAATGTGTCTTATGTGAAATAAAGTTCCTTTTTTCCTTGCTTTTCCATGGTGAGATAAATTTGGCGTATTACAGACCGCCGAGTCTCCTATTAGAAACTTCACGGAGGACCAATCGATTTTGTTTTGTTTTAAAATGTAATTCTGGCTAAAAGGGGTTTTAAAAAATGATATTATTCTGGGTGAGGATTCATTGAACTGGAAACTGGACTGTCCTGATTTCTAGTGGGGATGTACGGTAGTTCCTTTGGGTCATTTTACTTATGAAATTTATTTATTAAGCAGATTTATGGGGCTACCCAATTCACACAGAGGTGACTCTAGGCATCCAGCAGCCAATTAAGAATTTGTCTTCTTTCTTTCTTTTTTAATCGAATTGCAGCTAGAGAAATAGCTAAGAGGAAGAAAACTTCCAATATTCAAACAATCCTAGAATTGACAGCAGACAACCTATAATAATAAGGAAAGAATAGCGATTTATCCCTAATATATAGTGATAAAGGAGAGTGATAAATGAAGAGTATTGCTCTTTAACACAACCATGAATTTGATTTTTAGTTTTCTCCCTCACTGAGGAAAAATTAAAGAAAGTAGCCAATAAGAAAAAAAATCAGAAGGAACTCTGCCGTGGGAAACATTTGTGTTTCCCTAAGGAGTGTTTCCCGAAATCCCCTCTTGTCAAATAAATAAGGTAACCAGGCAGCTGTGATTTCCCTATCAACACATCTAAATGTGTTTTTCTTTCTTTTTTCTTTCTTTCTTTCTTTCTTTCTTTCTTTCTTTCTTTCTTTCTTTCTTTCTTTCTTTCTTTCTTTCTATCTATCTTTCCCTCCTTCCTTCATTCCTTCCTTCCTTCTTTCCTTCCTTTCTTTCTTTCTTTCCTTCTTTCCTTCCTTCCTTCCTTCCTTCCTTCCTTCTTTTTTTCTTTCCTTCCTTCCTTCCTTCTTTCTTTCTTTCTTTCTTTCTTTCTTCCCTTCCTTCCCTCCCTCCCTCCCTCTCTCCCTCTCTCTCTTTCTTTTTCTTTCTTTCTTTCTTTCTTTCCTTCCTTCCCTCCCTCCCTCCCCCCTCTCTCTCTTTCTTTCTTTCTTTCTTTCCTTCTTTCTTTCTTTCTATCTTTCTTTCTTTCCTTCTTTCTTTCTATCTTTCTTTCTTTCCTTCTTTCCTTCCTTCCTTCCTTCTTTCTCTCCTTCTTTCTTTCTTTCTTTCTTTCTTTCTTTCCTTCTTTCCTTCCTTCCCTCCCTCTCTCCCTTTCTTTCTTTCTTTCTTTCTTTCTTTCTTTTTCTCTTTCTTTCTTTCTTTCTTTTTTTCTTTCCTTCCTTCCCTCCCTCCCTCCCTCCCTCCCTCTTTCTTTCTTTCTTTCTTTCTTTTTTGCTTGATTGTTAATTTCTATCTCAACACATTTCTCTGCAGAAAAGATCTTGTGGAAGGCAAACATAGGTCTTCTCTATTTTTATTTTATTTTTAAAAGTGTGCTGGGGTTTTCTGAACCTTTTCAAGACTTTTTTTGTCCCCTTCCTTTTTAAAAAAATATATATATTCAGAAATTTCTCTCCTCCTCCTCTGTTTTGTGTGTGTGTATATAATTTTTTTTTAAAAAAGAGACCTTCTGTTAGTCTTTTGACAATGAGAGTATCGACTATTCAACTGGATTGATTAACTCTCCGAAAAAGTTTATTAAGAGAGCCGAAAACAAAGCCGGTAAGGTTTGGCACAGGCCTGTCCGTTTTATAGACTCGGAGCCATTGTCTGCTTTAAAGAGCGACGCCTGAGTAGTTTTCAATGACGGCGTTTCTTTGGAGTGACAAGGCAGAAAGAAAGAAAGGAAGAATAGTCTTTCTTTTCTCTGAATTCCTCCCTCCTTTGCTGGCTGCTTCCCTCCATAGCTCCTGCATTAATGGACATCTGCAGTTTGGAGAAGGGAGGGAGGGCAGTGGAAAAAAAAAAACCACCCCGTTTTTCTCTTCTCCGGACGCCCTTCCCCAACCCCACCCTCTTCAACCTCAAGGCCAAACCTCTCTCCGCCACCATATGTTCCCCATCAGGCTCCCCCAAATTAACCACCATGTCGTGGTGGTTGGTGGTGGTTGCAACCAGATAAATCCTGCCATTTGCCCTGGTAGGAAAATGGCAGAGGATTCCGCGCACGGCAGCGGTGGGTGGCTCCCGGTTTGGCCCGATTCGGCGAACCGGGAGCGGCGGGAGCGGGAGGCTCCGCCCACCCACCCGGGACGCTTCTGTGCATGCGCAGAAGCGTCGCACAGGCGTGCGAGCGCACGCTCACGAGCGAACTGGTAGCTACTGGCGCACGGCTGTTTTGGAAATGGGATGGGAGGGAAGTTGGTTCCTTCTATGTAATTTTTAGCAAACAATTTGAAAGTCCTTCCTTTGGCCCACCCGTCCTTGACACCTTTGTGCCCGTTGATACAGAAACAACACTTATAGCTTTTATTCGTCTTACGGCCACAATTGAGCCTGACATTTCCGTTGCTAAGCGAGACAGTTGTGAAGTGAATTTCCGCCCCCCCCCCCCATTTTACGATCTCTCTTGCCCAACGTTGCTCAGCGAATCGCTGCAGTTGCTAAGTGAGTAACACGGTCGTTAAGCGGATCTTGGTTTCCTCATTGACTTTGCTTGTCGGAAGGTCGCAAAAGGGGGAATCACGCGACCCCCGAGACACTGCGGCCGTCGTAAATACGAGTCAGTTGCCAAGCGTCTGAATTTTGATCATGCGACCACGGGGGTGCTGCAATGCAGGGGTGAAATGCTCCCGGTTCGGGCGGGCCAGTCGGTCGTCGTAGAGCCAATAGAGCAGATAGCGATCGCAGCGCGAGCCTTCCCCCACCCGCCTGGACGCCGCCATTTGGGTTCTTTTACCCTCTGCCCATGTGCAAAGCGTTCTGTGCATGCACAGAGGGTAAAAGAACCCAAATGGCGTCGATCAGGCGGGCGGGGGGAAGGCTCGCGCTGCGATCGGCTCTATCGGCTCTACGACGACCGACTGGCCCGCCCGAACCGGGAGCATTTCACCCCTGCTGCAATGGTTGGGTGAAAAATGGTCGTAAGTCACTTTTTTCCGGGGGCGTTGTAACTTCGAACGGTCACTAAGTGAACCGTTGTAAGTCGAGGACTGGCTGTATGCGGTTTTTGTTGGACTACCTTTCCTCAAGATTAAAAGATTCAGCGCTCCTTAATCATAAGGACATAAGGTAGAAAGACAAAAACGTCCATTTTGCATCCAAACAAGCAGAATCTCTGTGTTAAGAGGATTGTTAAATGTGTCTTAGGAACTAGCGACCCTAAGAAATTGTGGTGGGTCTAGCTTAGAAGGTCCATGAGGACCATCCTTCTCAGCACTCCTTGCTGTTGGTCAAGGATGGTCACCCTTGGAGAAGAAGAGCTCAGGAGAAGTTGCCTTTTTAGTAGTCCCTAAGGTGCTTTTTCAAGGCTTCCTTGTTTTTTCTTCGAAGACGTTTCGCTTCTCGTCCATATTTCGCTTCTTCATATATTTATCAATCCTTCCATTCCCCACCATTTAGTCAGAGCCGAAGAAGCTTCTTGGATGAGAAGCGAAACGTCTTCAAAGGAAAAAAAAACCAGAAAGTCCAGTTGCCTCCTGAAAAGGTTTAGGACAACCACGACCTGGAGGACGGAGAATCTCCATAGATTTTTTCCCCTTTTTAGTAGTTTGGAACTGGAATCCTTGACGGCGTTGGTAGGCCCACCAACCAAGTGGAACCATCTCCCGTTCAACTTTCTGTAGCACCATGTCTGGTACAGGAGCGGGTTCCTAATTTTTTTACTACCACTCTGTGGGCGTGGCTTATTTTGTGGGTGTGGCTTGCCAGCCATGTGACCGGGTGGGTGTGGCTTCCTGGCCATGTGACCGGGTGGGCGTGGCTTCTCGGACTGCTGAAGGGAGGGGAACTGAGGTCCTGCCGCCCATTCCCCTTCCCCTCAGCAGCTCGAGAAGCCTCGAATCTGCGAAAATGCCTGGGATCATCACTGCGCGTTTGTGGCTTCTCGGACTGCTGAAGGGAGGGGAACGGAGATAGCTCCTGCCGCACGTTCTTTCAGCGTCTCACACGCTCCCTCAGCCATCCTCCCCCTGCTTGGACTCACTGTGGGGTAGGAAGGCAGCACATGCGCAGTGCCGGAAGCTCGGCTTCTGGGCATGCGCAGAAGAATTTTTTTTTTAAAAAATTTTTTTTAATTTTTTTAATGGCGGCACCAGGCACCGGCAACCAACCGCACCGGTATTGTGACGTCACCAGTGGGCCGCTACCGGTTCTATAGAGTGGACCGCACCGGTAGGAACCCACCACTGGTCTGGTACCTTACATGGGCCAACGTTTTACTTCTTCCAGGAACCGATACGAAGCCGCCCCCCGCAGCTGTTTAACTGTAGCTCCCTTTGGGGCGTGATGGGAATGGCTGTCCAACATCTGTTTTTAATAACAAATTGCCGTCTCATTATTTTATCTCGCATTTGTTTTTAAGAGGTTTATTTTGGAAGTTTGGGGGTGGGGGGGAAAGTGAGATATGACCACGATTTTAAAAAGTAAATAAATGCGAGATAATATCTCAGCCTCTTCAAGACGATAAGAGGGCAATAAACGTCCTGTGGAGACCTATTGATGCTTTCATATTTTAGAGGAAACGTTCAAAAGATTGAGGATAAAAGGTTATATTTCATACTTATTCCTTCTGGCCTGAAACAGCTATGTCAGTACAAATCCTCGACTTACAACCACCTTTGGGACGGCATTAAATTATTCTGGTTAGTGAATTAACTTGTTTTTTTGAGCTTCCACACCGTAGGGACGTAGACAGTGGGGGGGGGCTTCTTACAGAGGGGGAATTCACTTACTTTCCCTACCGATTCGCAAATGTGAGCGCGCGCATGCACACGCTCGCTTCAGTTGTGCGCGCGCCTTCCGTGCATGTGCACGGCATTGGTGAAATCCATTTTTTTTACTACCGGTTCTGTGGGCGTGGCTTGGTGGGTGTGGCTTGGTGGGCGTGGCAGGGGAAGGATACTGCAAAATTTATTTATTTATTTATTTGTGAGATTTATATACCGCCCAGTGGTGGGTTCCTACCGGTGCGGATCACTCTATAGCACCGGTAGCGGCCCACTGGTGACGTCACAGTACTGGTGCGGTCGGTTGCCAGTGCCTGGGCAGCCTAGGATCATCGAATGGGGAGAAGCATTCATGCCGGACGGAGCCTCCTAGAAGAACCGCTGCTGCGGTCTTGCTGCTCCCGCTGCATGGGGCTGCGTTGCGGGTGGTCAATGCCCCCCCGCTTCTCCGGCCGCTGCCAAGCTCCTGAGGCCCACGCCCACCCGGTCACATGGCTGGCAAGCCACACCCACAAAATAAGCCACGCCCACAGAGTGGTAGTAAAAAAATTAGGAACCCGCCCCTGATACCGCCTCACAGTGCAAGCACTCTCTAAGCGGTTTACACCATTAAGCAATGTATATTTATATTTACATTGCCCCCAACTATCTGGGTCCTCATTTTACCTACCTCGGAAGGATGGAAGGCTGAGTCAACCTTGAGCCGGTGAGATTTGAACCGCTGACCTGCGGATCACAGTCAGCTAAAGTGGCCTGCAGTACCCCACTCTAACCGCTGTGTCACCTCGGCCCTCCCCACTCCTGGGGGAAGGATATTGCAAAATCTCCATTCCCTCCCCACTCTAGGGCCAGCCAGAGGTGGTATTTGCCGGTTCTCCGAACTACTCAAAATTTCCGCTACCGGTTCTCCAGAACCTGTCAGAACCTGCTGGATTTCACCCCTGGTGCACGGCCACCCCCGTGCATGCGCTTTGCTCGCGCACACGGTTTGCACGCATGCGGGCAGCTTCAAAACGTGCCTAAATAGGATGGCATAGCGCCTTCCTTCCGGCTTAAATACCATCTCTCGCCGTGCAGCGCCCCACACACAAACTCAGAACCGCACCAAGCCAAGGCTAGCGCTGACCCAGTTGAAAATATTGGGTGAATTGTGGGAAGATGTAAGATGGATAAAGACCATGTTTGTAAGAAGGGCTTTTCTCCCTCTGAAAACACCGAGATCTTAAGCAGAAGGAGAGAGAATCCAGGCCAGAAGGTAGATCTCAAATAAATTTCTGGTCTCGGACGTTCTCAGGAGACTTGAGAATCTGTTTCTTTGCAGAATTCTGGGTCTGTCTATCTATCTATCTATCTATCTATCTATCTATCTATCTATCTATCTATCTATCTATCTATCTATCTATCTATCTATCTATCATGTATCTATCTATCTATCTATCTATCTATCTATCTATCTATCTATCTATCTATCTATCTATCATCTAATCTCTCTCTATCATCTCTCTCTCTCTCTCTCTAATCTCTCTTTCTCTTCTATCTATCTATCTATCTATCTATCTATCTATCTATCTATCTATCTATCTATCTATCTATCTATCATGTATCTATCTATCTATCCTCTAATCTCTCTCTATCATCTCTCTCTCTCTAATCTCTCTTTCTCTTCTATCTATCTATCTATCTATCTATCTATCTATCTATCTATCTATCTATCTATCTATCATGTATCTATCTGTCTATCTATCTATCTATCATCTAATCTCTCTCTCTCTCTAATCTCTCTTTCTCTTCCATCTATCTATCTCTATCTATCTATCTATCTATCTAGCATTTTTTGCTGATAAATGAAAATAAAGGGAGACTATTATAGATCTATTTCGAGCTATATAAAAACGAAGAGAGGTTTGTCCCTGCAAGCATCCCCTTCCCTGTTTGAAGGGGGAATCAAGGATCTGACAGACAGTTGAAATGTGAATCTTGACACGTGTTAGAGGAAACTAGGGCCAGACATGGTTCCGGAGGAGATGTGGGGATAAGACGGCTGGTTAACTCGTCAAGTTCATTCAAGGTGGGTTGGAGCCACACCAGGCTTAACCTGCCTTGGAAGATGACATGGACGGCTTCGTCCCACCTCCCCCACCCCCTACCCGAAATTGAAGAAGCGGAATCATATCAACAATCGCATCAGGAGGAGAGAAAATTGAAGAAGTGCTTGGTTGTGTCTGCTGAGAGAGAGAGAGAGAGAGAGGGAGAGAGAGAGAAAGAGAAAGAAAGAGAGGGAGGGAGGGAGAGAGAGAGAGAAGGAGAGAGAAAGAGAGAAGGAGAGAGAAAGAGAGAAGGAGAGAGAGAAAGAAAGAGAGAGAGGGAGAGATAGAGAGGAAGGGGGAGAGGGAAAGAGAGAGAGAAAGAGAGAGAGGGAGAGAGAGGGGGGAAGGAGGAGAGGGAGAGAGAGAGGGAGGGAGGGAGAGAGAGAGAGAGAAGGAGAGAGAAAGAGAAAGAGAGAAGAGAGAGAAAGAGAGAAAGAGAAAGAGAGAAGGAGAGAGAGAAAGAGAGAGAGGGAGGGAGAGAGAGAGAGAAGGAGAGAGAAAGAGAGAGAGAGAGAAAGAGAAAGAGAGAGAGAGAGAAGGAGAGAGAAAGAGAGAGAGAGAAAGAAAGAGAGAAGGAGAGAGAAAGAGAGAAAGAGAAAGAGAGAAGGAGAGAGAGAAAGAGAGAGAGAGAAAGAAAGAAAGAGAGGGAGGGAGAGATAGAGAGGAAGGGGGAGAGGGAGAGAGAGAGAGAAAGAGAGAGAGAGAGGAAGGGGGAGAGAGAAGAAGGGGGAGAGGGAGATAGATAAAGAGGGAGAGAGAGGGAGGGAGAGAGAGAGAGAGAAGGAGAGAAGGAGAGAGAAAGAGAAAGAGAGAAGGGGGGGAAGAGAGAGAGAGACTTTTTCCAGATTGAAAAGACCCCGATGCTTACCAAAACAGAGGGGTGTGGAGTGGAGAATGAAGGAGGAAGGTCCATCTTCCTCCTCCTCCTCCTCCTCCTCCTCCTCCTCCTCCTCCTCCTCCTCCTCAGGCCTAGAACAGTAGCTGTTTCATGGCTGGCTGAAGCCGGCCCAACCATTCCCCAGGGGAGATATTTGACATCTGACCCTCGTAACCTGTGTTTAGCACTTTTAAAAGGGACAAGACGCCCCCCCTTCTCCCCCTGGAGAGGTGACCTTAGCAAGGTCTCAATTGCCAGGGCAAAGAGAGGCTATATATATATATTTAAAAGACGGTGTTGAGGAAGGTTGGGAACAGGGCAAAGGGGGGGAGGGGGGAGACGGAAGGGAATTGAACGTAAAACCAGAAGCCCTCTCATCTAGAGGCACCCTTCTCAAATTAACCAGCCCGGCTACATTTAACACGCTTCCCAAATGCCTCAGAAGGGGTCAAAAGGGGCACGGGATGACCCTGGCGTCAAGGGGCCTGTGGCAGGTGGGGGGCAGCGAACCTGGGGGGGGCAGGTAGTTGCTGGCGTTGCTTCCAAAGGGTCCCAGCTCCGCTGAGATCCTCAAACAGCTGCCAAGGATGGCACAAAAAAAAGATTGAACGCAGCAAGCAGGAGGAGAACCGGAGAATGATGGAAAGACTTCGGGTTGCGACTCAGGGAAAAAATCGAGGTGGCCGCATGCTGCACCCCATAAAGCTGCCATCATCCCCGGCCCGAAGAGCTCAGGATTAGGGTTGTCAGATTCAGGGGTGTAGCCCTACCGCCGATGATTCGTGGCCTTGATTTCCCTGATCAAATTTCACTCCTAAAAACTAAATCATAGCACCTCTTTTGTCATTTCTTCATAACACAACAGCAACAGAGTTGGAAGGGACCTTGGAGGTCATCTAGTCCAACCCCTTGCTCACGCAGGAGACCTATACTAGGGATTCGAACCGCCGAACTGCCGACCTTTCTGACCGACAAGCTCAGCGGCTGTCTTAGCCACTGAGCCAATGACTCTGTTTATTCCCGGTGAGCTAGGTCGGACTACAGTGCCCATAAGGCTGGCTGGTTGGCTAAATGGGAGCCATCGGACAGATGGGCCAATGACACTCATGTAATACCTGGTCTTCAAATGTCAGATGAGCTTTCACGCATCTTCCAGAATTGAGCTGCTCCCACCTCGGCACCTTGGTGGACTTCAACTCCCAGAATTCCCTAGCCAGCATGGACTTCTGGGAGTTGAAGTCCACCCGTTTTCCCCGTGCCAAGGTTGAGAAAACACTGCTTCAAAAGCAGTGCTTTCTCTCCCAAAAAAGAGGGCGTTTGGAAATTTCACCTCTGTTTCCAAGGACGGAGAAGATTGTACCTCAAGGAGGGAAGCAAGTTGGACAACCATTTGTCTGAAATGATATAGGGCCGTGATGGCAAACCTATGGCACGCGTGCCACAGGTGGCACGCGGAGCCATATCTGCCGGCACGCAAGCCGTTGCCCTAGCACAGCTCCAGCACGCTTGTGCACGCCAGCCAGCTGATTTTCGGCTCGGTGGAGGCTCTGGGAGGGCGTTTCCGGCCTCTGGAAGACTCTGGAGCCTGGGGAGGGCGAAAAACGGGCCTACCGGGCCCACCGGAAGTCGGGAAAGGGGCCATTTCCATTTCTCTGGAGGGCCTCCGGGGGGGGACCCGAGAGGCCATTTTCGTCCTCCCCAGGCTCTAGGGGGCGGGGCAGCATGGGGTGGGGTAGGGTGCGCATGCGCAGGGGGTGGGGCACGGGGGGGCATTGAATTATGGGTGTGGGCATGTGCACGCTCTCGGCACCTGAGGAAAAAAAGGTTCGCCATCACTGATATAGGGTCTCCTGCTTGACGGGGTTGGACTAGAAGGCCTCCCAAGGTCCCTCCCACCTCTGTTACTCTGCTATGCGCATTACTTTTCTCCCTAAGATATTTACTGATCTGCTTGTTTTCTGAGGCTAGCTATTATATCTTTAGGTCTTGTTCTCCTTTATTAACAAGCATCATTTGAACCCAGTTGGGGGGCTCCGGGGGAGGGAAACTCTCTCTTTTGCATCGGCTGATAAAAATCAAAGCAAAGTCTCCATTTTTAAGATGCAGGATGAAGGCAGAAATATGCTTTTTTTTTCTCCTCCCTTTGAGCATTTCCCCCACCCTTGTGTGTGTGTGTGTGTGTGTGCTGTCATTTGGGGAAATAAATGTTCAGCTTCAGTAGAATCCATTGTGTCTTTGATGGGAACATTGTTTTCCAGGAAAAGCTTCGGGCAAAGTCGAAATAAGCTCGACGTTTTGGAGAATTTAAAGGGAGCAAAATCTGTTCGTTTGTTGAGGAAAACAGGCTTTGATGGTCTTCAAGACCAGCAGACCTTAGTAAAGACAGGGGAATGAGCCAATTGATGGAAGCTTTTTCAGATCCAAACCTGAAATAAGGAGGTCTTGTTGGAAGAGCGGTCTCCTGCAATCGTAGTGGTCCATCTCCGGAGTTTTTCCAAGAAAAGACAGGATGGTTACTGCCCTGGGCAAGGGGTTGGACTAGAAGACCTCTAAGGTCTCTTCTATGAACTTCAGACCACCAGAGGAGAAAACTTCCTTCTCCCTACCCTGAAAATTCTGTTTTTTAAAACTAATTTTTAATTAGGTTATTACAGGGGTGGGTTCCACTTACCTTCGCCACCGGTTCGCATCGCGATGTTTTGCGCGCACGTTCCCTCGTGCAATTTGGCTTCCGCGCATGCTCAGTAGCTGGAATCAGCCCGAAACACAGCTGAGGAGCCGATCAGCTGTGCTTCCGGGGAAGGAATAAAGGTCACTTTAAACCCGGAGGGCCTTTTTACAAGCAGCAGAACAGGAAAAACCTTCAAAACAGTAAAAATAAAAAATAGCAAAAAATTCCCCAAAAAAGATGGCGGCGCCCACGGACCGGCACCAGCCGATCCAGTTCAGTGATGTCACCAGCGGGTCGCTACAGGTTCTGGAGATCTGGTCCGAACAGGGAGGAACCCGCCACTGGGTTATTAAATATTATAAAATACCCTGTTTCCCCCAAAATAAGACCTCCCCTGATAATAAGCCCAATCAGGCTTTTGAGTGCATGGCAGTAAGGCCAAGCACTTATTTCAGGGTTCAAAAAATATATGACAGGGTCTTATTTTTGGGGAAACACGGTACAGAATACAAAAGTAAATAAAAGAACAATGAGGATGAAAGGGAAAGGGGGAAGAGAAGTGAGGAAAGGTAGGGAAAATAAACGAGAAAGAAGCATTGACTTTCAACTCTCTCTGTTGCAGTAAAATAAGGCCTTTAGCATCAAATCACAGCTTTTTGCTTTTCCACAGTAATACGAACGAGTCATTTCTATAAAAATCTATCAATCATCATTTCCTTTTTACAACCCCATAATCCCTTGCGGGCAAGGATGGTTTTTACTTACCTTCCTTACCGATTTGCAAATGTGAGCACACGCTCACCACCTCAGGATATACGCATGGCCTTCTGCGCATGCACCTTAGACGCATGCGAGCCTTCCGCGCATGCGCCCAACCTCAAAAACGTGCACAAATAATAGAATAGAACAGAACAGAACAGAACAGAACAGAACAGAACAGAATAGAATAGAATAGAATAGAATAGAATAGAATAGAATAGAATAGAATAGAATAGAATAGAAGGGGGTGGGCCTACCCGCAATTTCTGCTACTGGTTCGGGCGAACCGGACCAAACCGGCTGAATCACAACTCTGCTTGCGGGGTGGAGTCTGGGCAACTGAGTGGAGCAGAGTGTTTACTGGCCAGATGCCCTTCCTGTCGCCAATGCGGAATCTATTAAAAAATCTATCAATCTAATCGATTAAAACCCAAAGTCAAGGTTACATTCTTTTCCACACCAAGCATGAAATATAGAAAGCGGTTTCCATGCGGAAACAAAAGCACTCATGTTCTTTTCTTTAATCAAAGTATAGTCAGTTTTGCCATTTCAGCCAACTCCGTCAACTTCTGCAACCATTCTTCCGTGGTAGGTATCGAAGGGCCTTCCCATTTTTGCGTGTACAATAGTCTCGCTCAGCGGTAGGTATTCACATTATGCTACTACCGGTTCGCCCTGTGCGCGCCCGCTTGCTTCATGCATGCGTGTATGCGCATGTCCGGTTTGGACGGGCACCTGCCTTCCGTGCATGCACCGGCCTTCCGTGCATGCGCCCAGCCTCAAATACGTGCCTCAATAGGATGGCATTTCCGCTACTGGTTTGGGCGAACCGGTCCGAACCGGCTGAATACCGGTCTTGCTGCTGTGTAGTAACAAAGTTCCAAATTTTTTCTCCAGTTCTTTTTCCATTAGTCCCTACTCCTGCCCTGAAAGTTTTGACCCACTGGTCAAGCCTCAGGTTTGATTCCACAGAGGTCTCTAGGTCAAAGCTCTTAGCTTCTAACTCTGTCTCTGTCTCTGACCCATCTATTGATTTGGACCCAGAGCAGAAAACAGGTACGCCTACACACCTGTGTCCCAGGTGGGCAAGGCAGCCGGAGGGGTTGGGCAGAGGCCAAGTACGAATCCACCCATGCAGTTGAAACAGAACATGGTTTATTCTGGTCCCCAAGAACTGCCGGAAGGGCTTGGCGGAGACCAAGAAACAGTGAGGTTTCTTGCCGAGTGTTCCTTTTATTTTTATTTCTTAAGCCACCTCGCCCCATCGGGCTTCACTTAAGCCGATGTACCTATAAGCGAGGGGAGGGGGGTCTTTGGGGAAGGGGGGGTCGCTGCGTTTGAAATGCTTTAGATATGGAAATCTTGGCCAGTTGTTTGCAATTTTCTACCCGCCAATAACCCGAACCTGATGGACTCAAAAGTTTCGGAGCCTCGACGTGATTTCCTAGCTCCGAAAGTTTTGGAGCCGATCCAGAGATTGGGAGACAAATGGTTTCCATAGGAGAAGAAAATACGTTATTGGGGGGGAGGGAATTTGGATGGGGAGAAAAAGGCAGAATTTGTGGGGTGTTTTTCTTTTTAACAAGAAAACAAGCTTCCTTGCACCTCGGGCTCTTTCCCACACTTCGTAAATAACTTTTTTTTTTTTTTTGGTAATTATTTTTATACGTCAAGGGTGCCTATCAAGAGTCAGAAAGGATCAAATAATCCTCTTTCCGTCTCCACAATCTTATTAAAAGGCACAGGGGCGTTTAAGGCTTCAAGGCTGCCCCCGATTTTGGTCCGCTCTAGCCAACGGTTGCTCTCTTTCCACAAGCCCTTAAGTGCGTAAGCGTGAAAAACAAACCAAAACCCACATTTACAAAAGGGTTTGATTTTTGTACTAAGCGATAATAGCCAAGCAGTAACCAACGGGGTGGAGAAAATTTGGAATCCGAATGGGATTTCAAGACCTCTTCATTTTTATATTGGCTTCCATCACCTCTTATTGGGAGCTTTACACCGGTTCTAGAGACAAACCGAGTTTGTTTGTTTGTTTGTTTGTTTGTTTATTGGTTTGTTTGTTTGCTTGTTTTGTCAACATGTACGAGATAACAGGTATAAATATAAACATGAACATGAACACAGGAAATGGGTATGAATCAGAGGTGGGTTCCTCCCGGTTCGAACCGGTTTGCCCGTACCGGTAGCAACCCACTGGTGAAGTCACGATGACATCACGGAACCAGTTCGGTCGGTGCCGGTCCATGGGCGGTGCCATCTTTTTTTAAAAAATTTTTTTTAATTTATTTTGAATTTTTTCTTCTTCTGCACATGCGCAGAAGTCGAGTTTCCGGCACTGCACATCTTGTTTTCAGCTTTTTAAAAAAAAAATTTTGAGGGGATTTTTTGGGCACTGCGCATGCGCGCACCCACAAGGCGAGGCCACGCGGCGCGGGAGGAAGCGAACCGGCAGTGAGGTAAGTTAGAACCCCTGGTACGAATGAATGGGGACAATAGGACAGGGACGGTAGGCACGCTGGTGCGCTTATGCACGCCCCCTTACAGACCTCTTGGGAATGGGGTGAGGTCCACAGTAGACAGTTTTAGGTTGAAGCTATGGGGGTTTGAGAAAGTAACAACGGAATCAGATAGAGCATTCCAGGCACTGACCACTCTGTTGCTGAAGTCGTATTTTCTGCAATCGAGTTTGCAATCGAGTTTGCTAAGCAAAAGTTGGTGCAGAAGAACTATGTTCGTTTCTCCAGAGTCTGCAAATCAATTCAGATTGAAGGAATTCACTGGGGAATGTTTGATCTGAATCATCTTTAAATCTGTGACAAGCTGTCCACCCAAGAGAGCTTCTCTTTTGCATCAGAGCTGGCCACTGGCCTGAGTAGAGAAATACGACCATCCTAAGTGACCCGGTCAAGGGAGATCACGACTTGAATTTTCCTTCTGCACCTAAGCTCATTGCTTCTCCTGGATCCAGGTGTTCTCCTGGATCTTTGTCCCCGTCGGTCAACTGAAACCTTGGAACTGACCATCCTTTTAAGAAAGAGGGGGCATCTTTAGCTCCCAGAAACCTTCGCCACGAATGAGGGATGCTGGGAACTGTAGTTTACCCCTTTCTGAAGGACCAAAAGAAGACCCATGTTGACCTCAACAGGATACCTCCCCAACATGGATCAAAGGCCCTGTCCTGGGTCTGTCTGCCCTTCGGGAGCTCATCCCTTAGCCTTCCCCTCTCCCCTTTTTTCCTCCTCCTCCTCCTCCCCCTTTCGCTTGACAAACTTAGAAGGCGACATCCGTTGGCCGCCACGATCTGTCGGCGTGACTTAATACGTACCGCTAATTAAGAAATAAGTTGCTGGGCTGGTTCCGCAGCAATCATTTAAGAGAGTTTACTACCCACGGTCGGCTGCCTCAAAAATCATCATTACACCATGCCACTTATGGGCATAAAATTTCTCGTTTTCTGCTTTTCACCGGCCTCACCCTGGAATCTTGGTTGGGCTTTATTTATAAATTTGCACTCAAACAATAGCAATAAGCCCATTCCTAGAGTGTTGCAAATCAGAAATTTGTCGACGTGGTTCCCCCACCCACCCACCCTCTGCGCCCGCCACCTTGCAGGGGTGACGTTTCCCCCTCCCTCCCTCTCTCTCTCTTTCTTTCTCTCTCTCTCTCTCTTTTTTTTTTTTTTTTTGCTTGGGAACTGTGACCAGCTGGGAAAAGGGGGGCTGGTGGGTGGGGGCGGGGAGCAGGATGAAGATTGATTGGAGCTGAGGGGGGGCAGTGTGCCGAGGGTGGGGGGAAAGCTAAAACGCAGCCCCTTTTACAAGGAGAGGCTACGTTGGGCATCGTTGCAAGGACGTTTCTCGGACCATCAGAGTTTGCATCCTGCAAAATATATTTAAACCCCAAATTTGGCTTGGACCCCAGGGCTCAGGCATGGCTCACCCTCTGCCAGAAGAGCCCGAACCCCCTCCCCATTGCCCAGGGCAGCCCTCAGACACCCCCAACCACAGCTTGGATGGCAAGGTTTATTTTAATGCTTTAGTGATCTTTAAAAGGGAATTGAGTGTGTGGGTGGGTTTCTTGGGGACTTTAAAATGATTTCTTAAAGGTTTTCAATGTTGGTTCCCTCTTTGCTGTGGCCTCCGTTTACAAAAAGTGATTCCCCCCCACCTATTCACCAGGTTGGAAGACCCTCAAAATCAGCTATCTTCTGGGGTGGGGCCCCCAAAAACACACTTCCAGCATCCTCTGTGGGAGATCTTGTTTGGGCAACTAAGCATGAATGGTCAATATTTTTATTACCCATTCGTCTTTGGGGGAGAATAAGGTAGACATGTTTAACTAAGCGGTTTTTCTTCCATTTCTTTTATTTCTTCAACCTCCATCCTCCTCACCTCCGGGAGTCGTCCGTGGCCCCTCTGTGGCCTTGTCTCCTTTCTCCACCAAATGTTCCCACCCACCCTTTGCTTCTGAGGCTCCCCAAGGAGAGGTGGGCTCCACGTACTGTAACAACCGGTTCGCCCAGCACCGGAAATGTGAGCGCGCGCCGTCCGCGCATGTGTGCAGCGTCACAAAACATGACAATTCGCTCGCGGGCGCGCTGTCCACACGTGCGTGCGATGTCAAACGACACAGCGATATAGGACGGGATTGCGCCCGGGTGGGTGGGCCACCCAATGGTCGCTACTACCAGTTCGCCTGAACCGGTGCGAACCGGCTGAATGCCACCACTGTCCCCAAGGATGGTCTGAGGGTGTTGCAATCCTCCAGCGATGACTTACAATTCGCTTTTAAGGTGGGCAAAACCTGCTAGGCAGAGGTCTCCAACCTTGGCAACTTTATGAGGTGTGGACTTCAAATCCCAGAATTCCTCAGCCAGCCATGCTGGCTGAGGAATTCTGGGAGTTGAAGTCCACACCTCATAAAGTTGCCAAGGTTGGAGACCTCTGTGCTAGAGGATAGAAAAAGATATTATAAGTCACTTTTATTAAAATGAGTGCACGCTAGCATGAAAGGACAATTCTAGGGTCTCAAATAAGTGGGACACGGGATGGCCTTAGCTGCTCCTTACCTCTATGAGGCAAGTTGCTCAACCTTTGGATGTGGGGAGAGCTTACTTCCCTTTGCAGACCCCACGTTCTTCCTCTTCTGATCTTCATCAACGGATGGAAAAATCCAGAAGCTTTTTGGAATCCACCTAGAGTTCCATCTCTTGAGCTTGGAATGAACTCTTAGAACATTTCTAGTTTGATGGTTGCTAAATAGTCAACCGGATGTGCACCCCTAAATTAGATTGGTTATGTTTTTCCACCATGCTTCATTTTAACAGACAGGTAAAAATGTGGTCCTCTCTGTGCTGGTATTAGTAAAAGGGGCTTGTGGATTGACAAAAGTTGAGTATTGTCATGTTTATTTTCTTACATGGAAAGAAATTACTTCACAGCTAAGAACGGGAACTGATGTGAGCGTCCTTAACCAATATACAGTTTGAGCTTAATTGTACCAATAATGGGGTACAGTTGACGTACAGGTACTTCCTATGTCTATCTCAAGATTTGTTTTTAGGGCTTGTTCAACTTTCTTGGTCCTTTCTGGACTCTCCTTTCAATTTCAGTTGGGACTAGAACTTCGGTGATAAAACATACGATGAACGGTTGCAGGAACTGGGCACAGCTAGTCTAGCGAAGAGAAGGACCAGGGGAGACAGGATAGCAGTCTTCCAATATTTGAGGGGCTGCCACAGAGAGGAGGGGGTCAAGCTATTTTCCAAAGCACCAGAAGGCCAGACAAGGAACAATGGATGGAAACTGACCAAGGAGAGATTCAACCTGGAAATAAGGAGAAGTTTTCTGACAGTGAGAACGATCAACCCATGGAACAGAAGTTGCCTTCAGAAGTTGTGGGAGCTTCATCACTGGAAGCTTTCAAGAAGAGACTGGACTGCCATCTGTCAGAAATGGTGTAGGATCTCCAGCTTGGGCGGCGGAGGGGGGTTGGACTAGATGACCTACAAGGTCCCTTCCAACTCTGTTAATCTGCTTATCAGAAGCCAGCTGGAAAGGTTGCAGATCGCAGTCACATGGCCCCCAGAATCCCCCAACCCACATACATACACAAATGCCAGTTGCCAAGTGCCCAAATTTTGATCATGTGGCCGTAAAGATGCTGCAATGCTCATAAGTGCGAGGACTGGAGGAAAGAGGTGAGCCGAGGTGGCGCAGCGGTTAGAGGCAGGTACTGCAGGCCACTTTAGCTGACACTGATCCGCAGGTCAGCGGTTCAAATCTCACCGGCTCAAGGTTGACTCAGCCTTCCATCCTTCCGAGGTCGGTAAAATGAGGACCCAGATTGTTGGGGGCAATATAAATATATACATTGCTTACTGGTGTAAGCCGCTTAGAGAGTGCTTGCACTGTGAGGCGGTATATAAATCTCACAAATAAAGAAAGAAAGAAAGAAAGAAAGAAAGAAAGAAAGAAAGAAAGAAAGAAAGAAAGAAAGAAAGAAAGAAAGAAAGAAAGGTATGTTTGTGGACTCTTGAAAGAGTCCAGCTGTTGGATTATCATTTTCAAAAGCGGACATCAGGAATAAACTCATTTTTAATATTTCAACACAGAAACACCCCTGGGGTGCTCATTTGCTAAGATTGAATTTTGCCCCACTCAACTGCTCCGAGACAGCTAGCAAAATATCCCCTATTTGAAACAAGTTTGCTCTCACAAATTAGAATCAACACGTCCTGTGTTTTCCCTTTAATGGGCAATTTTCCTATTAAGGGGGATTTTCAAACCCATTTAAACCCTTTCTATTGAAAACCAAAACCAAAACAGGTTCGTTGCTTGCATTGCTTGCTCTGCGCATCATTTTCTGAAAAACAGATGAATTATAAATACTGTATGTGGTCGGGAACCTCTGGAGTTGTTGGTGGTTTTTTTTGTTTTTTTAAACAATTGCAAAAAAACTAACTTGTTTGCCACGGATGTGTAAATCTGCTGCGTAGACGTCCACCGTCCTTTCTGAGTCCTTTCGAACATAGGAACTTGCAAAAAGCAGGGAGTCGATCTAAATTTGAGGAGTATGGGTCAAAAGATGGGTAGAATTATAGTGTGCAAATTGACCCACAGGAAAGCCCCGGAAAGCATCATTTCTGGAGCCTTCAAGATCTGCAAAGAGGCTCATCTTTTGTTTCTTTGTTTGTTTTTAATTTTGCAGAGAAATAAGTTTTAGAAATAAATAAGTGCTAGACTACGGAAGAAGTTTTATCTTGCTCCTTATAAGGTTTCCCCCTCTCCTCCTCCTCCTCCTCCTTTTCTCCCTCTACCGACCCTCCTCGCCCGCCCCCCCCAATGCCTTTTTCCAGGCCACTGAAGGGGTCTCTTAATATTCAAGCCATACCTTCTCCCGCAGCCGCACTGAGGGGCTGACATGGCCCACTTTATTGAATATCACTTTGCAAAGCTGTCAGCAGGACATTCAGTGCCTCCCGGCCCCCTAAGGTGCCTGTCCAGGCAGTTCTAAAGAGATTCACACCAAACAGAGAAAAAAAATTAAATAAATGGGGAGATTTCTCTCCCTCCCTCCTCTCTCTCTCTCTCTCTCTCTCTCCCTCTCTCCTTTCTCTCTCCCTCTCTCCTTTCTCTCTCTCTGTCTTCTCTCTCTCTGTCTCTCTCCCTCTCTCCTTTCTCTCTCCCTCTCTCTCTCTCTCTTTCTCTCTCTCTCTCTTTCTTTTTGTCCAAGGTGAGACAATGCAGGCGGGGGAGAAAGAGCAACAGATGACGGGTGATAAAGCGCCCAGCGACGCAGGAATATCTTTCTTTTCACTTGGGCACCCCGGTTCTTTTTTCTTTTTTTCTTTTTCTGTCACTTCCATTCTCTTCTCCCTCTTTTTCTTTCCCGCTTTTTTCCTCTGGGAAGGAAGGAGAGGCGGAGGGTTTGATTGCAAGGACTGTCACTCTCTTTGTTTGGTATTGTTTCTCTTTTAAAGCCAGCTCCCTTCATAAGCCTTTCTTTCTTTTCTTTCTTTCTTTCTTTCTTTCTTTCTTTCTTTCTTTCTTTCTTTCTTTCTTTCTTTCTTTCTCTTTCTTTCTTCCCTCCCTCTTTCTTTCTTTCTTTCTTTCTTTCTTTCTTTCTTTCTTTCTTTCTTCCTTCTTTCCTTTCCTTTCCTCCCTCGCTCTTTCTCTTTCCTTCCTTCTTTCTTTCTTTCTTTCTTTCTTTCTTTCTTTCTTTCTTCCCTCCCTCTTTCTTTCTTTCCTTCCTTCCTTCCTTTCCTCCCTCTTTCTTTCTTTCTTCCTTTCCTTTCCTTTCCTCCCTCCCTCCCTCTTTCTCTTTCCTTCTTTCTTTCTTCCTTTCTTCCTTCCTTCCTTTCCTTTCCTTTCCTCCCTTCCTCCCTCTTTCTTTCTCTTTCCTTCTTTCTTTCTTTCTTTCTTTCTCTTTCTTTCTTTCTTTCTTTCTTTCTTTCCTTCCTTCCTTCCCTCCTCCTTCCCTCCCTCCTTTTCCTTCCTTCCTTCCTCCCTTTCTTCCCTTCCTTCCTTCCTTCCCTTCCTTTCTTCCTTCCCTCTTTCTTCCCTCCCTCCTTTCTTCCTTCCTTCCTTCCCTCTTCCCTCCATCCTCATTCATTCATTCATTCTTCCCCTCTCACTCCACTCATGCTTCTGAAATGTGGTCACTTAATGTTTTAGCAAGAAGGATTTTTTAAAAAGGAAGATCCTGGCCAGCCACAATTGACGTCCTTCACCTGTCGACGTAAGCTCTGAAGCTTGATGTAGAAGCCCCGTGATTGGGGGCCCCAAAACACAATTTAGATTGACATGTGGTGCGAATTCTGCCGGTGGAGACGCAAGGCTTCGCTTTGAAGGAGAAGATCCATAAATATGTCACTTGAGGAACGTCGCAATCCTCCATTCAGGACAGCTTTGGCCTCTTGATGAGAAGCCCACCAGTAGAAGGAGTCTAAGGAGTCTTTGAAAAAAGTTCAGGGAGAGAACTGGAAGTGAAGTGAACTGAAGAAAAGTAGCTATTTGTCCATTGGAGGGAAGTTTGGCTCAAAATGTCATAATTTCAACCTGACCCTAGAGCTGGCTCAGGTGAACTTCCTAGCCCCCAAACCTATCTTGAGAACCACACTTGCGAAGTTGCCCCTGGGTGCAAGAGGTTGACCACTCTCTGTGGACACCAGTGGGGCAACATAATTGATTACAGTGCCCTGGTGGCGCAGTGGTTAGAATGCAGTATTGCAGGCTGACTCTGCCCACTGCCAGCAGTTCGATTCTGACCGGCTCAAGGTCGACTCAGCCTTCCGTCCTTCCGAGGTGGGTAAAATGAGGACCCAGATTGTTGGGGGCGATAGGCTGACTCTGTAAACTGCTTAGAGAAGGCTATAAAAGCACTGTGAAGCGGTATATAAATCCAAGTGCTATTGCCCTTCCATCCATCCATCCATGATGCACAGTGGTTAGAATACAGCATTGCAGGCTGACTCTGCTCACTGCCAGGAGTTCAATCCTGACCGGCTCAAGGTTGACTCAGCCTTCCATCCTTCCGAGGTCGGTAAAACGAGGACCCAGATTGTTTGGGGGCAAGATGTTGACTCTGTAAAACACTTAGAGAGGGCTGTAAAAGCACTGTGAAGCGGTATGTAAGTCTAAGTGCTATTGCTAAGTGTGATTCTTGGGGACCCCTCTGGAACAACTATTGACAGAAGAATGATCTTCTACAGAGCACACTCTATTCCACCCAAAACCTTGTTGTAAACTCCAAAACGGGCATTGCAGCTTCGGTTACAGCTGGCTAGTTCCAGGCGCTGCATTGGCCATTGACAAAGCGCCTTTGACGCTTGTCCCCAGCTGAGTTTTAAATGACTTTTTCATTTTTCTAGACCCGCCGTCTTGTCTGTTTGGTATTCTCGGGCCTCCTTGCCAATGTGCATTCTCATTCTGCTGCAACTGAATTACTAGATTAAAACGCATATCAACGATTACAATATATATATATATATATATGTGTGTGTGTGTGTGTGTGTGTGTGTGTGTGTGTGTGTGTGTGTAATTTTTTTCCCTACAGCTCCAGGTTTCACGCCGCGCAAAACCTTAAACTATGTTAAAGTGTAATCAAAACTTGCCTGGAGGGTAAGAGTTAGGAGGAGAGGTTGGGGGGAAGAAGAAGCCTGAATGAATCAGATTCATTTCGGCTCATTCTAGCAATCGAGAACTTCATCTTGGCAGTTAAAAAAATAAACTACACCAGGGGTAGAGTTGTTTTTATTTTGCAGGATATCATGCGGTCCAGATCGCCCCCTCGTCTCTCATGTTGGAAGCTCTGTTTAAGAAGGTCAGTTAGTTTGCATTCAGGTGCATTTTAGTAGCTACCTTGCTGTGCTTCCCCAAAACAAGAATAGAATAGAATAGAATAGAATAGAATAGAATAGAATAGAATAGAATAGAATAGAATAGAATAGAATAGAATAGAATAGAATAGAATAGAAAATATGGAATGGAATGGAATGAAAAATAGAATAGAGGAGAGGAGAAGAGAAAATATGGAATTGAATGGAATGAAGAACAGAACGGAATGGAAAATAGAATAGAAAATAGAATAGAAAATAGAATGGAAAATAGAATGGAATAGCATAGCATAGAAAATTTAGAATAGAATAGAATAGAATAGAATAGAATAGAATAGAATAGAATAGAATAGAATAGAATAGAATAGAATAGAATAGAATAGAAAATATGGAATGGACTGGAATGGAATGAAAAATAGAATAGAGGAGAGGAGAAGAGAAGAGAAAATATGGAATTGAATGGAATGAAGAATGGAATGGAATGGAATAGAATAGAATAGGAATAGAATAAAACAAAATAGAATAGAATAGAAAATAGAATGGAGTGGAGTGGAGTGGAGTGGAATAGCATACCATAGCATAGAAAATTAGAATAGCATAGCATAGCATAGAAAATTAGAATAGAATAGAATGGAAGGAATAGAATAGAATAGAATAGGATGTAGGAATAGAATAGAATAGAATGTAGGAATAGAATGTAGGAATAGAATAGAATAGAATAGAATAGAATAGAATAGAATAGAATAGAATAGAATAGAATAGAATAGAATAGAATAGAATAGAATAGAGCTGGAAGGGACCTTGGAGGTCTTGTAGTCCAACCCCCTGCTCAAGAGACAAGTGACTATCCACCCTCTTCTTAAAAACCTCCAGTGATGAAGCACCCACAACGTCTGAAGGCAACTTCTGTTCCACTGGTCCATTGTTCTCACTGTTAAGGAAGTTTCTACTTAATTCCAGGTTGCTTCTCTCCTTGGTTAGTTTCCATCCATTGTTTCTTGTCTTGCCTTCGGGTGCTCTGGAAAATAAGTTGACCCCCCTCCTCTTTATGGCAGCCCCTCAAATACCAGAATACTGCTACCATGTGTCCCCCTGGTCCTTCTTTTCTCTAGACCAGCCATGCAACCGTGCCCAACGCCTGCAACCAAAGCAAAGAGACCAGGGAGTTATCTGCAACTGCCCAAAACACTATCTTTCATTGGATAGCTTAATAGCTGTGACGATGAGGATTCTTCTGTATTTACAGGGCAGGACAGACTTATAATTATCCCAACAGTGTCAAAAGATACATCATTAGGGGCTCCTGATTGAGAGTTATCACGTCTTCCCAATGCGCTCGCGAGCTCCAACCGCCAGTTTTTCGCCGTCTTGGTGTCCTTCCAACGGATTGCAACTCCCAACATCTGCAGCCGGCGTGGCTGCTTCGATCAGGAATTTGGCAAGCGTGCTCCAAGGTTGGGAATTCTCAGGGGAAAGCATGACGGATATCCAGATGGGACCAGAAGGGAGGAGAGCGAAGGGAAGGCAAGAAGGAAAGGATCCGGAGTCTGCCTCCCTGAACATGCCAGCCACCCGTCAGTTTAATGAATGCGTCTCCATGTTCCAGCCGGGACGGCAAATCCTTCCAGGCCTTCTGAAGGGTTCTTGAGGGAAACTAAGCCATTCCTCGGTGCTCTTGGAGGGCCGGTGGAAAGATGGAGGGTCTCAGCGTGGCCAATTTCTGCCTAATCCTGTTGATTAATTTAACTTCAAGGGTTAGAGTCCCTCTGAAGTGAGGGAAGCGTTGCGCGGGTGTGAGCGGAGGGAAGGAAGGACGGGGAGGGGGGAAAATAATTCTTCCTTCTCGCGTCGGATGGAGGGAGAAAACAAGTGACATTCTGGAATAAGTCCGGAAGAGCTTTTATCAGTCTCGGTCGGATTAAAGCAGGGGGTGTCAAACGCAAGGCCCACGGGCCGGATCCGGCCCACGGGATGCTTAAATCTGGCCCGTTGGGCCGGCCTGGAAATAGCAAATAAGTGGCCTGCGGTGCCTCTGGCAGCCAAAAGGGGGCGCAGGGGGCCACATGCGGCCCCTCCGTACCCTGTTTTGGCCAGCCAAGTGCTACAGGAATAAATGTATTCACGTTTTCGAGGCTCTGCGTATGCGCGGAAGACGCACGCGCACACATGTGAATGTGGGTCGTCCTTGACGGACAACCGCAATTGAGCCCAAGGTTTATGTCGCTAAGCGAGACACTTGCGAAGTGAATTTTTGCCACATGCTACGACCTTCCTTGCCAGGGCGGTTCAGTGAATCGCTGCAACTTGTTAAGTTAGTCACACGGTCGTTAAGTGAACTTTGCTGGTCAGAAGGTCGCCAAAAGGGGAATCACGTGACCCCCGGGACACTGCGACCATCATAAATGTGAACCAGTTGCCAAGCATCTCAGTTTTGATCACGTGACCCCGGGGATGCTGCAACAACGGTCGTAAGTGTGGAAAACGGTCCCGAGACCCTTTTTTTTCAGTGCCGTTGTAACTTTGAATGGTCACTAAATGAACCGTTGTAAGTCGAGGACTGCCTGTACTTCAAATCCAGATCTTGGTCAGAACTCAGAACATTCGGTATTCCTGCCCTTGTGCGAACACATCCAAGAGACTTGGATAATCTGGCGGTGACTCTCTTCTGAGAGTCTACCTCACAGGGATGTTGTGGAGTTAAAAAAAGGCAGGGCCATTCTTATACGCTGCCTTTGAGGAGAAAATACAACAAGAAATTCAAAATATACCACCAGAGCAGTGGTTGATAATAGGGATTGTCTCCAGATTGTTCTACTTTCCAGAAGATGAGGAAAGGACCCCACTTCTAAGCAACCAGAGTTTATCCTATTATATTTAATATATTATTAAATAGTTAATATATTTAGCAAACTAGTTGAGGAGCTCCACCTCGTTACCATCGGAAGCTGTTTCCAATCCATCCTTTGGTCTCCCCAATATTAACAATTTTAACAAACAAAAAAAATGCTTTTCAAAGTCTTGGCAAAAAAGTAGGATAATCAGAAGAGGGCTGCGAACCTCTAGCCCAACACTAGAGGGCAGGAAAGTCATTTTTTTTTAAAGGGGGGAGCTGCTACCACCTGGTGGCCACCTGCATTTTTGCAACTAGTTGTGGTTGTTTCCTGGTTTTGTTCCAATATCTCAGGGGCTACCCCAAAGAAGTGGGTGTCAGCCTATTCTCCCACGCACCTGAGGGCAGGACAAGAAGCGACGGATGGACACTAATGAAGGAGAGAAGCAACCGAGAACTCGGGAGAAATTTCCTGACAGTGAGAACAATTCATCAGTGGAATGGTTTGCCTCCAGGAGTTGTGAGTGCTTCAACACTCAACAGGTTTTTAAGAAAAGATTGGGCAACCGTTTGTCTGAAATGGAATAAGGATTCCTGCCTGAGCAGAGGGTTGGACTAGAAGACCTCCAAGGTCCCTTCCAAACTCTCTTATTCTGTTTTCCCTCTCTGGAGGACATGGCTGCCCTCAATGAGAGGTGGTGCATCACACACAGGAGAACGGTGACCCTGACTTCTGGAACACAGGGTAGTCCTCAACTTGCGACTGGTTGCTTAGCGACCGTTCAAAGTTGCCGCGGACACCCCACCCCACCCCACCCCAAGAAGTCGAAATTACAAAATTGCAGCTCCCGCCAGTTACGGCCATCCTCCCTGTTGTTCACCCTTGCAACTGATTGCAAGGACGCTGCAACCTGGCACTCTTCTGCAAGCCAATGGGTCTTCTCGCGAGTCAGTGGGCAGCTTGGCTTTTTTTTTTTCCTTTTTTTTTTAAGGAGGCTCCTTTAAAAAAAAAAACAAATTTGAACCTGCTTTAAAAAAAAAAAAAAACGATGGTGAGAATTTGCACCTGGCTGCAGAAGAGACAGGAGGAGGCCATGAGGCCTGCATCATCTTGCAGGGAAGCTGAGCCTGGCGTCACATCGGCGAAAAGAGTTAGGGGTGGGTGGGCTGTGGGGCCTGGAGGGGCTTGAGGAGCAGGCCGAGGCCTGCAACGCCCTGGTGCCGGTGGGGGGCTTTTGCTGCCAGCTTTGGGCTCTCCTTGGGCCAGCTGGGAAGCAGGCTGAGCCCTGGGGAGGGGACCCTGAGGGGCAGGGGGAGGCCTTGGGGGTGCTGGGGGGGGAAGAGGTAGGCCGAGGCCTACAAGCTGTAACAGCCCCCCCCCCCCCAAGGGCTTGTAGCTTCTTTAAGCTCCCTTGCCTGGCTAAATGGCTGCCTTGGGGTTAGGCCCAGGCTTGGGGGGACCCTGAAGGGAAGGGGGCAGCCTGTGTGTGGGAGGGGGGGGAGAAGTAGGCCGAGGCCTACTACGGGCTGTAATTTTTTTGCTTTAGGCCAAGGAAGTCCAACCTTGGCCATTTATAAGACTTGTGGACTTCAACTCCCAGAATTCCCCAGCCAGCCATTGCATGCTGGCTGGGGAATTCTGGGAATTGGAGTCCACAGGTCTGAAAGTTGCCACGGTTGGACACCGCTGGCCATGGGTGGCTGAATGGCCAGATTGAGAGAAGGCCAAAGCCTGGAGGGGGGACCTTGAGGGGCATAAAAGGAGCCCCAAGTGCCTCAGGAGTGGGGGGAGAATTTGGGACCCCCAAGACAGGCAGGCCTGGGCCTGAAGACCCCTTCAAAGGCCTCTTTCATCTTCACTTAATTTAACAACTTGCACATTCATTTTAAACAATTGCTTTGGAGAGATCAGGGATTGGTTGTTAAGTGAGATGTTCCACAACAGCTGTCGCAACATGCAACTGGCCATTATGGTCATAAGTCGAGGACTACATGTAAAGAAACGAAATTATGGAGGGAAGTCCTTATTTTTGACTATAGATATTACTTATTCACATCAATTTTTTTCTTTATTGCTTTGGTTGGATTCACTCTGTGTGTGTGTGTGTGTGTGTGTGTGTGTGTGTGTGTGTGTGTGTGTGTGTTACTATTTTTAAATTGTTTTAACTTTTGCATTTCTGTGCCTTTTCCTGGCCTGATTTATTTTATTAATCTAGTACATTTATATACCACCCATCTTGCCACAAGGCGACTTGGATGTTGATTTAATTTTATTTACTTATTTATTTGTAAAATGTATTAGCCACCCATCCTGTCACACGGTAACTCTGGGTGTCTCACAATATTAAAAGATAAAACTGTATAATTTATAATAATATAAATATGAAATTTGTGTTGATGTTATGTCGGCTGGGAGGAATTAGTTTGGAAAAAGCTGGGACGAACCTATTGGGATGTTGCTGCATTCCAATAATATTATGGATTAATTCATAATATTAATAAGAGCTAATGAATCTGATTTGGTGAGTACAGGTTGTCCTCAATATATGACCACAACATTTCTGTTACTAAACAAGACAGTTGTTAAGTGAGTTTTCCCCCATTTTATGACCTTTCGTGCCATAGTTCTTAAGTAAGTCACTTTACACTCAACACGGTCATTAAGTGAATCTGGCTTCCCCACTGACTTTGTTTATCAGAAGGTCGCAAAAGGGGATCACGTGACTCTAGCACACTGCAACCGTCATAAATACGAGTCAGTTGCCAAGCATCTGAATTTTGATCATGTGACTCAGCAACGGTCGTAAGTGTGAAAACCAGTCGTAAGTCACTTTTTTCAGTGCCCTTGTAACTTAGAATAGAATAGAATAGAATAGAATAGAATAGAATAGAATAGAATAGAATAGAATAGAATAGAGCTGGAAGGGACCTTAGAGGTCTTCTAGTCCATCCTCCTGTTGAAGCAGGAGACCCCATACCATCTCAGACAAGTGGCTGTCTAGTCTCTTCTTAAAAACCTCCAGTGATGAAGCACCCACGATTCCTGGTGGCCAGCTGTTCCACTGGTTAATTGCCCTCACTGTTAGGAATGTTCTCCTTAATTCCAGGTTGCTTATCTCCTTGATAATGGTTTCCAACCATTATATCTTGTCTTGCCCTCTGGTGCTTTGGAAAATAAACTAACCCCCTCTTCTTTGTGGCAGCTCCTCAAATACTGGAATAGTGCTATCATGTCACCCCTAATTCTTCTTTTCTTTAGACTAGCCAGACCCCAAGCCTTTTTTTTAAAAAAAATTAATTTTTTAAAAATTAGTTAATAAAAGCTAATGAAATTGGCTTGGGGAATGACTAAGGACGCATCCTATGAAATGGAAATAATTTGTTTTTTTTCCCAATGTGAACCTGTCTCTCCGTTTTCCCTCAACAGTTCCACCCCGTTCTGCTTGTCTCCCATTTTTAACCCCATTTTTTCTCTTTTCTTTTTTTCCTCCCCACCAGGCGGCAGATTGGATGACGGTTCCGATGTCGAATCTGAACCGGACCTTCCTCTGAAGCGCAAACAACGCCGGAGTCGGACCACTTTCACGGCCGAACAGCTGGAAGAGTTGGAAAAAGCCTTCGAAAGGACCCACTACCCAGATATTTACACTCGAGAAGAGCTGGCCCAGCGGACAAAGCTGACCGAGGCACGGGTCCAGGTCAGCGGAAAACATCTGCCTTGGGGTTGGAAGGGAAGCTGTGGGAACATGCATGCCATGGGGGGGTGCCAAGAATGTGAAAACTGGACTCGCCCCAGATGCAAAACGCCTCTTAAAAATTGTGGAGAGCTGGCTTTTTTTCTTCTTCCCCATGTTATATCCTGGGTGAAAAATAATAATATTTCCCTTGGTCCGTCCGCCGCCCACCCATTCCATTAGGGTGCTGTTTCTCTCTGCAAAACAAACTTGCCGAGAATTTATTTTATAAAATAAAATAAAATAAAATAGAGGGACGCGGCCAGATCGCAAGTGAGAGAGAGGGAAAGAATTTAGCCAACCCTTTTACAATTTTAAAAATCTGGTGGATAAATCTAGGGTCACCTTTTGTGTCCAAACATGGCACAGGTAAGGATTGTGAAAGGTGTGTCTGGAGTGACGGTGAAGGAAGTCGTGCAATGCGGAAGACAGGATTGGCACCTTATAAATTTAATTCACTGTTCGTCTCAAGGGTTTTGCAGGGGTGAAATGCTACCGGTTCGATCAGGTCCTGGTGTACCGGTAGCGGCGGTAGTGCAAGGCTCCACCCACCCGCCCAGACGTCGCCATTTTCTTGTTTTTAACCCTCTGCACATGCGCAAAGAGTTCTGCGCATGCGCAGAAGGTGAAAAAGCATGCATGGGCGGAGCAAGGGTCAAAAAGCACGCGGAGTGTGCACTTCCGAACTGGTAAGAAAGGTAAGTAGATTTCACCGCTGGTTTTGGGGTGAAGAAAACTTCTTTTTCTTCGCTCTGCCACCTTGTGGGAAGGCTCTGCGGGTCCAGAGTTATATTCCAGTGGGTTAACAAAGCAGCAACTTCTGTTTAATTTAATGTTAATGGTGCATTGGCACATGCAGAGTTTTGAAGGGCCGTTCACCTAACCAGCGTCTTTATTGGCCTCTTGATGGAGTTTTTGGGACTATCGGTCAGTGAAAAATGGAACGTGTTCACCATTTGAGAAAGGCAGGGGATGTTTTTAGCAAGGGCAGCCTCCTTTTACCTGAAACATTTCAGTGTCCACAGTGTGGTTAGGGAAAGGGGGAAGATCTCTATCCAAAGTTCAAAGCTGCAATTTGCAGGATTCCTTCTTTTACGTTCATCCTTCTTTGCCAGCCCACTTCCAACAGCTGTTCATTTCCCTGCGTTTCTCATGGTTTTCTCGTGTCCCACCCCCCACCTCTTCTGGCACCGTCCGCATCTTCCCACCACTCTGCCCCCTCTAAAATTTTCTGGGTATCAAAAAGGATCTTTTTACTGGCTCTGGAGACATCCTGGATGGCAGCGTGGAAAAAAAACAAGGAGCCAAAATTGAGGGTGTGTGTGTGTTCCCCCCCCCTTTTCCCTTTCCTTCTCTTAGCGACAAGGGAACCCAATGAAAAATTAGCCACGTGCTGGTTGATCTTTAGAGTTCTTCGCTTTGTTAAGATTTAAACATTGAGCCTAGGAATGGAGGAGCGAGGGATGGTGGTAGGATGGCCACGGAGAAGGATAAGATAACATGAGATCGCCTTTGTTGTCACTTTTTTCTGTGAACACACTGGCACACATGACGAAATGAAATTCTGATGCCTGCTCTTAAAAGAAAATAAATAAATATCCATACACACATATGACACACACACACACATATGCCCACCTCTGAGATAGATAGATAGATGGATGGATGGATGGATGGATGGATGGATGGATGGATGGATAGAGATAGATAGATAGATAGATAGATAGATAGATAGATAGATAGATAGATAGATAGATAGATAGATAGATAGATAGATAGATGGCTAGTAAAATGTTGTACGCCGCCCTGAGTCCTGAGGGAGTAGGGCGGCATAGAAGAACTTCGAATAAATAAAATAAATAAAAATAGATAGATAGATAGATAGATAGATAGATAGATAGATAGATAGATAGATAGATAGATAGATAGATAGCAATAGCAATAGCAATAGCAATAGCAATAGCAATAGCAATAGCAATAGCAATAGCACTTAGACTTATATACCGCTTCATAGTGCTTTACAGCCCTCTCTAAGCGGTTTACAGAGTTCAGCATATTGCCCCCAACAATCTGGGTCCTCATTTTACCAACCTCAGAAGGATGGAAGGCTGAGTCAACCTTGAGCCGGTGAGATTTGAACAGCTGAACTAGCAGTCAGCTGAAGTAGGTTGCAGTGCTGCACTTTAACCACTGTGCCACCTTGGCTCTATGATGATAGATAGGTAGGTAGGTAGGTAGGTAGGTAGGTAGGTAGGTAGATACAATAGGTAGGTAGGTAGGTAGGTAGGTAGGTAGATTTGAACAGCTGAACTGCAGATAGGTAGACAGGTAGACAGGTAGGTAAGTAGGTAGGTAGATTTGAACAGCTGAACTGCAGATAGATAGATAGATGGATAGATAGATAGGTAGGTAGGTAGGTAGATTTGAACAGCTGAACTGCAGCTAGATAGATAAATAGGTAGGTAGGTAGGTAGGTAGGTAGATTTGAACAGCTGAACTGCAGTTGGATAGATAGATAGATAGATAGATAGATAGATTAGATAGATGATAGATAGATAGATAGATAGATAGATAGATAGATAGATAGATAGATAGATAGATAGATAGATAGATAGAGATAGATAAGATAGATAAATGATAGATAGATAGATAGAGATAGATAGAAAGATGATAGATAGATAGATAGATAGATAGATAGAGAGAGAGAGAGAGAGAGAGAGAGATAGATAGATAGATAGATAGAGATAGATAGATAGATAGATAGATAGATAGATAGATAGATAGATAGATAGATAGATAGATAGATAGGCATATATATGCATATATGTGTGTGTGAAGGTTAAGTGAAGCACTGCAGTTGTTTCAAGACAAACACTAATTTGTCACACGGTTGTTAAGTGAATCCGGCTTCCCCATTGACTTGGCTCATCAGAAGGTCGCAAAAGGGGAATCACGTGACCCCGGGGACCGTCATAAATGTGAGTCGGTTGCCAAGCACCCGAATTTTGATCACATGACCATGGGGACGCCGAAAAGGTCACAACCGTGAAAAAAACTTTCATAAGTCACTTTTTCCCCAGTGTCGTCGTAACTTTGAATGGTCGCTAAACAAACTGTACGTCGAGAGGGCTACCTACATTAGGCAGAAGGTTTGAGTTGGGTTTGGGGGAGTTAACAAAGTTTGAGCCCACTGAAATTCAGCGCGGCAGTGGCGGACTCTTTAAGCTGGGCTGGTGGAGGATGATGGACGCTGGAGTCCGAACTTCTGGAAAACTCTTGCTTAGTCGTGACAACGTTGTGGTGGAAACTTCCCGCTCAGGCCCAACCTCCAGGCATTTTTGACCGCCTTAGGCTTCAACTGGGGGATCCTTGACCTGGGACCATCTCCAAACTGCTGTCCCCCTGCCCCATTTCCTATCTCTTCTTGGGTCGGCCCTATGGGAAGCCATGGGTCTCCATCAAGCCGTCTTGTTTATTTTTTGAAATGGATCCCCGTGGCAGGAGAGGCTCCTGATAAAACCTTAAACAGCGATGGAGTGAAAACAGCTTTGCTTTGAAGTGGGTCTCGCATTACCCTCTCGGCTCCAGCCTGTATATTTTATTCACCCATAAAATGATTTATAAGCAGAGAGGGAGAGAGAGAGAGAGAGGGAGAGGGAGGGAGGGAGGGAGAGAGAGGGGGGGGGGGTCAGCTACCGTTTGGAGAAGGGGCACGGGGTGGGGTAGTGGAATTACAGATAGTCGGAACCGCTGGGCTGTATTTTAAATCGTCTGCAGTTTCTTCTTACACACAAACACACAGACACACACACACACACACACACACACACCCCTCTCTAAGTAACAGCAGGGGGCTTTGGGCGGTGGGCAATGAATCCATCTCTGTCACTCCGCAGTTTATCCTTTCTGTGTTGGAAAAACAACAGCAACAACAACGAGAAAGGAAGAACGATACAAGCTGGAGAAGATGATTTTTTTTAAAAAAAAGACAGGAGACAGGGTGGGGGGTTGGACTAGATGACCTACAAGGTCCCTTCCAACTCTGTTGATCTGTATCTGTATCGTCTATATGCTGCTTTTTGACATCCCTGAGAGACAGGTCCTTCGAAGGATGGATAAGGGTCGTGATATGCCAGGTGGAACCTCCATAGACAGGAGCAGTGGAACTTTGAGGGCAGGAAGCAGCCAGGAACGCTCCTAATTTCGTTAAACGTCCTCCTGTTCTTTATCTTGACCTTCTTCCCCTGGAGACAGGATAGCAGGCAGCAATTTTTATTCTTAAGTTCTGCAGGTAATCCTTTGCTGAATGACCGCAGTTGGGGCCGGCAAACCCCATCACGAAGTGGTGCGGTCATTAAGCGAGACATCGTGTGGTCGTGGTTGCAATTTCACTGCCAGTTTCTCCATTGACTCCGCTTGTCGGGAAGCTGGCTGTGAAGTGCGCGAATGCTGACACCAAGTTACTTTTCCAGCATCGTCGTCACTTCGAACGGTCACTAAACAGGGCAGCCGTTAAACGAGGACTCCCTGTGTATAAAACACGAATTTGAAGATCCAGAGTTTAGGAAGAGAAGATTACTGAGCCTAGGATAGCGGCTGTGCCAATTTGTTTTTTAGAATACCCATCCGGAGGAAGATGGTGGCTTCCTGGTCTTCGCCCCCCCAACAGCTGGTGTTCTGGGATATACTCTGCCTGAATAAGGAAGCTCTAATCTCAGTACTTTTTAATGTAATCTCAGGTTTTTAAACCAAGATTTAACAATCATTTGTCCGAAATGGTATATAAGATCTCCTGCTTGAGCAGCGGGTTGGACTAGATTTATAGAAATCTCCAACCTTGGCAACTTTATGAGGTCTGGACTTCAACTCCCAGAATTCCTCAGCCAGCATGGCTGGTTGAGGAATTCTGGGATTTGAAGTCCACACCTCATAAAGTTGCCCAGGTTGGAGACCTCTGGACTAGAAGTCCTTCCAAGGTCCCTTCCAACTCTATTATTCTGTATTTTGTATACCTAATTTGATTTGGAAAGCTTCTGGTGCCCGATTTTTCTTTTTTTTTGACTCTGCCAGTTTCGGTGGGAAAAGGGGAGGCCGGGCACGCTCAAATATAGAACAATAAGAGGTAGAGCTCTTGCCTCACAATCAGGAGGTTGTGAGTTTGATCCTAGGTAGAGGCAGATGTAAGGGTTTTCTGCTTGGGCAGGGGGTTGGACTAGATGACCTGCAAGGTCCCTTCCAACTCTATTAATCCGTTCATCTGTTCAACTCCTTCCCAGAGTGTGGGAAGCAACAGAATATCCCCAGGGGCCCAGAATCTCAGATAGCAGCAATATATATATATATATATATATATATATATATATATATATATATATATATATATATATATATATATATATATATATATATATATATATATATATATATATATATATATATATATATATATATATATATATATATATATATATATATATATATATATATATATATATATATGCCATTTTAAATTAATGCCATCATTCTCCATCCACCGCCACTGCAGATACGATGAGCTTTATCATCCGGTGCCGCACCTGGCTTGTCCATTACATGTCACCCCCCCCCCCCAAAAAAGGAAGACCCCCCCAATCTCCCTCCCAATCTAATCCATTAAAAATCTTTGCCAGGGGAAATTTGGGGAAAGAAGTATCTTGCATCCTGGGCTAATGGATGAGATCGGTGTCTTCAAAGCCCACGCTTTAGCTGTAGGGGTAAAAAAATATTTTTTTTTTTGCGTTCTTAACAATTCTCCTTCAGCAAAACAAGGGGGGAAGGGGTGTTTTCGGAAAAGGTTTTACGTGACAGTCCCCCCAACTCAGCAATTTCTCTCGCTTCCCAATTCCTGGAGTACGGATTTCTTTTCTTTTTTTTCCCCCTGTTTATTTCTTCTCCCCCTAAAAATTCCAGTTGCTCTGAAATTTAATCACGTTACTCATCCTGTGAGGCCTCGGAGATATTAAGCAGCTGCAATGCCGACCTACTCCTAAAAGCTAAAACTTGCGATTGTTGGTCCCATTTCCCACCCGCCCTCCTCTCCAACCTGTGTGAATTTATGGCTGACAATTTTTGAAAAAAAATATATTAAGTCTTCCCTTACAGGTTGTGGTTGCACAGAACTGGCCTAGATTCCGATAAAAGATGTGGCAACGTTCATGCAGAGAAATGGCACGTCGTGTCTCCGTACGGATTGTGTATTTAATATTTTGTTAAATGTCTTAAAGTTGCCAAGGTTGAGAAATGTCGCTTTAGAAGGTAGGAATTTGTCTGCCCGGCCAAAAAATGGCAAGAAGGAACCGCCAAGATTCAAATAAAGAGGTGGCAACGTTCATGCAGAGAAATGGCACGTCGTGTTTGCCTACTGATTGTGTATTTAATATTTTATTAAAAGTCACTATATCTATCTAGGAAAAAGTGTAAAAAAGAGTGGTTGATTGTCCCTTAGAACGGTGTTTTTCAACCTTGGCAATTTGAAGTCATGTGGACTTCAACTCCCAGAATTCCCAGGCCAACTGGCTGGGGAATTCTGGGAGTTGAAGTCCACGTGACTTCAAGTTGCCAAGCCTGAGAAATATTGCCTCAGAAGGTAGGAATTTGTCAGTGACCAGCAACTGCCAGACTAAAAAATGGCAAGAAAGGGGGGAAAAAACCACACCTGTATTTTCTAATTCTCTGTTACTGCTCTCCATGTTTCTACCAACAGCTCCCTTGTTCCTTATCTGGTGCGCTGCTGGACTTCAGCTCCCATGATTCTCTGCCTCCCTGAGGATTCTGGGAGTTGTAGTCCCATGCTAGAAGGTGCCTTTCTTTCCCCCATTGGTGATATATCAGATACCGTCAAGGTGCGCAGCCCGTAACAGGCTCCGCCTCTTTCTCCCCAGGTATGGTTCAGCAACCGGAGAGCCCGTTGGCGCAAGCAGGCTGGGGCCAACCAGCTGGCCGCATTCAACCACCTTCTGCCCGGTGGCTTCCCCCCAACCGGCATGCCAACGTTGCCACCCTACCAGCTGCCCGATTCGACGTATCCGACCACCACTCTCTCCCAAGGTGAGCTCCACTGAGTCTTCCCAGGTAGGCCCGACAGGAAACACGACCGGTTGAGCTAATTCTACTTTCTTGCAAAGGTGTATTAACAGAAACCTTGTAGGCCTGTCCCTTTTACAGCCTGAGAACTTCTTTTCAGAAGAGATTGGACCAGGGGTCCCCAAACTTGGCAACTTTAAGACTTGTGGACTTCAACTCCCAGAATTCTGGGAGTTGAAGTCCACAAGTCTTAAAGTTGCCAAGTTTGAAGACCTCTGGATTGGACAAACATGGGTCTGAAATGTTACAGGGTTTCCTGCTTGAGCAGGGGGTTGGACTAGAAGACCTCCAAGGTCCCTTCCAACTCTATTATTCTGTTATTCAATCTCTTTTCCCACCTGTTATGCAGCTGAGGGCTAGGCTGCCTCTTGTCTATCTGTCTATCTATCTATCTATCTATCTATCTATCTATCTATCTATCTATCTATCTATCTATCTATCTCTCTATCTAATCCCTTCTTTCCTGCTCTCTCTCTCTCTAATCCCTTCTTTCCTGCTCTCTCTCTATCTAATCCCTTCTTTCCTGCTCTCTCTCTCTATCTAATCCCTTCTTTCCTGCTCTCTCTCTCTCTATCTAATCCCTTCTTTCCTGCTCTATCTATCTATCTATCTATCTATCTATCTATCTATCTATCTATCTATCTATCTATCTATCTATCTAATCCCTTCTTTCCTGCTCTCTTTCTCTATCTAATCCCTTCTTTCCTGCTCTCTCTCTCTCTATCTAATCCCTTCTTTCCTGCTCTATCTATCCATCTATCTATCTATCTATCATCTATCTATCTATCATCTATCTAGCTGTCTATCTATCTATCTATTGTTCAAATTTATTAGCTGCCCAACTCCCAAGGGACTCTGGGCGGCGTACAGCAGAAAAATGAACAATCATTAAAACAACAATAAAAAATTGAAATGCATATAAAAGTTAAAGACCATTCTATCATTCATACACGGGGTGACCACTTTAATACATTCTCGCTGGTCTCTATCCCCACGCCTGCCGGAAGAGCCAGGTTTTGACGGCTTTACGGAAGGCCAAGAGGGTGGGGATGGTCCGGATCTCCGGCTAATCCTCCCTTAAGCAGCATTTCTTCACCCCTTCTTCCAACATCTTTCTCACATCCCATTGCAGCCTCCGAGCCCGGGTTCCCCTTCTGTCCTATCCTGCAATCGGTGCCGGATTTCTCTTTTATTTGCACCCAGTTTCATCTCCCACCTTGATTTGCACAACTCAAGGTGTCAGGGCATCAAATGCCCCGCCTCTTCTTCTCTTCCTACAAACCGAAACAACGGCCCTGCAAGGTAGGTTAGGTTGAACTGTGCAAAAGTCAACCAGCCGTCTTGTGTGAAGCCGAAACTCCCACGCTGGCTGGGGCATCCTGGGAGTGGAAGTCCGCACGTCTTAAAGCAGAACCAGGTTGAAGAATATTGGCTGCCTCTTGCCTCTTGAGGAGGCTGGTGTTTCCCTCCTCAGGGGTGGGGGTCCAAGGAAGTGAGCGGTGGCCTCAAATCTGTTGGTCGTTTGTGCCTTCAGACAATTGCATGGGGTTTACACAAAAATGCATCGCAATTCCTTCCTGGATTGCTTAGTGTTGTTGACTTCACAAGCTAGCGTACCATCCTGGTGGTCTCCTATCCCTTTCCTGGTGGTCTCCTTTCCAGTTCTCCTTACTTCTTTTCAGTCAGCTCCCCAAGGAAATGCATGTTCCCTTCTGAATCGTTAGCGTCGTTGACTTCTCAAGCTAGCCTTCCGTCCTGGTGGTCCCCTATATCCCTTTCCTGGTGGTCTCCTATCCCTTTCCTGGTGGTCTCCTTTCCAGTTCTCCTTACTTCTTTTCAGTCAGCTCCCCAAGGAAATGCATGTTCCCTTCTGAATCGTTAGCGTCGTTGACTTCTCAAGCTAGCCTTCCGTTCTGGTGGTCCCCTATATCCCTTTCCTGGTGGTCTCCTATCCCTTTCCTGGTGGTCTCCTTTCCAGTTCTCCTTACTTCTTCTCAGTCAGCTCCTCAAGGACTGCAGGCACCTCTCTTTCTCACGGCTCCTTCTTTCCCCACAGACGGAGGCAGCACCGTGCACCGGCCCCAGCCTCTCCCACCGTCCACCATGCACCAGGGGGGCCTGTCGGCAGCCACCCCCGACTCCAGCTCTGCCTACGGGGCCCGGCACAGTTTCTCCAGCTACTCGGACGGCTTCATGAACCCCACAGCTCCAGCCAACCACATGAATCCCGTCAGTAACGGCCTGTCTCCACAAGTAAGTCATTCTTACGTTTATTTATTTATTATTTATTTATTTTAGTGTTCTTATATGCCGCCCTACTCCCTGGGGACTCAGGGCGGCATCTGCAGAAAAACAAGGGGTGCAACGGAATCCCATGGAAGAGTGATGGTGCCCCGGGTGGGCGACCGTGGGAATCAGAGGTCCACAACTGCTTCTCAGATACATTAAATTATTGCACACTGACGCAAAGATTGACAAGGCATCACACTCTACAAAGGGCCTAGAAAATATCATTTTGGTTCGTCGACGTCACCTGTGGTTTTCTCCTTGTATCGGCGCCCCTCAACAGGGGCTCAGTTTTTCCCCTCAGATTTTGCTAAAATAAAATTTGCCCTTATGTTGGCCGATATTGCTATCTTCAGAAATCCTCACCTATCCCTAAACCGATGTTTTAATTTTCCGTGACTCGCAAAGCTTTTAGTTGGGATTCGGAAATGTGCTGTTGTTTGAATTTTGTTCGGAAAATGGGGAGAAGCTGTGGATTCCTGCCTCTTTTGTGGATCCCCTACCCAATTTTGGCCCACTTTGAGGGGAGCCAGCAAAGGTAGAAATTTAAAAATAAAATAAAATCCATCCACTGCCTTGTCCCATGTCAACAAATCTCAGCCACTGACTCTGAAGATCCAGACGGCTTCCCTCACACATTGTTTAAGTTTATTACCGGTGTTTTGAGCGAGGCATGAGAAAAATTCAGATCTGAAGACAGGGCTAAATCTCCCTTTTTCTCCTGCACACATTTTTAGACACTTAATTTATTGATGGAACAATAAAGTTTGGTCCCCGATCAGCAGTTGGAGAAAAGATTTTCTGACAGGAAAAAAAAAATTCGCCTCACTGAACGTGTCTCTTCTTTTGATGTGTTTGTCTGACATTATTTTGATTTTACTGGATGGTCTTGTAACGGGTTTAAAGATGTTCTCGCTTCGGTCGTTCTAAGGGAAAGGGTCCTAATTGTTTATTTTGCCCGATTTGCAAAATGGGAGAAGTACACCTTATAGTTTGTTGCTTTTTAAAGTGTCATTTCATAGCGCAGATCTATAGAAAGAGGAATCAAGGAAATTAATCATGCATATAAATAATATGGGGTCCAAAATTTAGGTGCTGCTTTAGATATGAATCTGTGGGCCCAAACTGTTTATCCATATTTTGTTTTGTTTTATAACCTTTCTTTCCTTGCAAGGCTCAATTTGGAAGAGTCAAAGATCTCTCTTAATGTGCACAAAATTAGAAGTTCCTAATTATGTGGGTTCTAACGAGGGGAAGACATTCTGTACATGTCCAGAGGCCGGTTGAGAAGGAACCCGGGAGAAAGTCAAAAAGACAGAAGTGAGGGTTGAGCTATCGAATAGAACCCCAAATAGGAAAATATAAATTTAGTTGACTGATTTCGGACACCTGGAAGTTGGTTTGCAAGGCAGAGGAGATCCTTTTCAACCCAATTGTAAGAAAAATAATATTCTAATCTAGTTCTGCCAATTTTCCATTTTTTTGGGGGGGGGGGAATCAGAATAATTTCATTCCAAAACACAGGAACAGCATAGGGAGCTTCGGAATTCAACCTGCAAAATTGGAAGAAAGGGAAAACAATTTTGCATTCCCTTTACAATTTTGCATTGCTCCCTTGGAGAGGTAGGTTTCTTTCGGAAATCCCTAAAAAGCGAGGGGGAAATAGATTATATCTGCAATATTCTCTTTGCAAGAGGAGAAAATAAATTAACACTGTATTCGCGCTCACACCAAACTACTTTCAGCATTGATCACCTTTAAACGTGGTTGGTTTAGAAAGGCCTGGCAGGAAATTAGGAGATTAATCATTTAGAGAGAAAAATGTGCTGTCCCAATAAAAGATGGCGTGAAAGTCCATCCACCAGGGATGATGGCGTTTCTATCCACAGTAAAATGCCCCCACGCTGGTAGTTTTCTTTCAGGCGTGCTGGTGGCAAGCTTCTAGGTTACACAGAACTCTTTCGGAGAGACGGTGCAGAATTGGAAAAGTTTCTTACTGTTTCCGCCTGTTGCAATTAGCGTCTCTCTCGTGCTGTGACGGGGCAGTTGTTCAACTACAGCTCTCCTGGGTGTCTTTTGACCTCTTCCTAAATTGGACGCTGAACCACCTCCCCGAAAACCTGCCAGCCACAGCAGGTCTCTGCATGTCAACTTCATTTTCGCTCTTCCTTTCCAAGAGGGGGCTTCCAGCCATGCAGCCAAAGGTTGCAAGTGTGGGTTTTGGGGGGAGGGTGTGTGTGCGTTTCTTTTCTTTCTTTCTTTCTTTCTTTCTTTCTTTCTTTCTTTCTTTCTTTCTTTCTTTCTTTCTTTCTTTCTTTCTTTCTCTCTTTTTCTCTTTCTTTCTCATTCTCTCACTCTTTCTCTCCCTCTCTTTCTTTCTCTTTCTCTCTCTCTCTCCTTCTCTCTCTCTCTCTCTCTCTCTCTCTCTCTGCAAAAATCTTGTACCTACACGGCGCTAAGCCGGTGGAGCCACGAATTGTGATCTTCCCCCAGCCCCGGCCTTTTTTGCAAATTGGCAAGCGCGCCGGGGTCTCTAATGCCTCTTCTCCTTGTGTCGCCATAATGCCACGATGTTCCCAATCTGCTTTGAGGGATGGAAAGATTAAGAATAATAAAAAAAAAATTGCAATAAAATATGTGTGAACGCGGGGGTAATTGTGGACAAATGCGGCATTCAAATTCATTTTTCCACTTCTTTCACATACCATTTCAATCTTATTTTCTGCTTATTAATGAGATCTTGTTGGCTGGAATGGGCAGAGCTGCCCATTTTCTGGAGTAATTGCACATAATTTTCTTCTCCAGCAGTGATTTGCATCTTCGCTGCCACCCCCTTCATTCTTCACTTTAACACCCCCCCTTTCCAAATCTCCCTCTCTTTTTCTCTCTCTCTCCTTATTTCACCCCTCCCTGCCTGTCTGGCAAGACTTAATTTTAAATGCTTATTATACACTTAGACACTTGGACCAAACCAAGCAACGGGTGGCAGAACGAAAGCATCCGTGTCAACCTCCCTCTCTCCTCCTTTTCTTTTTTCTTTTTTTCTTTTCGGCTCCCTCGTTACCAGCCTTATCGCAGTTGTAATTAACACTCTTAAAAACTGGGCAAAATCAGTTTTCTAGTTGCGAAGAAACAGCCCCCCCCCCCCCCCCGACGTGGCTGGAAACTTTTCTTCCTCGGAAGAAATTCAAAACGGAGAACGGCGCCAATCCCAGAAGGTCTATTTTTTTTCCCGGTTGTTCGGTGTGTGGAAGGGACGGTGTGGACGGGTATCAACAATGGGACGCACAGTTTTGTGACATGGCTTTGTCTATCCTGGGTCTCCCATTGTGAGAGATAGCGGGCGTCTTTTCGGTCATCTGGGGAAAAAAACCCTTGAATGAATCTCTTCTGAAAAATGCTCAGCAAATGATGGCGATTTAGGTTAACGTCAAACCTTGTTCCACAGCCTAAGAATTATTATAGAGATAGATGATAGGTAGGCAGGCAGGCAGACAGAGACAGACAGACAGACAGACAGACAGACAGAAGATAGATAGATAGATAGATAGATAGATAGATAGATAGATAGATAGATAGATAGATAGATAGATAGATAGATAGATAGATAGATAGATAGATAGATAGATAGATAGAAGACAGACAGATATCTGTACCGCCATTAGCATCAATTTGGTTCGGAACAAAGCTACTTTCGCAAATAATACCTTTACATTTTTTTTCCCGGCTTTATCCCCCCCATCCCCTCGTTCCCGCTTCTCCTGCGCCGCTCATTTTACAAAAAGCTTTTGCAGAATTACCATTATTATAGCTACACGCTCAGTTGGATTTTCTAAGCAAAGTTTTTTTTAGCCGTTTAGCTGGGAAAGGCGAAATAAGGGTCTCTGTAGACCAGGAAAACCTGTGAATACGGGGAAACGTTTTAGGAGTTGTGTCCTTCTAGAGTCGGAAGGTGTTTCCCTACAAAACAAAGAGACCTATCCAGGACTGCTTGGAGTGAATTTCTCTGGGGGCCTTGTGCTTTTGATCAACTTCTTTTCAACCCCATCCTGTGTGACGAGCTCTCTTTTAATTGCACATTTTGTAAAATAAATTAAAAACAACAACAACACCTCAGTGTGTTCCTCTTTCTTGTTTGGAAACTGGACTTCCATAAAGGAAGCTAACCATTCGTTGTTGTCCCCCCCCCCCGCTCCCTCCCTACCCCCAGGCCTCCCTCCAAGAGTCTTTCTGGCGTGCCTCAAAGTTTGGTAAATTATTAAACTCAAGGATCCCACAAAGCTGCTATTTCTTCACTCCCCCCCCCAACCCCTGCCTCTTCCATCTGTTCCTGTCAATTTGATGTGTCAGCTACAGGCTTTGGGAGGGGAGAGGCGAGGAGAAGGAAGGATGGACTTTCTCGTGTGAAAAGAGAAAGACATTTATTTTCCAGAACATCAAGGTGAGCTCCCCGTCAGGACTTTCGGCCCTATAATGCAGGCCAAGAAATGTCCTGTCTCTGTTGGGGACAGGTTGAAAGTCAGAAAAACAGATTGCAAAGATGGAGAAGGTTGGTTTTGTGTTTAAAGCACATACATGGAGGTAGGATGGAGAGAAGGAGCTTTTGATGAAGGTAGAGTGGAACAGAAGTTTTTGATGAAGATAAGGTGGACAGAAGAAGTTTTTGATGAAGGTAGGGTGGAGAGATTTTGATGAAGGTAGGGTGGAGAGAAGAACCTTTTGATGAAGGTAGGCTGGAGAGAGTAAGTTTTTATGAAGGTAGGGTGGAGAGGAGAAGCTTTTGATGAAGGTAGGATGGAACAGAAGCTTTGGATGAAGGTAGGGTGGACAGAAGAAGTTTTTGATGAAGGTAGGCTGGAGAGAAGAAGTTTTTATGAAGGTAGGGTGGAGAGACGAAGATATTGATGAAGGTAGAGTGGAGAGGAAGCTTTTGATGAAGGTAGGCTGGAGAGAAGAACCTTTTGATGAAGGTAGGCTGGAGAGAAGAACCTTTTGATGAAGGTAGGGTGGAGAGAAGAGTGTTTATGAAGATAGAGTGGAGAGGAAGCTTTTTATGAAGGTAGGATGGAGAGAAGAAGTTTTTATGAAGGTAGGGTGGAACAGAAGAAGATTCTGATGAAGGTAGGGTGGAGAGAAGATTTTGATGAAGTTAGGATGGAGAGAAGAAGTTTTTATGAAGGTAGGGTGGAGAGAAGAACCTTTTGATGAAGGTAGGTTGGAGAGAAGAAGCTTTTGATGATGGTAGGATGGAGAGAAGTTTTTATGAAGGTAGGGTGGAACAGAAGAAGATTTTGATGAAGGTAGGGTGGAGAGAAGAACCTTTTGCTGAAGGTAGGGTGGAGAGAAGCTTTTGATGAAGGTAGGGTGCAGAGAAGAACCTTTTGATGAAGGTAGGGTGGAGAGAAGAAGATTCTGATGAAGGTAGGGTGGAGAGAAGATTTTGATGAAGGTAGAATGGAGAGAAGAAGCTTTTGATGAAGGTAGGGTGGAGAGAAGCTTTTGATGAAGGTAGGGTGGAGAGAAGAACCTTTTGCTGAAGGTAGGGTGGAGAGAAGCTTTTGATGAAGGTAGGGTGCAGAGAAGAACCTTTTGATGAAGGTAGGGTGGAGAGAAGCTTTTGATGAAGGTAGGGTGGAGAGAAGAACCTTTTGCTGAAGGTAGGGTGGAGAGAAGCTTTTGATGAAGGTAGGGTGCAGAGAAGAACCTTTTGATGAAGGTAGGGTGGAGAGAAGCTTTTGATGAAGGTAGGGTGCAGAGAAGAACCTTTTGATGAAGGTAGGGTGGAACAGAAGAATCTTTTGATGAAGGTAGGATGGAGAGAAGAAGATTCTGATGAAGGTAGGGTGCAGAGAAGAACCTTTTGATGAAGGTAGGGTGGAGAGAAGAGTGTTTATGAAGGTAGGGTGGAGAGAAGAAGATTCTGATGAAGGTAGGGTGGAGAGAAGAACCTTTTGGTGAAGGTAGGGTGGAGAGAAGAAGTTTTTATGAAGGTAGGGTGGAACAGAAGAATCTTTTGATGAAGGTAGGGTGGAGAGAAGAAGTTTTTATGAAGGTAGGGTGGAACAGAAGAATCTTTTGATGAAGGTAGGGTGGAGATAAGAAGTTTTTATGAAGGTAGGGTGGAACAGAAGAATCTTTTGATGAAGGTAGGGTGGAGAGAAGAGTGTTTATGAAGGTAGGGTGGAACAGAAGAATCTTTTGATGAAGGTAGGGTGGAGAGAAGAGTGTTTATGAAGGTAGGGTGGAACAGAAGAATCTTTTGATGAAGGTAGGGTGGAGAGAAGAAGTTTTTATGAAGGTAGGGTGGAACAGAAGAATCTTTTGATGAAGGTAGGGTGGAGAGAAGAGTGTTTATGAAGGTAGGGTGGAACAGAAGAATCTTTTGATGAAGGTAGGGTGGAGAGAAGAGTGTTTATGAAGGTAGGGTGGAACAGAAGAATCTTTTGATGAAGGTAGGGTGGAGAGAAGACGTTTTTATGAAGGTAGGGTGGAACAGAAGAATCTTTTGATGAAGGTAGGGTGGAGAGAAGAAGTTTTTATGAAGGTAGGGTGGAACAGAAGAATCTTTTGATGAAGGAAGGGTGGAGAGAAGAGTGTTTATGAAGGTAGGGTGGAGAGAAGAACCTTTTGATGAAGGTAGGGTGGAGAGAAGAACCTTTTGATGAAGGTAGGGTGGAGAGAAGTATCTTTTGATGAAGGTAGGGTGGAGAGAAGAAGTTTTTATGAGGGTAGGGTGGAGAGAAGAAGATTTTGATGAAGGTAGGGTGGAGAGAAGAACCTTTTGCTGAAGGTAGGGTGGAGAGAAGCTTTTGATGAAGGTAGGGTGGAGAGAAGAGTGTTTATGAAGGTAGGGTGGAGAGAAGAAGATTCTGATGAAGGTAGGGTGGAGAGAAGAACCTTTTGATGAAGGTAGGGTGGAGAGAAGAAGTTTTTATGAAGGTAGGGTGGAACAGAAGAATCTTTTGATGAAGGAAGGGTGGAGAGAAGAGTATTTATGAAGGTAGGGTGGAGAGAAGAAGATTCTGATGAAGGTAGGGTGGAGAGAAGAACCTTTTGATGAAGGTAGGGTGGAGAGAAGAAGTTTTTATGAAGGTAGGGTGGAACAGAAGAATCTTTTGATGAAGGAAGGGTGGAGGGAAGAGTGTTTGTGAAGGTAGGGTGGAGAGAAGAAGATTCTGATGAAGGTAGGGTGGAGAGAAGAACCTCTTGATGAAGGTAGGGTGGAGAGAAGAACCTTTTGATGAAGGTAGGGTGGAGAGAAGAGTGTTTATGAAGGTAGGGTGGAGAGAAGAAGATTCTGATGAAGGTAGGGTGGAGAGAAGAAGTTTTTATGAAGGTAGGGTGGAGAGAAGAAGATTTTGATGAAGGTAGGGTGGAGAGAAGAACCTTTTGATGAAGGTAGGCTGGAGAGAGTAAGTTTTTATGAAGGTAGGGTGGAGAGGAGAAGCTTTTGATGAAGGTAGGATGGAACAGAAGCTTTGGATGAAGGTAGGGTGGACAGAAGAAGTTTTTGATGAAGGTAGGCTGGAGAGAAGAAGTTTTTATGAAGGTAGGGTGGAGAGACGAAGATATTGATGAAGGTAGAGTGGAGAGGAAGCTTTTGATGAAGGTAGGCTGGAGAGAAGAACCTTTTGATGAAGGTAGGCTGGAGAGAAGAACCTTTTGATGAAGGTAGGGTGGAGAGAAGAGTGTTTATGAAGATAGAGTGGAGAGGAAGCTTTTTATGAAGGTAGGATGGAGAGAAGAAGTTTTTATGAAGGTAGGGTGGAACAGAAGAAGATTCTGATGAAGGTAGGGTGGAGAGAAGATTTTGATGAAGTTAGGATGGAGAGAAGAAGTTTTTATGAAGGTAGGGTGGAGAGAAGAACCTTTTGATGAAGGTAGGTTGGAGAGAAGAAGCTTTTGATGATGGTAGGATGGAGAGAAGTTTTTATGAAGGTAGGGTGGAACAGAAGAAGCTTTTGATGAAGGTAGGGTGGAGAGAAGAACCTTTTGCTGAAGGTAGGGTGGAGAGAAGCTTTTGATGAAGGTAGGGTGCAGAGAAGAACCTTTTGATGAAGGTAGGGTGGAGAGAAGCTTTTGATGAAGGTAGGGTGGAGAGAAGAACCTTTTGCTGAAGGTAGGGTGGAGAGAAGCTTTTGATGAAGGTAGGGTGCAGAGAAGAACCTTTTGATGAAGGTAGGGTGGAGAGAAGCTTTTGATGAAGGTAGGATGCAGAGAAGAACCTTTTGATGAAGGTAGGGTGGAACAGAAGAATCTTTTGATGAAGGTAGGATGGAGAGAAGAAGATTCTGATGAAGGTAGGGTGCAGAGAAGAACCTTTTGATGAAGGTAGGGTGGAGAGAAGAGTGTTTATGAAGGTAGGGTGGAGAGAAGAAGATTCTGATGAAGGTAGGGTGGAGAGAAGAACCTTTTGATGAAGGTAGGGTGGAGAGAAGAAGTTTTTATGAAGGTAGGGTGGAACAGAAGAATCTTTTGATGAAGGTAGGGTGGAGAGAAGAAGTTTTTATGAAGGTAGGGTGGAACAGAAGAATCTTTTGATGAAGGTAGGGTGGAGAGAAGAGTGTTTATGAAGGTAGGGTGGAACAGAAGAATCTTTTGATGAAGGTAGGGTGGAGAGAAGAAGTTTTTATGAAGGTAGGGTGGAACAGAAGAATCTTTTGATGAAGGTAGGGTGGAGAGAAGAAGTTTTTATGAAGGTAGGGTGGAACAGAAGAATCTTTTGATGAAGGAAGGGTGGAGAGAAGAGTGTTTATGAAGGTAGGGTGGAGAGAAGAACCTTTTGATGAAGGTAGGGTGGAGAGAAGAACCTTTTGATGAAGGTAGGGTGGAGAGAAGTATCTTTTGATGAAGGTAGGGTGGAGAGAAGAAGTTTTTATGAGGGTAGGGTGGAGAGAAGAAGATTTTGATGAAGGTAGGGTGGAGAGAAGAACCTTTTGCTGAAGGTAGGGTGGAGAGAAGCTTTTGATGAAGGTAGGGTGGAGAGAAGAGTGTTTATGAAGGTAGGGTGGAGAGAAGAAGATTCTGATGAAGGTAGGGTGGAGAGAAGAACCTTTTGATGAAGGTAGGGTGGAGAGAAGAAGTTTTTATGAAGGTAGGGTGGAACAGAAGAATCTTTTGATGAAGGAAGTGTGGAGAGAAGAGTATTTATGAAGGTAGGGTGGAGAGAAGAAGATTCTGATGAAGGTAGGGTGGAGAGAAGAACCTTTTGATGAAGGTAGGGTGGAGAGAAGAAGTTTTTATGAAGGTAGGGTGGAACAGAAGAATCTTTTGATGAAGGAAGGGTGGAGGGAAGAGTGTTTGTGAAGGTAGGGTGGAGAGAAGAAGATTCTGATGAAGGTAGGGTGGAGAGAAGAACCTCTTGATGAAGGTAGGGTGGAGAGAAGAACCTCTTGATGAAGGAAGGGTGGAGAGAAGAGTGTTTATGAAGGTAGGGTGGAGAGAAGAAGATTCTGATGAAGGTAGGGTGGAGAGAAGAAGATTCTGATGAAGGTAGGGTGGAGAGAAGAACCTTTTGCTGAAGGTAGGGTGGAGAGAAGCTTTTGATGAAGGTAGGGTGGAGAGAAGAGTGTTTATGAAGGTAGGGTGGACAGAAGAAGATTTTGCCCTAAGATGGACAATCTCAATGGCTGATCCTGAATTCTAGTTAGAAAGGAAAACGTTCCCTTCTCCTGCCAATGTGCTGTTTGGAAGGAGCCCAAACCCGGCTCCTTAGGTGCCCCATTATTCTCTTTTTTTAAAAAATAGTAAAGGGAATCCAGCTTGTAGCAAAAACGTTCATCCTGTCTAATGCCAGCCTTTTTCAGCAGGTGCCCTCAAATTTTCCATGTGTGTGGAAAAACCTTCTCTTCCCCTTCCACCCAGTCTCCCTTCATGGGCAGTCATGTTGTCTTGGTGCGTTGTGTGTCGGGTTTCAAACCTTTCTGGTCCCTTCACCGTTTCCCCTTTTGCCTTCTAAGCCCTTTCAAATGCCCCTTCTCCTCTTAAACGGGGGGAAAAACAACCACAACAACAGAAATTTGCCATCGCTCCCTCCTGCCCCTTCCACTTGCTCTCCGCCTTTTTCCACGCCCAAATGGTGTCCACGGCTCTTGGCCACGGAGAATTGCAATGCAGAATCATATCCCTCTGGTTGTTGTTCTTCTTTATCCTTCTTTCCGAGATTATTGATTTATTATTTATTTATTTAGCGATTCTTATATGCCGCCCTACTCCCTGGGGACTAGAGATTAATAAGGGAACCCAGGAGGTGAGTTGAGGCAGGCCAAAGAGAGGAGAGAAAATGAGAGACTAGCAATTAGCAACGGCAGCCAAGCCCCTGGTGACCTCTGGACATTCTCCTTATGACCAACTGCAAAGCGTTGTCTTAGGTGGTGGGATCCCATCTCTGAGGAGGTTTTAGATTTATTAGATTTATTAGATTTATTATCAGAGTTGGAAGGGACCTTGTAGGTCATCTAGTCCAACCCCCTGCTCAAGCAGGAGTTCCTACACCATTTGAGACAGATGGCAGTCCAGTCTCCCCTTGAAGGTCGCAAGTGTTGGGGCTCTCACAACCTCCGCTGGCAAGCTGTTCCACTGGTTGATCGCTCTCATCGTCAGAAAGTTTCTCCTCACTTCCAGGTTGAATCTCTCCTTGGTCAGCTTCCATCCATTATTCCTTGTTTGGCTTTCTGATGCCTTGGAAAACACCCTGACCCCCTCCTCTCTGTGGCATCCCCTCAAGTATTGGAACACTGCTATCATGTCTCCCCTGGTCCTTCTCTTCACTAGACTGGCCAAGCTCAGTTCCTGCAACCGCTCTTTGTATGTTTTCATTTTCCAGACCCTTTATCATCCTGGTTGCTCTCTTCTGCACTTTCTCTAGGGTTTCAATGTCTTTTTTGTAGTGTGGTGACCAAAACTGGATGCAGTACTCTAGGTGTGGTCTGACCAAGGCTTTATGGAGTGGTACTAGTACCTCTCTGGTCCTTGATTGTATCCCTCTATTTATGCAGCCAAGTCAACTCAAGTTCAGGCCAGGGAAGGAAGCCCAGCTGATGTCCCAGCCTGGGTGCAAAATTGTGAGTGACCCTCATGGTCTGTGGGTGATGCCAAGAATGGTTGTCCGGGGTCCCTTTGAACTGTCCATCACCCTCTTCGTGTAGGAGAGGGCGGGGCCCTCTCTTGCCCAATTCTCCAGCCGGCGCAGAATTTTATGGAAGTCCGGCCCACTTCCCTATCCTCCATAGAGCTCTATCCTCAGAATGTCGAGCGAAGGAGAGTTTCGCCGAGAAACTGACTTGTCCACTGTACAGTTGGAGATGTTGCTGGGAAGGGGTGCTCTTTTGGGGAACAACGGCCCTAAAAATAAGGGCAGAGGATTTCCACACACACACACACACACACCATGGTGGAGGCTGCCAGGCTCTTCCCCTCCGAAGGAGAACGGGGCCGTTTCCAGCCAGACGAGACGAGGGTCGCCCGGCTGAAAGGAGGGAAAGTGATCAAAGGTCCGGACAGCTGGAGCTTTCACGATAAGGCCGGTATTAAGGCTTATCGGGCGCAGGGATGAGGCCTATCCTGTTGCAGTCAATAAGGGCTTGAAAACGGATCATGGCTCCCCCGGGAATCCCAGCAGGGAGTGGGGGGGGCTGTGATTTAATCGCAGCTCTGCAGCCAGAGGGGACCGAAACAGACTTCCACACACCCCCACAACCATCCTCCCCATCCGGGCTTCGGCTCCGCAGCCCCACACGGGTTACCAATCGGGGCAGTCCCGGGGACAAAGGGATAATGTCTTCGGCGGCGCAGAGGAGAGGGCTGGGGATAGAGAGGAGGGTGTGTGTGTGTGTGTGTGTGTGTGTGTGTGTGTGTGTGTGTGTGTGTGTGTGTGTGTGTGTGTGTGTGTGTGTGTGTGTGTGTGTGTGTGTGTGTGTGTGTGTGTGTGTGTGTCCAGGCCCCTTTCTGACAGCAAACACAGCAATCAAATGCTGGGCTCCGTTTGTCTCCGGCCAGAGGAATCTAGAGTCGCCTTAAGCGTTGGGCATCATTTTTTCTGTGGGGCATCAAGGCTCTCTAGTTCCCTACAAGCACAGGACCGTGACCCCCCCCCCTTTTGGCTTGCCAAACAGCCTCTCCCACCCCAAGCCCCCAGACTCAGGTGACACAGAGGAAAAATCCTGGACCAGCCGGGCTCTTCTCCATCCGAATTCAAGCACACACACACACACCATGCTCCCCTCCACTCTGGGTTTATTGCACTGAGGCCATTTCGCCTCTGTCCCCTTCCAGCCCACCCCACGGAAGGGCTGGGAACCCCACGGGGGTGGGGGGCACCTCCTTAGTGCAAAGTAGGACTCTGGGCTACTGCTGGGTCTGGAGATTTGTCCATCCATAAAGAGGTCAGGGTTAGGGTTGCAGTGCAGCTGTTAGGAGACAGGCTGAATTCACTCCACTTCAGGCATGTAATCCTTCCCCAGCCCGGATGGAGCAGTTGCAGGCTTCTCTTCTTCCTGGCAAGAGTCCGAGGCCCACCTGCAGGGATGTCTCTTCACCTTCTTCTTCTTCTCCTCTTCCTTCTCCATCTTCTCTTCCCCTCCTCCATCTTTTCCTCTCCCACCTTTCCCCATCTCCTTCTCTTTCTCTGTTCCTTCTCCTCTTCTATCTCAATCTCTATCTTCTCCTCTTCCTCCATTTCCTCCTTCTCTTTCTCCTCTTCCTTCTCTGTCTTATCTTCCCCTCCTCTGTCTTCTCCTCTTCCACCTTTCTCCATCTCCTTCTCTTTCTCTGTTCCTTCTCCTCTTCCATCACAATCTCTATCTTCTCCTCTTCCTCCATCTTCCTCCTTCTCTTTCTCCTTTCTACTCTTTCGCCATCTTCTCCTCATCCTTCTCCGTCTTATCTTCCCCTCCTCCTTCTTCTCCTCTCCCACCTTTCCCCATCTCCTTCTCTTTCTCTGTTCCTTCTCCTCTTCTATCTCAATCTCTATCTTCTCCTCTTCCTCCATTTCCTCCTTCTCTTTCTCCTCTTCCTTCTCTGTCTTATCTTCCCCTCCTCTGTCTTCTCCTCTTCCACCTTTCTCCATCTCCTTCTCTTTCTCTGTTCCTTCTCCTCTTCCATCACAATCTCTATCTTCTCCTCTTCCTCCATCTTCCTCCTTCTCTTTCTCCTTTCTACTCTTTCGCCATCTTCTCCTCATCCTTCTCCGTCTTATCTTCCCCTCCTCCTCCTTCTCCTCTTCCACCTTTCCCCATCTCCTTCTCTTTCTCTGTTCCTTCTCCTCTTCTATCTCAATCTCAATCTTCTCCTCTTCCTCCATCTTCCTCCTTCTCTTCTCTTTCGCCATCTTCTCCTCTTCCACCTTTCTCCATCTCCTTCTCTTTCTCTGTTCCTTCCTTCTCTTCTATCACAATCTCTATCATCTCCTCTTCTTTCCATCTTCACCTTCTCTCCTTCCTCTTCCTCCCTTCTCCTTCCCTTTCTTCTCCAGCTCCTCATTCTCCATCTTCACCTTCATCTTCACCCCCTCCTCTGTTTGGAGATGCCAGCCCATGCCACCTTCGCCCCCTTCTGCTGTGTGCCGGACCCTCCCTTGCCCTCCCCCACGTCCCTTCCCCCACGTCCCTTTCCCTCCTCTTCTCATTTGTTCTCCCCTCCTTTGATGTCGAGGAGAGCCGCCCGCCTGCCCATTGCTGCCGCCGCCTCTGCCGTTGCTGCCACGGAGGGATCAGAAGTTTGCTGTGTCTTCCGCGGCCTCCTTCTTTGATCCGTGTCCTGAGGCCCCCTTGACGGCGGGGGAAAAAAATAAAAAAATAATATTAAAAAAAAAACGACACAAAACGAGTCACTCAGAGTGATTCCTGACAAGTGTCTCCTTGAGATAAGGAAGCCGTGGGTGTCTTGGGTCTCCCCGCCCCCCCTTTCATTTTTAATACCTCTCTTCCTTTTCCCTAAGAAGCGGCTGCGTTAAACTGCCGAGGAGAGCAACCAAGCCTCTTTTTCCCTCCCTCTCTCTCTCTTCCCCCCCCTTTCTCTCTCTCTCTCTCTCTCTCTCTCTCTCTCTCTCTCTCTCCTCTCTCTCTTTCTCTCTCTTTTTTCTCTTTCTCTCTTTCCCCCCTCTCTCTACTCCCTCTCTCTCTCTTTCTCTCTCTTTTTCTCTTTCTACCTTTCTCTTTCTCTCTCTTTCTCTCTCTCTCTCTTTCTCTCTCTTTTCCTCTTTCTCTTTCTCTTTCTTTCTCTTTCTCTCTCTCTTTCTCTCTTTCTCCCTCTCTTTCTCTCTCTCTCTTTCTCTCTCTCTTTCCTCTCTCTCGCTCTCTTTTTTCTCTTTCTCTCTTTCTCTTGTTCTCTCTTTTTCTTTCTCTCTTTCTCTTTCCCTCTCTTTCTCTCTCTCTCTTTCTCTCTCTCTTTCTCCTTCTCTTTCGCTCTCTCTTTCCTCTCTCTCTTTTTCTCTTTCTCTCTCTCTCTTTCTCTCTCTTTCTTTCCTCTCTCTCTCTCTCTTTCTCTTTCTCTTTCTCTCTTTCTCTCTTTTTCTCTTTCTCTCTCATTCTCTCATTCTCTCCCTCTCTCTTTCTCTCTCTCTCTCTCTCTCTCTCTCTCTCTCTCTCTCTCTCTCTCTCTCTCTCTCTCTCTCTCTCATTCTCTCTCTCTCTCTCTCTCTCTCTCTCCAATCCCCCACCCCTGTGTGTGTCTGTGTGTCTGTTGCGTGCAAAGAATTGGACGCTGCTGAGTTTGCCTGGAGTCTCCCCGCTCACCTGCCTCCTGTTTCCCCCCCCCCCCGTTCCGACTTGTCTTCCCTTTTTCTTTTAATATTCCCCACCGCCTCATTTCCTTTCTCCGTCTAATGCGGTGTGTCGGATGTTGCCACTTAAACCCAGCAACGGTTTAATTATGCGCCAGAAAGAAAAAGGCTGGTGAATGTGCAGGTGGCCGGGCGGGCGCTGAGTTATTATCTTTCACCTTGTCCACAGGGAAACACCTGCATTCCGGGTTTAGTCATGGGGGAAAGCAGAGAAACTGCCTGGGAGGGGTTGCCGCGGAAAGACCCGTTGCTAATATCCCTCTCCCACGGGCAGGCAAACCCTGCACGAATGCGCCAACAAGACAGGCACGAGCCAACCAGGTTTTGCACGCAGGGAGCTGGAGGACTTTTAACCAGGGTTAGCTGGATGGATGGAGGGAACAGGTCGTGTGAAGCGGATGGGGCAGGGGCTTGCGTCAGTAAGGCCATCCGTAGTAGCAACAGCAACTACGGCAGTTTACGGCAGTGTTTCCCAAAGTGTGGTACGCGTACCCCCAGGGGTACGGGAAGAGTTTGGTAGGGGTACGCGTTGCACCGGAGTTTGGTGGGGATCACGTGGGAATATCCACTGCACCGTGCTTAGCTGCGCCCACAGAACAAGGAAAGAAATAGGCGCGTATCTCAGTTTTTACATGGGAACTGGGGCCATCGTACATCGCATCGCAACTCATTATGGCGGGAACTTCTGTGCATCCTTCGCGCAGCTCGGGTTCGGCCATTTTTAAACTGCGGGAACATTAACAGTTGACGTTGAGCCGTGGAGCTGTTTAAACGCCGGAGAATTGCAGTGTTATCTAACGGTTAGACAGTCTTGTGAGGCGTGACACGGCGTGAATATACTGCACTTCATTACAGAGACAACTTACTTCTTTAATAGTTAGTTCCGGGCACCTGCTATCGTGCTTTAGTAAATTCCACTGATTTTGATTATTTTTATAAAAAATAATATGTTTTTTATGAGGGGTACTCAGCGTTACGAAAATTATAGAAGGGGTACACATATGTCAAAAGTTTGGGAAACACTGGTTTATGGAGTCAGCCTATGACTCCCCAACAATGGAAGACTGAGTCCACCTTGACCTGGTCAGCATCGAACTGTTGACAGTGGGCAAAATTCAACCTGCAATACCGCATTCTAACCACTGCGCCAATACAACTCACCATCTGCGCTGTGTTGTCCGGTAGATGGACATCGCATTGCAGATGAGGTGGGGTTCACTTTTCTTGCATGGGGGGGTCAGAGGGAGAGATCTTCCTTTTGACTGGCGTAGACCGTATGCACTAAAATGGGCAGCTTGAGACTTCTCCGCCATTTTAGAATAGAATAGAATAACAGAGTTGGAAGGGACCTTGGAGGTCTTCTAGTCCAACCCCCTGCTCAGGCAGGAAGCCCTATACTATTTCAGACAAATGGTTGTCCAACCCAGCGGTGGGTTGCTCCCGGTTCGTTCCTATCCGCAGCAGTTAAACCAGCATACCATACTGTAATGCAGTATGTGAGGACACTTTCTATCGTGGACCGATAGAAAGAGGTCATCAGCCGTTGTTCCACCTGATTTTTTTCGCAGGACTCTTAAGGAAATGACTGGACTGCCATCTGTCAGAAATGGTGTAGGGTCTCCTGCTTGGGCGGGGGGTTGGACTAGATGACCTACAAGGTTCCTTCCCACTCTGTTAATCTGTAATCTGTAAACATTCACAACTTCTGGGGGCAAGTCGTTCCACTGATGAATTGTCCTCACTGTCAGGAAACTTCCCCTTAGTTCTAGGCTGCTTCTCTCCTTGATTAGTTTCCACCCATTGTTTCTTGCCTTCTTGTGCTTCGGAGGATAGTTTGACTCCCTCTTCTTTGTGGCAACCCCTGAGATATTGGAACGCTGCTATCATGTCTCCCTTGGTCCTTCTTTTCATTAAACTAGACATACCCAATTCCAGCAACCATTCTTCATATATTTTAGCCTCCAGTCCCCTAATCATCTTGGTTGTTCTTCTCTGCACTCTTTGTAGAGTCTCCACATCTTTTCAAAATGGATGTTGTGGGTTTTGTGACTTTGGGAAAAAAGACGCCAGTGGCGATGCCTGCTACCCTTTAGGAGTCCTGTGAAAGGGGTGCCCGCTTTGTGCCAAGGAGGAGGGAAAGGATGATGTAGCCAGGGGTCAGCAGGTCAACAGTGGAATGATTAAATTGCACCAACGTCTCCCATCGCTCAAAGCCAGTCATAGTTTAGGTGGAGTCTGGCTGCAGCAACGGGCCTCCATGAGCTTGCTTGGATTCAGCTTGGCGTGCCAGCCAACAATATGTGGAAACCATGGTTTGTGTCACAGGTCAGAATAGGGAACCCCATTCTGAAATTCTGTTGAAAAGAAACCAGGGGTTTCTTCATGGAGGACCAAGCCGTATTGTCTTGTTTGATCAACCCCGGTTGGCCAAAATCTGGTGCAAAATGTTAACTCTTAACTCCTGGCACTTAAAATAAAAATTACTCTGAAGGTTTGAGGGTGAAGTTTTAGCTCGGGGCTAAGGGACCGCCCAAGGGTAACCTGACTCTGCTCCCATCAACGCCAAACCAAGAGGGTCGATGATAAAGAGAGGGCCGAGCAGAGCAAGGTTTTGACCCGAGAGCATCCACAGAACTTGGGTTATAAAGCCAGGAATGAACCGGGCTGAAATTCTGGGTGGATTTTATTATCCAGAACCCAGGAAGCATCCATCTCTCCAACTTCTGGGTTTAGTTCCTTCGCCAAAGGTGCAAAACCATCCTCTTTAGATTTCCAGATTGGCACAAAGAGTTGGTCCCCCGCCCACTCTGCTGCTGCCACCCCCTCCAAACGATCCCTGTGGAAATAAGAACTCATGGCTGCTTCATAGATGGGCACAGGGGTGAAATCCAGCAGGTTCTGGAGAACCGGTAGTGGAAATTTTGAGTAGTTTGGAGAACCGGTAGCGGAAATTTTGAGTAGTTTGGAGAACCGGTAGCGGAAATTTTGAGTAGTTTGGAGAACCGGTAGCGGAAATTTTGAGTAGTTTGGAGAACCGGTAGCGAAAATTTTGAGTAGTTTGGAGAACCGGTAGTGGAAATTTTGAGTAGTTTGGAGAACCGGTAGCAGAAATTTTGAGCAGTTTGGAGAACCGGTAGTGGAAATTTTGAGTAGTTTGGAGAACCGGTAGCAGAAATTTTGAGTAGTTCGGAGAACCGGTAGCGGAAATTTTGAGTAGTTCGGAGAACCGGTAGCGGAAATTTTGAGTAGTTCGGAGAACCGATAGCGGAAATTTTGAGTAGTTTGGAGAACCGGTAGCGGAAATTTTGAGTAGTTCGGAGAACCGGTAGCGGAAATTTTGAGTAGTTCGGAGAACCGGTAGCGGAAATTTTGAGTAGTTCGGAGAACCGGTAGCGGAAATTTTGAGTAGTTCGGAGAACCGGTAGCGGAAATTTTGAGTAGTTTGGAGAACCGGTAGCGGAAATTTTGAGTAGTTTGGAGAACCGGTAGCGGAAATTTTGAGTAGTTCGGAGAACCGGCAAATACCACCTCTGGCTGGCCCCAGAGTGGGGTGGGAATGGGGATTTTGTAGTATCCTTCCCCTGCCATGCCCACCAAGCTACGCCCACAGAACCGTAGGGGAAAAAATTGAATTTCACCCCTGGATGGGCAGCTATGGTGGGTGCGGAAATACGTGGCTGCCTGGCTCCTTGCCTGCTTTAAAGTTGAATTCCACCAGCTTTTTTTTTTTGATGGGGGGGGTGGCGGGGAGGAGAGGCTGGAAAAGGTGACACAGAGGAAAGGGGGGAGGACGCCATCCCTTTCTTCACACCCCTCCCTGCCCAGAACCGCGCTGCATTTCACTGATAAACAGGAAATATTGGCAATCAGGATTTCCACATTTATCTGAGCACAGCAGAAAATAAAATTTTCAGTCTAAATCCAAGGAGACAAGTCCCTAAGCTTCCTTGAGCCGATACAGGCGGCCCTAGCCCTAGAGAGAGACTCGGGGGGGGGGGGGGTTGCAAATAGACTTTCCTCATTTTAGAGAGGGTGGGGTGGGTGGGGGTGGGGGTGGAGAAATAGAAGAAGGAGCTGCGGGGAGGGAGGGGAGACTACTTCAAAGGGAGAAGAGACAGACACAGTAGTTTGATGCTTCGGTCTCCTCTCTCCATTCGGGGGGTCTAATTTAGTTGCTGGAAAGGAGTGGAAGATTCCTGTGGAAGGTGGAACTCCCAGCCACAAGAAGTCAGCCCGGGTGTCTCTCTCTCTCCCACTCCCCCAACCGTCTTCTCTCAAGTTTTCTAGGGCTCTTTGCTATAAAAAAAATAAAGTAAGGTTCAAGACAGTCCTGAGTTTGCATAGCAGGCTACAACAACACCAATACCAGCTTGGTTGTTTTCTTGCAGACAACAACTTAGTCTGGCACTGATGATCTTACCTAGTTGGGTAATGAAATGTCTGAAAGAAAGCCACCAGGCTCAGAAAGTTTCAAGGACCCCACAGTTCTCCTCCTCCTCCTCCTCCTCATAATAGAATAGAATAACAGAGTTGGAGGTCTTCTAGTCCAGCCCCCTGCTTAGGCAGGAAACCCTACACTACTTCAGACAAATGGTTATCCAACATCTTCTTAAAAACTTCCAGTGTTGGAGCATTCACAACTTCTGGAGGCAAGCTGTTCCACTGATTAATTGTCCTAACTGTCAGGAAATTTCTCCTTAGTTTTAAGTTACTTCTCTCATTGTTTAGTTTCCACCCATTGCTTCTTGTTCTACCCTCAGGTGCTTTGGAGAATAGTTTGACTCCCTCTTCTTTGTGGCAGCCCCTGAGATATTGGAACACGGCTATCATGTCTCCCCTGGTCCTTCTTTTCATTAAACTAGACATACCCAGTTCCTCCTCCTCCTCCTCCTCCTCCTCCTCCTCCTCCTCCTCCTCCTCCTCCTCCTCCTCCTCCTCCTCCTCCTCCTCCTCCTCCTCCTCCCAGCAAACCCCACTCTCTTCCAGCACTGATGAGGTTACCTAGTTTTTTATTTTTTATTTTATTTATTTATTTTATTTGTCAAAACGTGTACAAGATAACAGGTATGGTATAAACATAAACAAAAGCAAAGTAGGTATAGGTAAATTTGGACAGTAGGACAGGGACGGTAGGCAGGATGGTTGGGTCATGAAACATCTGCCAGAAGACCCCCCAAGCTCAGAGAGCACCAAGGACCCCTCATGTCAACCCTGAGCTAAACTCTCCTTTATTAATCCCTTCTCTGAGTTTGAGCCAAGGTGGCGCAGTGGTTAAAGTGCAGCACTGCAGTTCAGCAGTTCAGCTGTTCAAATCTCACCAGGCTCAAGGTTGACTCAGCCTTCCGTCCTTTTGAGGTCGGTAAAATGAGGACCCAGATTGTTGGGGGCAATATGCTGAACTCTGTAAACCGCTTAGAGAGGGCTGTGAAGCACTATGAAGCGGTATATAAGTCTTAAGTGCTATTGCTATTAACGGGTGATGTGAACGTGGCCCCAGATTCTGTGGCTGGGGGAGGGGGGGCTGCCCTCTCCCCTCCCATGCCGTCTTCCACAGCTTTAAATATTTTAGACCGACGTTGCTCTTTTTGACCGGCAGGGAGAAGGTGATATGTGGTCCAAAAATAAGGTGACCAGATTTTATTTTTTGTAAAGCGGGACACCATTGATGGGGGGGGTTTCTAGGGGAGCAAGACGGGAGGGGTCCATCTCTCTTATCCTGCAGCTTTGTGCACCCCCCCCAAACACCCCCCCTTCATCGCAGCCAGGGGTGGGTTCCTACTGGCGCAGGCTTACCTGTTCGTCGCCGCAGAGCCAAAGAAGCTGGTGGCGTTTGCGGCGCGGGGCTTCCCCCGGCTGCTTTCCCCGGCCGCCTGGACGCCGCCATTTGCGTTCTTTTGCCCTCTGTGCATGCGCAAAGCGTTCTGCTTGCACAGAGGGCAAAAGAACGCAAATGGCGGCATCCCGGCGGGCGGGGAAAGCGGGCGGGGGAAGGCCCGTGCCGCAAATGCCACCAGCTTCTTCGGCTCTGCGGCGACAAACAGGCAAGACCGCCGCTGCCCCTCTCACTGCCCTCCCTCCCCCCCTGGCAGGAGGAGGCAGGCGAGGCAGGAGGCAGAGGGGTGTGCAGGGCAAATTCAAATTTAAAAAGCGGGACTTTTTTGAAACGCCGCGGGACGCGGGACAAATTATTCAAAAGCGGGACTGTCCCGCCAAAAGCGGGACGTCTGGTCACCTTATCCAAAAACCTTTGCTCGGATGCTTGTTGGGTGCCGACGGACCTTAAGGAAGGGAAAGATGGCGCTTTCTCCTAACTTTCCGGACACAAACCGGTCACTAGATTGCAAAGTCTTTCGTTCCGCCCTGGGGAGAAGTGGATATGGTGGTCCCACATTTGGGGAGGGCATGTTCGATTCCCCACGTTTTCACCCACCGGCAGCCAGTTGTGGGTCTGTCAGAATAGCATTTATATCCCAGGTCTCCTGTGCCGCTCCTTCGGAAGACCAACCCTTGAAGCTTCCTTCTTCCTGCCCGGCCCTTCCTTCCTCCATCGCCTCTTGCCCTTTGCCCTCCCCCCCACTTTCATCCCGGAGAGGGGGAGGGGGAGGCAGTGATGGTCATCCCCGTGGGCTCCCTCGAGCAACCCTGCCAAGGAGATCAGCCCTCCCGGCTGCCGAGTGTTTCCCTTTAGTTCCAGATGCCAACCTGACAGGTGGGTGCCCGTGATTGATGCCCTGTGCGGTGCAAGGATGCCCTTCCTTGAGGCTAGGGAGGAAAGGCGGGTCCCTGTTTTACCCGCTTGGTGCCCTCCAGAGGCGGGACGTCGAACTGGTTGGCATCCAGAGGCAAACCTTGCCCACGTTTCGGTCTTTGGCCCCCTTGCCAAAGGGAGAGATCAAAACAGAACCAGGAATAGGTGAGGGATTTTAATAATGAGGAGGCTGAACTTCAGCAGGTCAGGGTTTGCCACCCATGCCCGAGGGCACCTGGGGGGGTACGGTCCCTCTGTTCCCAAAGCCACTCTTCCGACCTTCAATATTTTCCCCCCTGCATCCCTCAGGAACCCTGTCCATTTTTACCCTAAGAGATCTCTACTATGCCTCTACTACGAGACGTGTGGGGAATTGATAGGAAAGAATTTGAAACATACCTCCGTAATATCACTTGTAAATTCATATTTCTCCCCCCCCTCAATTTTGCAGATAACATCTCCCACAGCGCTTAAGGCATGTACGTACACTCATCCAAAAACGGGATATTGTTATCGGCCAGGATATCTCCTTGAGAAAACTTAATTTGATAAGGCTGGGTGTTTTTTTTTTTCCCTCCGCTTTTCTCTTTTTTTTTCTTTTTTTTTCCTTTTTTTTTTTTAAGGGTGCCTTGTTTGCAAATTCTTCCTTCCATCCTCATTCATTTCCTCCCCCTCTCCCAATCTCCTCTGCTTAGTTGCTGTTTTAAATATAAAACAGAAGCCATGGGCAATTCCCTCTTGCTTCTTTTTTTCTTCTTCTTCTTGTTTTGGTATGTATATGCTTTTTATTGTCCCTGTGTTATGCCAGTGGCTTTATCCACCGATAAGTGGATTAGTTGAGCTAAACAAAAAAGGTGTTTCACAGCTAAAAAGCTCCCAAGAACATATTTTTTTGGGCGGTTTTGTTTTCCACAGAAGAAAGCGGAGGTTTTCGTCTTTGATTTTTATTGCCTTCCCTGGGAAGTCGCAGTCTGAATCAGTTTGTGGCATATGCTCCCTCCCCACCAAACCTTAAAGGTCTCTCTCGCTTGTACTGACAGCTGCCCTGGGCCTGTTCGGGGATTTATTTGGTTATTTTTTTTCCCCATTACTTTTTTATTTTTGGTCATATTTCAGAGCACGTTTATGAGCTTTGAAAAGGATATTTCTCCTAATGTGGGTCACTTCCTAACTCTGGTGGACTCTTAACTCCCATCAGCCCAAGCAGAGGGCAAGGATGATCGTCCTTGTAACAGATTGTAACAGAGTTGGAAGGGACCTTGGAGGTCATCTAGTCCATCCCACCAGCCAAGTAGGAGACCTTACACCATTCCTGACAAATGGCAGTCCAGTCTCTTCTTGAAAGCCTCCAGTGATGAAGCTCCCACAACTTCCGAAGGCAACTTCTGTTCCATTGGTCGATTCTTCGTTTTCCCTGTCATAAAATTTTTCCTTAATTCTAGGTTGAATCTCTCCTTGGTCAGTTTCCATCCATTATTCTTTGTCTGGCCTTCGGGTGCTTTGGAAAATAGCTTGACCCCCTCCTCTCTGTGGCAGCCCCTCAAATATTGGAAGACTGCTATTGTGACTCCCCTGGTCCTTCTCTTCACTAGACTAGATATATCCAATTCCAGCAACTGTTCTTCATATGTTTTAGCCTCCAGTCCCTTAATCATCTTGGTTGCTCTTCTCTGCACTCTTTGTAGAGTCTCCACATCTTTTTGAAACAGATGTTGTGGGTTTTGTGACTTTGGGAAAAAGACGCCAGTGGCGATGCCTGCTACCCTGTGAAAGGGGGTGCCTGCTTTGTGCCAAGGAGGAGGGAAAGGATGATGTAGCCAGGGGTTGGGTCCTCCCACCCTCGCCATATGATAGCAGGTCAACAGTGGAACAATTAAATTGCACCAACATCTCCCATCGCTCAAAGCCAGTCATAGTTTAGGTGGAGTCTGGCTGCAGCAACGGCCTCCATGAGCTTGCTTGGATTCAGCTTGGCGTGCCAGCCAACAATGTGTGGAAACCAGTTCCTGCAACTGTTCATCTTATGTTTTAGCCTCCAGTCCCCTCATCATCCTGGTTGCTCTCCTCTGCGCTTTTTCTAGAGTCTCAACATCCTTTTTTATAGTGTGGTGACCAAAACTGGATGCAGTACTCTAGGTGTGGTCTAACTAAGGCTTTATAGAGTGGTATTAGTTCCTCCCTTGATCTTGATTGTATCCCTCTGTTAATGCAATTTAGGATTGTGTTGGTTTTTTTGGCTGCCGCCACACACTGCTGGCTCATATTTAACTGGCTGTCCGCTAAGACTCCAGGATCCCTCTCACAGTTGCTGCTATTAAGCCTGCTTTCACCCAGTCTGTATGTGAACTTTTGGTTTTTCTTGCCTAAGTGGAAGACTTTACTTTTCTCTACATTGAATTTCATTTTGTTCGTGTGGCCCACAGCAAGTCCATGAGATCCTCCTGCTTTAATAGAATAAGTCAAGCCTAGGAAGAAACTAAGACACCATTAGGTGTAGGCCTGTTAGTCCATCCTGCAGATTATTCCAAGGGTTTGGGGGAATCTTCTGGGATCAGGGAAAAAGAGGGAGTCCTTCCCACCCTAGAGATACCTTCCTTCCTTCCTTCCTCCCTCCCTCCCTCCCTCCTTCTTTCTTTCTTTCTTTCTTTCTTTCTTTCTTTCTTTCTTTCTTTCTTTCTTTCTTTCTTTCTTTCTTTCTTTCTTTCTTTCTTTCTTTTTTTCTTTCTTTCTTCTTCATCAGTAGAAGCCCCCTACTTTGGGGAGGCAGAATTTGGGGGGAAGGGGCGTCTCTATCGCTCCCCAAAATGATTCCTCCTGCCAGGGTCCAGCTTCTGGTAGGAGAAGAAGTCCGTCCTCCGTTTCTCTTTCCAGGCTCTGGGGTGGCACCAACTTATAGTCCAAGTTCTTGCGGGGAGTTGCGCCATCCATTGCAGTTCCACCCAAGGGCCAGCAGGGGCCTCTAGACTAAAAGTTGAGCAGGCTCTCCCATGATCTCGAGGAGCCGTTGCGTGTTGGGTTCGCCTTGGACGAAAGGGCTACCGTTGCAGGATGCATTGAAACTAGAGGGTGGGTGGGGGCGCACGGGGTGGGGGGGCAGGATAGGACATGCAAAAACTCCTGACCATGAAAAGGTCCCCAGCTGGCAGCTAGAAGCATCTGCACTCATCTCGATGGCTCCAGCTGAGCGATATTTCACTAGTTATCTACATGTAATTATTGCTATGTGGTGCAGATATTAACACTGTCAAGAGTAATTTACCCTGACATTTTTCACTTGCTCTGTAGGCTGAAGTCTGCCCTCCCTTCTCTCTGTTTTTCTTCCCTCGCTTGCTCGGTCTTGCACACATGGCTAAGCTTGGGTGTGATTCTCCGCACAGCCCAGGACTTCTCTCTCCCCCCACCCCACATCCTGGTGGATCCTTCCTAACTCATTTTAGATTTAACCCCACCCTGGGGAAGAGAAAGACAGCCCTTCCACATCCCCAAAGCATTCATTTGGGGGGTCTGTTGTCTGGCTCCGATGCCTCCTCTTCTCTCCTCTCATTTCTCTCCACCACCAGAGGCTCAAACCGAATTCGGTGGCTGTATTCAGTTAGCAGGTGATCTGGGATAGTCCCCTCCGGTTGGGAAGGGTTGCCCGTCCGAGAGTTGGTCTAGAAACCTTCTCCCTTCCCTCCGTGGCCCTTTCCGCAAAACCTGCCCGGCTGGCTGGTGACAGATCAAATTAAGCCTCCCGACCCATAGTTGGATCTTGATTTAATGAGACAGTTATTGTATGTTCCTTAATAAATATAAATTGCCCGTTTGGGGGTGCGTTTGAGGCAATGTGAGGGTGAAACAGAGCGTGACAGTCGCCTCCGTTCGTCACCAAGAGGTTGGCTGTGTGTGGGGAGGGGGGGGGAAATCCATTGTCGCTTTGCAAGGCACAGAATTCGCCAGGTAGAAACGGCAACCCGGATGGGGCTGGTTTCAAGGCTTTGGACCCAAGGCTCTTGGGAGAGGCCAACTTTAGGATAGGGAGGTCTAGCTCAAAAGCAGCCCTTCCCTTCCCCCCCGCGACTCTCGCCCTGAGAAAATCCTTCTGAGTCAGGGTTCCACGATCCACAGAGAAGCTCAAGAGATCGTAGCTGCCGGCGAGACATTTTGAAGAGGCGTCTCTTGGCAGATCTCCGTTGTTTGAAGGGCTAGCGTGAGAAAGAGACCCTTAATTGTGCATAAGTGAAAAAGGAAAACGGAGGATGGGGCAAAGTAAACATGGGGGCACCTTTCCTTCCCTGGCTGAGCACCCCCTCCCCATTTGCTGCGTCCTTCCTCCTCACCCCCAACCCACAGGCTTCCCTTAAACCCTGCCTGTCCGTACCCGTCTGTTTCCAGCATGATTCTGACAGCAGCATCGGCAGCTCTTATTAACCCTTTTTCAGGGAAGATTTTAATAATGCCCTTGGCATGCTTCTCCAAAATAGGGACAATCATGGACGCTTTAATCTTTTCCTCTTGCGGAGGCACCGGCCTTCCTTGGCTGTGGTCACTTTTAGGTGCTCTAGGCTGGCCTCCTTCCTTCCAAGCCTGAGGGTGGGTGAGTAGGGTGGATGGGGTGATGGTAGCTTTGATAAGGTCATGTTAGGTAGAAGGCATGGGAGAGGACATCCATCCCCTTGAACATGGAGCAGGGAATCCAGAAATGTCATTCCCGTGAAAGGCAGATCTGGTGGAAATCCCGTCATCGCCACCTCCATTCTGGTGAGCAAACCGGGATGAACTGCTGGGAGGTTTACCACCAACCAGCCCCAATTTCAGAGTTACTGTGGTTGGTCGGAGCCGGGCAGGGTTGAGTTTCAGGGTTTGGTGAGCTCCGTCTCCCCAGTAGACTTCTTGATGTCAACTGTGATCATCCTACACCAGGAGTCCCCAAACTTGGCAACTTGAAGACTTGTGGACTTCAACTCCCAGAATTCTCCAGCCATCATAGCTTGTGGACTTCAACTCCCACAATTCCATAGCTGGCTGGCTGAGGAATTCTGGGAGTTGAAGTCAACAAGTCTTAAAAGTTGCCAAGTTTGAAGACCTCTGTGCTACACCGACCACGAAAGCCTACACCAGGAGATCCCCAAACTTGGCAACTTTTAAGACTGGTGGACTTCGGCTCCCAGAATTCCTCAGCCAGCCAGCTATGGAATTGTGGGAGTTGAAGTCCACAAGTCTTAAAAGTCACCACGTTCGGAGAGCCCCTGGCCTACAAAGAGCTGGTGGAGTTATAAACACTAAAGTTATAGTTTTGATTGACCTTCTGTACCCATCCATCTGTTTGCTCCTTGGAAGGCTTGGCATGAAGTGTGTTGATAGGTCTTGAAGATGGCCAGGACTTCAACCATGGCGGAAGATCTTTCTGTGTCAAGAAGTCAGAGCAGAGATGATTAAAATGGGTGCAAACAAGGCGCCCGTAGCAACAGGTGTGGCTTTCGATGCTGATCTGTCACTTAATCCCTGTCAATTAACGGGGCAATACTACCGCTTCGCCCAGCCCAGCGCCCGAGATATAAGATGGAGCCCCTTCCCAAATCCCTCCCTCCTCCTCCTCCTCCTTTCACTTTCGGTAACCTGGTGCTCCCAATTAGGGATTTGACACCCGGACCCGTTGATAAATTGTTTCTGTCATCTGCTTTCTGTCTTTCATTACATGCAAAGACAGGACGGAAGGAGGAAGGATTGGGGTGCCGAGCGGAGAGGGTGGGAAGGGAGAGGAGATTTGATCTCCCATGCTTAGTGCAGCTAGATACATTAATTACAAAATAGCCCTTTGCAGCATGAAAAAGCATTAATTAAATTTATGCAATCATTATCTTTAAATAGTTCTGTCTTCCAGTGATCGGCCCTCCCCTCCCCTTCCCTTTTTACTCCACCAAGCCTTTCTAAAGATTCCAAAATGTATCCTGCAACCAAGTTCAGATTCATGTGCCTTGAGACTCCGGAGGTGCAGCCTGGCGAACCCCCAAAACGTTTCTCGTTTTCAGGAACTCTTGGAAGCTATAATTCACAATCTCAGCCACTGCTGGTTTTCTCCAGCCTGCCTTTAAAAAGAAAGTAAGCCAAGCTAGTTATTTTTTTGTTTTAAAAAAATGCAGCAAAAAAGGAGTATTTTCCTAGGCTTGCCAAATTTAGCAGAATTTGGCCGACGTGTTAGAGAAACCTTTTAGGTTGATCTTTCCTTACTCAAATCATTTCTTCAGTAGCAGTGGGAAAATGGCTTTTCGGTATTTAAACATCTGAGCGACTCTTAGCTCTCAATTCCTGATGATGGTATTGTTTTCTTAGCAGCAAATAGAATTGTTCAAGTGCAATCCTGCAGCTTCCTCTTATGCCTGTTTCCTGGGTGTTAGCAGCCTCCTTGCTGCAATCCCACAATTTAAAAAAAGAATTGAGAGTTTGAAAGGCCCTTGGGGAAAATTCAAGGATGTGAAAATAATACTTTCTCAAGTTTAATTCATGTTGTCGTGATACTTTCTTTGTCTCTGTGGCTTCTGCAGTGCCAGTTGGTCGATCTGAAGATTTTAGGGCAGTGTTTCTCAACCTTGGCAGTTTAAAGATGTGTGGACTTCAACTCCCAGAATTCCCCAGCCAGCGTTGCTGGCTGGGGAATTCTGGGAGTTGAAGTCCACACATCTTCAAACTGCCAAGGTTGAGAAACACTGTTTTAGGGGAAGAAAGAGAGAGATGCAGGAGGTCTTACGTTTTTAAAACATGGCAACTTTCTGAAAAACGCAGTTCTGAATTCTGGGAATCATCCAGAAAAGCCGGAATCTAGGAAATGGTGTCCTTACTGAATTAAAATTCCCAGAATCCTCCCTCTTAGTTTATGGAGATTCTCAGTCCTCCGGGTCATGGTTATCCCAAAAGTGCTTTTTCAGGAGGCAACTGGACTTTCTGGTTTTCCTTTGAAGACGTTTCGCTTCTCATCCAAGAAGCTTCTTCAGCTCTGACTGGGTGGTGGAATCCTTCCCTTCCCCACCATCCAGCCAGAGCTGAAGAAGCTTCTTGGATGAGAAATGATACATCTTCAAAGAAAAACCAGAAAGTCCAGTTGCCTCTTGGGAAAAAAAAGCACCTTTGAGAACTCCCTCTTAGTTGAGTTGACTGGGACTGCTGGGAATTGTAGTTTGAGAACATTTCAGGGGCTGCAAGCCACCCCCACCCCTGGGAGAAAAGCAAGTTATGGGAAAGGGAAAGGGTGAATTGCTTGCAAAAGCTTTCCATAGTTAATATATTTAGAATTAAGTTCAAAAATGAGTCCAGAGTTGGTTGATTTTCCTTCTATTTCTGAATCAAGGCGCCTTGGCTTTTATAAGAGCCTCTTATAAAAGCCCAGGCGCCTTGATTCAGAAATAGAAGGAAAATCAACCAAACATTAAACCCAGCACGGATCTCGGGTTGTGAAGTTGGGGCTGCTCTCCAAGGTGCTGATCGGAGCCCCTTCTTTTAGTTTGATCCCTTTGCAACCCAGCAGGTTGCAAACATTTACAAACCGTTGTTAGGCGTTGGCAGTCGTCCCCAGGAGTCCTGATTTCCAGATGCCAGCATTTTTGGTGTTCCTTCCAACTCTTTCCCATCAAGAATTGGTATTCCAGATTCCCAGGAATTGGCGATAGGGTAAAAATGACTCCATTCTGGCAAGTAACCTGTACCGGTCATGAAATCAAAAGTGACTGCTAAGAGTTTTGCAGGGCCAGGAATCAAAACCTGCCTACAAGTAGCTGTTATTAGTGCTGTCCCAACAAAACAGGTTAGAATAGAAATAGAAATTAGAAGAGAAATGAAGAGAAGAGAATATAGGAAAGAAGAGAATAAGAAGAGAAGAGAATAAAATAGAATAGAATATAGGAAAGAATAGAAGAGAATAAGAATAGAACAGAACAGAATAGAATAGAATAGAATATAGGAAAGAATAGTATAGAATAGAATAGAATAGAATAGAATAGAATAGAATAGAATAGAATAGAATAGAATAGAATAGAATAGAATAGAATAGAATAGAATAGGAAATAGGAAATAGGAAATAGGAATAGAATAGAAAATAGAATAGAATAGAATAGAATAGAATATAGCAAAGAATAGAATAGAATAGAATATAGGAAAGAATAGAATAGAATAAGAATAGAATAGGAAATAGGAATAGAATAGAAAATAGAATAGAACAGAATAGAATAGAATAGAATAGAATAGAATAGAATAGAATAGAATAGAATAGAATAGAATAGAATAGAATAGAATAGAATAGAATATAGGAAATAATAGAATAAGAATAGAATAGGAATAGGAATAAAAATAGGAAATAGGAATAGAATAGAGAATAGAATAGAATAAAATAGAATAGAAGAATAGAATAGAATAAAATAGGAATAGAATAGGAATAAGAAATAGGAATAGAATAGAATAGGAATAAGGAATAAGGAATAGAATAGAGAATGGAATAGAATACAATAGAATAGAATAGAATCTGGAAGGGACCTTGGAGGTCTTCTAGTCCAGCCCCCTGCTCAAGCAGGAGACCCTATACCATTCCAGACAAGTGCCTGTCCAGTCTCTTCTTAAAAACCTCCAGTGATGGAGCTCCCACGATTTCTGAAGGCAACTTCTGTCCCACTGATTAATCGTCCTCACTGTTAGGAAGCTTCTCCTTAATTCCAGGACAAAAAAAAAGCAATTTTGTTTTGCTTTGGCCCTGAGCAGCTGACTTTTGAGTTTTGCAGCAGGCCTCATTACAGCCTGGTTGGATATGAACACAGGGGTTTTAAACCTGCAGCTTCCGAATGGAGAACCTGGAGATCGTTACAACCGCAGCCTGCCTGGTCCATTGTCGCTGCACACGAGGCCAGGACGATGGAGCTGCTGTGGGAGAGAAGAGGAGAAGAGAACGGGGCGCATTTTCTCCAAAAGCAAACAGCAGGAGGAGGGAGGGAGGGAGGGCGGAGGGAGAACCAGCCGTGTGGGATTACTTCTGGATTTTCTCCCCTCTTTCATTTGCTTGCCAGCCAGCCTTATTAATGGCTGGATTTGGCATCTGAGTGGCTGGCAACATCTTTGGTGAACTTTATTGCATTTTGTAATTTTTTTTTTCTCATCTCCTCAAGACCTCTCTCTTTTTGATATCCTTCTCTGCCTGATGAAGCCCCCGAGGCACCGGCTTGACTTAATGGGTGTCTCTTCCTGCCCGCCGTTAAGCTGGACTTTAACTGATTGCAAAAGCTCCATCCGAGGTGGGGATGAAGGCAGGGGGGAGTTTGGGGGGGGGGCGAGAGACTATCAGTGCACTAAACAACCTAGCCCCAGGCTGGGATATGCCGCCATTCTGAGTCGTCTTTGTACTGTCAGATCCGTTTTCACCGTTGTTGTGGCTTCTTACGGCTGTCTGTCACGGGAAACGGGGATTGGGGGGGAGGGAGAAAAGCAGAGGGGGCTTCAGGGTGGGAAACCTCAAAGGATCTTGCGAAATCTTGTTTGGGAAGCAATGAAGCAGCAACCGGCACTCCATTACCGGAGTCTGCAGGGGGGCTGCGATAGGGAAGGGATCCGCTTAGCGGAAGACTCAGGAAGGGGGCAGAGGAAGAGGAGGGGGACGGAGGGCAGGGTGACCTTCAGCCTCATCGTTGCCCCTCTTTGGGCTGGGGGCAAGGAGAAGGGGGTCATCCCGGCAAAAGAGGAAGAGGGCACAAGGTTTGTGGGCTTCTAATCTTCCCTGTTCCTGCCAGGAATATGGATTTTCTCCCAATTTGAACACCGGTTGGGTTCTCCACCCCACCAAAAAAACAACAACCCCAAAATCTGAACTGGATGGAGTTTTGCAGACATTTTTCTCCAAAATGTGCCTTTCCTTTGCAAATCCACAACACAGATCCCGTTTTAAAAGTCAACATATTTCCTTCTTCCTTTCCTTCTCCCGTTTGAGATCGGTAGACAGGTGCCTCCATGGATGGAGGTTAGGAAAATATAGGAATTACGAAATCGTACTATTTGTGTCCTTGCTAGATCTGTCTTCCAGCGCCTGTTAATGAAATTTTGTCCACTGGGATAATGTTGATTTTGGGGAATAAGAAACGAGGCCTTTGTCCATCCCGATGGACAACTTGGTCGTGACCCACCAGATGCTCCACGGGGCATCTAGAATCTGGCCATCCTTCTACCCCACATATTCCCCGAGGAAGGGAAAATTTTGGGAGATTTTTCTATCCCATATTTAAAAACGCTTTATAGAATCGGTGGCCTTCAAGAGCCTGATGTGTTGCGAACATCTTTTTTTTTAATTAAAAAGTTTTATAAGTGATTACAAAGTTTTATAAGTATAATTTTCAAACACACATTTTCCCCCACCCCTTCCCCCCTCCCTCCCCTTAACCTCCTCCCCCCATCTCCCCCACCCCCCTCCCTAGACTTCCCAGAACAAACACAGGGTATAGTATTTATAAACATAAAACTAAAAACTAAAATATGCTAACAAATTGTTGACTTCAAAATCTCTCTAATTCTTTAACTCCTTGTAGCCTTTAAACTTAAACTAATAATTAAAAATACTTCATTCATAAGCTATTTGAATCTTCTTGGTCTGGTACTTGTTTTGAATATAGTCAATCCATCTTCTCCATTCCAATATAAATCTTTAGTTTAAATGATCCTTAAGATATGAAGAGATTTTGCCATCTCTGCCAAATGCACGACTTTTGGTGTCCATTCCTCGATAGTAGGTGGGTCTTCCTTCTTCCAATACTGTGCCACCAGCAACCTGGCAGCTGTTATTAAATTCAAAACCAACTTAGTCTCTATTACAGTACAGTCCGTAATTATAAAAGTTCTCTCTTAAATTCTAAGCTTGCGTAAATCTTACATAGATATAACCCATATCTTTTCCCATATTTCCATCATTATAGGTTCTCCAATATTTTGTGCCCATTTTATCATACAGTCCTTAACTAGCTCTGTTTCTGAATCTATTTCCACTAGTACATTATGCAACCTTTTTATATGCATTTGACTTTTGTCTCTTTATTCATAACAAGGAATTCTTTCATAAATTTTTTACACTCTCTTACATCTTCTTCATATCTAAACAGATTATCATTTAACCTCCCCAACCAGACTGGGCTATAATCTATCATTGTGTGTTGCGAACATCTTTTAAAACTTCTTGGAAGAACATTCGTCTCTAATTGAATGACACCCTCCCCCAAATATGGTCTAAGGGGAGAAGAGAAAGGAGCTTCGACTGTATTAGCTTTTGACGGGGCGATAATTCTCACACAAAACAAGTCACCCGCCACCCACCCACCCAGCACAGCAGAGGGGATAAATATCTTCTCTGCGTACCGTCCAAATCGCCACTCTTATTGATTCCCATTGATTAGGCAGAGAGGGTGTTAGCATGAAGGAAGGTGGGGGGTGGAACACTTACTTAGCTCTGGAGAGAGGGATAAAGCCAAGAGATGGAAATATTAAATTGGGCCTAGAGTAGCCGTCCCCGAAATCCGCAGTGGGGATTAGGGGACGGAGACGGAAGCGCGCGAGAAAATCTCCCTCTAATGACGGCGAGATCTCCGCTTTGTCGAGCGATTCTGCCAAGGTTGGCAAAGGGCTCGGATGGATTGACCCTTTACAGCCGAAATCCGACTCAGCTTTGCAGGCAGGAGGTGCGGCAGGGAAATATTCTTCCGCCACATTCCTCTTTTCCCATAGCGTTGGGGTGGATCACCTGCCTGGTTTTCTTGGTAAGAAATAGGGGGAAGTGGAGGGGGAAGAATCCCCCTCTGCCAAGGGCATCCCTTCTAGAGTGCGGGATGTGGCTTCCCACAATCCCCTTTACTAGCTAAGGATTCTAGGAAGTGAAGTCTGACCTCCTGGGCTTTTATAATATCTCTGCTCCTGAATGTCTCTTCTTAACAGAAAATGTCCTTGTATAGTTCATCTGTCCTCAAAAAAACCATTGAAGTTTCCTGATAGAGCTCCAGTGCCTGGTGGAATGTGCCAAATGTCCCCTTAAAGCTTTAATAGCTGGAGAGAACATTTATTTATTTATTTTATTTGTCAAAACATGTACAAGAGAGCAGGTAGGGTATAAACATAAACAAAAGCAAAGTAGGTACAGGTAAATTTGGACAATAGGGCAGTAGGACAGGGACGGTAGGCACAGTGGTGCACTTATGCACGCCCCTTACAGACCTCTTAGGAATGGGGTGAGGTCGACTGTAGACAGTCTAAGGTTAAAGTTTGGGGAGTTTGGGGAAGAAACCGCAGAGTCAGGTAGTGCATTCCAGGCATTGATCACTCTGTGGCTGAAGTCGTATTTTCTGCAGTCGCGTTTCGAGCGGTTTACATTTAATTTGAATCTATTGTGTGCGCGTATAATGTTGCAGTTGAAGCTGAAGTAGTCATTGACAGGTAGGACATTGTGGCAGATGATTTTATGAACTACATTTAGGGCAGATCGAAGGCGACGTAGCTCTAAGCCCAAAATTTCAAGCCTGATAGAATAAGGTATTCTGTTGCGAGCAGAGGAGTGGAGGGCTCTTCTTGTGAAATATTTCTGGACTCTCTCGATTGTATTAATGTCCGATATGCAGTGCGGGTTGCAAACAAAAGAAAAGAAAAGAAAAGAAATCTTGTTGTTTTAAACAACAAAAGATCAAGAAAGTTTGATAAAATAATGGGGGGATGGGGAAATGTGCAAGCTTTATAGATAACACATGAAGAACGGCTGCAGGATTTGGGTATGGCTCGTCTAGAGAAAAGAAGGACTAGGGGGGACATGATAGCAGTGTTCCAGTATTTGAGGGGCTGCCACAAAGAAGAGGGAGTCAACTTATTTTCCAAAGCACCAGAGGGCAGGACACAAGAAACAGCAGATGGAAACTAATCAAGGAGAGAAGCAACCTGGAATTAAGGAGAAATTTCCTAACTGGGAGGACAATTAACCAGTGGAACAGAAGTTGCCACCAGAAGTTGTGGGTGCTTCATCACTGGAGGTTTTTAAGAGACTGGATAGTCACTTGTCTGAAATGGTCTAGGGCAGGGGTAGGCAAAGTTGGCTCTTCTATGACTCGTGGACTTCAACTCCCAGAATTTCTGAGCCAATCAGGCTAGCTTAGGAATTCTGGGAGTTGAAGTCCACGAGTCATAGAAGAGCCAACTTTGCCTACCCCTGGTCTAGGCGCAAGGGTGGACAAACTATGGTTCTTTGAGGACCTGTGGACTTCAACTCCCAGAATTCCTGAGCTAGCCATGCATGCATGGCTGGCTCAGGAATTCTGGGAGTTGAAGTCCACAGGTCCTCAAAGAACAATAGCTTGGCCACCCCTGGTATAGGTTCTCCTGCTTGAGCAGGGGGTTGGACTAGAAGACCTCCAAGGTCCCTTCCATCTCTATTCTATTCTAAATTCTCTGGGAGAGAAGCAAGAGACGGCAATGTAACTTAACCATCTTTTTTACAAATCAGATCCTGCCATGAGGCACTCAGGCTAGGTTCACAATTTGGATTTGCCCCCACCAAAATCTGGAACCCACGCAGTATTCTCACCCTGGGACCCCAATTCTGCAGCCCCCACCCCACCCCCACCCCACAGCCCCGACTCTCAGCCTCCAATAAAACCGAACGCGACCGGCTTGTGATTGCCTCTGTTCGCTGCGCGTGGTGTGCCAAAGCCGACTGCGTTTATCGTAAAGGATGCACATTTGCGGCGTGAATCTCCACAGCGAGAGGCCCTCGGGGCCAGCTCAGAAACGGAGAGAATTAATTACATTTTTAAAAAAGAAAAGGAAGAGAGAAAAGAGAAGTACCACTTCTTTTAAAGTGAGGGACAGAGGGGTGATGAAATCCTGCGGGGAGAAGCACAATGGGTGTGTGTTGGGGGGGGGTAAGGGTTGTTTGTTTTTTTGAGGGGTGGGGGGTCTGTAGAGAGAGGAGAGCAGTGGAGGAGCCCAGAAAAGGTGATGGGGGGGGGGGGCAAAAACCAGAAAAAGACAGAAAATGAAGATTTCAACTGCCTGCCTTATGTCCGGACATTCAAACTGAATCAGGCCTCTGCAGCATCTTAGGTTAAGGTTACCGAGCACATGCAGAACGAAGCAGGGGTGAAATCCAGAAGGTTCTGACAGGTTCTGGAGAACCGGTAGCGGAAATTTTGAGTAGTTCGGAGAACCTGCAAATACTACCTCTGGCTGGCCCCAGAGTAGAGAGGGAATGGGGATTTTGCAGTATCCTTCCCCCCAGGAGTGGAGAGGGAATGGGGATTTTGCAGTATCCTTCCCCCCAGGAGTGGGGAGGGAATGGAGATTTTGCAGTATCCTTCCCCCAGGAGTGGAGAGGGAAGGGGGATTTTGCAGTATCCTTCCCCCAGGAGTGGGGAGGGAATGGGGATTTTGCAGTATCCTTCCCCCAGGAGTGGGGAGGGAATGGAGATTTTGCAGTATCCTTCCCCCAGGAGTGGAGAGGGAAGGGGATTTTGCAGTATCCTTCCCCCAGGAGTGGGGAGGGAATGGGGATTTTGCAGTATCCTTCCCCCAGGAGTGGGGAGGGAATGGAGATTTTGCAGTATCCTTCCCCCAGGAGTGGAGAGGGAAGGGGGATTTTGCAGTATCCTTCCCCCAGGAGTGGGGAGGGAATGGGGATTTTGCAACATCCTTCCCCCCAGGAGTGGAGAGGGAATGGGGATTTTGCAGTATCCTTCCCCCAGGAGTGGGGAGGGAATGGGGATTTTGCAGTATCCTTCCCCCAGGAGTGGGGAGGGAATGGGGATTTTGCAATATCCTTCCCCCCAGGAGTGGGGATGGAATGGGGATTTTGCAGTATCCTTCCCCCAGGAGTGGGGAGGGAATGGGGATTTTGCAGTATCCTTCCCCCAGGAGTGGGGAGGGAATGGGGATTTTGCAGTATCCTTCCCCTGGAGTGAGGAGGGAATGGAGATTTTGCAGTTTCCTTCCCCCAGGAGTGGGGAGGGAATGGGGATTTTGCAGTATCCTTCCCCCAGGAGTGGGGAGGGAATGGGGATTTTGCAGTATCCTTCCCCCAGGAGTGGGGAGGGAATGGGGATTTTGCAATATCCTTTCCCCCAGGAGTGGGGAGGGAATGGGGATTTTGCAGTATCCTTCCCCCAGGAGTGGGGAGGGAATGGGGATTTTGCAGTATCCTTCCCCCAGGAGTGGGGAGGGAATGGGGATTTTGCAATATCCTTTCCCCCAGGAATGGGGAGGGAATGGAGATTTTGCAGTTTCCTTCCCCCAGGAGTGGGGAGGGAATGGGGATTTTGCAGTATCCTTCCCCCAGGAGTGGGGAGGGAATGGGGATTTTGCAGTTTCCTTCCCCCAGGAGTGGGGAGGGAATGGGGATTTTGCAATATCCTTTCCCCCAGGAGTGGGGAGGGAATGGGGATTTTGCAGTATCCTTCCCCTGCCACGCCCACCAAGCCACGCCCACAGAACCGGTAGTTTTTTAAAAAAAAAATTGGATTTCACCACTGGAACGAAGCCTGTTTTGTCCAACCCGGCAGGTCTGGTCTTTACTTAAAAACCTCCATATTCAGGCATTGTAAACCAGAGAAGGTGAGCTTTAGGGTTTTGGGGACTTCCTGGACGTCTCTCTTCCCCCCCCCCCACCAAAAAAAGCCAACTTTAAGGTTTGGATCATGCCTACTCTGCCTTGCAAAAGTCCAAAGTCTGTTTGAGTTGCCCACTGAACCTAAATTGGGTAGGGGGGCTGGAGGGCAATGCAAGGGGAAGAACCTAAATTGGGTAGGGGGGCTGGAGGGCAATGCAAGGGGAAGAAAAGTGACCGGGAACGGGGGAGTGGGGGAGAAGGCTTCAGTCCTGCAGATTGACTGAAGGAGAGATTTTGCTCCTGATAATGATGATAATAATAATAATAATGCTATTAAATTCTAATACCTATTGGATACAGAGAGAGTATTGATTTTTGGTTAGCCATGGTACTTCCCTCCCCTCGGAATGAAATATAGAAAAGCAAGGTCAAAAATGGGGTTGGGGATGGATGAGCTAGGATGGAAATCAGCCTCCTCTTCCTCCCCAGGAGGGGGTTTTCTGAATAGTAACAGGGCATACAACGAAACCAGTGCAGCTCGACTGGGTTGGAAACTGAGGTGTGCTCAAACTGGTGAGCCAGCGTTCCTCCCTCTCCAGAGAAGGAAGGAAGGAAGAAGAAAGGAGAATGAAGAGGGAAGGAAAAAGAAGAGAAGGAAGGAAGGAAGGAGAAGGAAGAGGGAAGGAAGAAGAAGAGAAGGAAGGAAGGAAGAAGAAAGGAGAATGAAGAGGGAAGGAAAAAGAAGAGAATGAAGAGGGAAGGAAAAAGAAGAAAAGAAGACAGGCAGGATATTATAATGAGAGGGAGGGAGGGTCTGAGGGAAGTCCTACCTTAGCACTTGGCCACCACAGGTGCCCCCAACACGAGTGATGTCAAACTACCCCCCCCCCCGAGGTCAAACACAACCTTGATGCGGCCCTCAATAAATCGAGTTTGACACCCCTGATCTAGGGGCCCCCTTTTCACCCCTCCCTTAGCTATGCCGGTCCTTCTATTCCACAATTATTGTTAGAGACAGAGGGAGATGTCAGTTCTCAAATCACAACACAGCTTATGCCGGAAGGAAGGAAGGAAGGAAGGAAGGAAGGAAGGAAGGAAGGAAGGAAGGAAGGAAGGAAGGAAGGAAGGAAGGAAAGGAAAGGAAAGGAAAGGAAAGGAAAGGAAAGGAAGGAAGGTAGGTAGGTAGGAAGGAAGGAAGGAAGGACGGACGGACTACGATGGGGCCAATGGATTTTTCCCCTTTTCCCTTAAACTGGACTTGAGGCCCAGCATCACAGTGTGAAATAAACTACAGGGTGTGCTTTTCGCTTTGATCTGCAAAATGTACGACGTAATTCAGTCTCTAGGTGATGGGTTTGGACAGGGGAGCACAAAAAGGGAGGGGTACACACTTGGGGAGGAGGGAGGATGGCTGAAAAACATTCTCAGGAGGGGGGGCATTCATTCTGCCTGGGCGGAATGGGGGATTCATTTCCTGCTTGGAAAGCAGCTCGTGACAATCATGGGTACCTCTCAAGGTAAGTGGGGGATGCTGGGTGGTTTCCAGGAGAGAGAGAGAGAAGACCAAGACATGGAGGGCAAGGGTAGGCCATGGAAGATAGGGACGAGATGGCCATGGGTAGATAGGCAGAGTAAGGATAGGCCAATGGGGAGATAGGCAGAGCAAGGACAGGCCAATGGGGAGATAGGCCATGGGGAGATAGGCAGAGTAAGGACGGGCCAATGGGGAGATAGGCAGAGCAAGGGTAGGCCAAGGGGAAGATAGGCAGAGCAAGGATAGGCCAATGGGGTGATAGGCAGAGTAAGGATAGGCCAATGGGGTGATAGGCAGAGTAAGGATAGGCCAATAGGAAGATAGGCAGAGTAAGGATAGGCCAATGGGGTGATAGGCAGGGCAGAGATAGGCCATGGGAAGATAGGCAGAGAAAGGATAGGCCAATGGGAAGATAGGCAGTGCAAGGATAGGCCAATGGGGTGATAGGCAGGGCAGAGAAAGGCCATGGGAAGATAGGCAGAGCAAGGATAGGCCAGTGGGGAGATAGGCCATGGGGAGATAGGCAGAGTAAGGATAGGCCATGGGAAGATAGGCAGAGCAAGGATAGGCCAATGGGAAGATAGGCAGAGAAAGGATAGGCCAATGGGGTGATAGGCAGGGCAGAGATAGGCCATGGGAAGATAGGCAGAGAAAGGATAGGCCAATGGGAAGATAGGCTGTGCAAGGATAGGCCAATGGGGTGATAGGCAGGGCAGAGAAAGGCCATGGGAAGATAGGCAGAGCAAGGATAGGCCAGTGGGGAGATAGGCCATGGGGAGATAGGCAGAGTAAGGATAGGCCATGGGAAGATAGGCAGAGCAAGGATAGGCCAATGGGAAGATAGGCAGAGAAAGGATAGGCCAATGGGGTGATAGGCAGGGCAGAGATAGGCCATGGGGAGATAGGCAGAGCAAGGATAGGCCAAGGGGAAGATAGGCAGAGAAAGGATAGGCCAATGGGGAGATAGGCAGAGTAAGGATAGGCCAATGGGGTGATAGGCAGGACAGAGATAGGCCATGGGGAGATAGGCAGAACAAGGATAGGCCAAGGGGAAGATAGTGCAAGGACAGGCCAATGGGGAGATAGGCCATGAGGAGATAGGCAGAGCAAGGATAGGCCAATGGGAAGATAGGCAGAGTAAGGATAGGCCAATGGGGAGATAGGCAGAGAAAGGATAGGCCAACTGGAAGATAGGCAAGGCCGACCATGGGAAGATACGGAAGATACGGCAGAGTAAGGATAGGCCAATGGGGAGATAGGCAGAGTAAGGATAGGCCAACTGGAAGATAGGCAAGGCCGACCATGGGAAGATACGGAAGATACGGCAGAGTAAGGATAGGCCATGGGGAGATAGGCAGAGTAAGGATAGGCCAATGGGGAGATAGGCAGAGTAAGGATAGCCCAATGGGGTGATAGCAGAGCAAGCATACGCCAATGGAGTGATAGGCAGGACAGAGATAGGCCAATGGGGAGATAGGCAGAGTAAGGATAGCCCAATGGGGTGATAGCAGAGCAAGCATACGCCAATGGAGTGATAGGCAGGACAGAGATAGGCCAATGGGGAGATAGGCAGAGCAAGGATAGGCCAATGGGGAGATAGGCAGAGAAAGGATAGGCCAACTGGAAGATAGGCAAGGCCGACCATGGGAAGATACGGAAGATACGGCAGAGTAAGGATAGGCCATGGGTAGATAGGCAGAGTAAGGATAGGCCAATGGGGAGATAGGCAGAGTAAGGATAGCCCAATGGGGTGATAGCAGAGCAAGCATACGCCAATGGAGTGATAGGCAGGACAGAGATAGGCCAATGGGGAGATAGGCAGAGCAAGGATAGGCCAATGGGGAGATAGGCAGAGTAAGGATAGGCCAATGGGGTGATAGGCAGGACAGAGATAGGCCATGGGGAGATAGGCAGAACAGGATAGGCCAAGGGGAAGATAGTGCAAGGACAGGCCAATGGGGAGATAGGCCATGAGGAGATAGGTAGAGTAAGGATAGGCCATGGGAAGATAGGCAGAGCAAGGATAGGCCAATGGGAAGATAGGCAGAGTAAGGATAGGCCAATGGGGAGATAGGCAGAGTAAGGATAGGCCAATGGGGAGATAGGCAGAGAAAGGATAGGCCAACTGGAAGATAGGCAAGGCCGACCATGGGAAAATACGGAAGATACGGCAGAGTAAGGATAGGCCAATGGGGAGATAGGCAGAGTAAGGATAGGCCAACTGGAAGATAGGCAAGGCCGACCATGGAAAGATACGGAAGATACGGCAGAGTAAGGATAGGCCATGGGGAGATAGGCAGAGTAAGGATAGGCCAATGGGGAGATAGGCAGAGTAAGGATAGCCCAATGGGGTGATAGCAGAGCAAGCATACGCCAATGGAGTTATAGGCAGGACAGAGATAGGCCAATGGGGAGATAGGCAGAGTAAGGATAGGCCAATGGGGAGATAGGCAGAGAAAGGATAGGCCAACTGGAAGATAGGCAAGGCCGACCATGGGAAGATACGGAAGATACGGCAGAGTAAGGATAGGCCATGGGGAGATAGGCAGAGTAAGGATAGGCCAATGGGGAGATAGGCAGAGTAAGGATAGCCCAATGGGGTGATAGCAGAGCAAGCATACGCCAATGGAGTGATATGCAGAACAGAGATAGGCCAATGGGGAGATAGGCAGAGTAAGGATAGGCCATGGGGAGATAGGCAGAGCAAGGATAGGCCAATGGGGAGATAGGCAGAGCAAGGATAGGCCAATGGGGAGATAGGCAGAGTAAGGATAGGCCAATGGGGTGATAGGCAGGACAGAGATAGGCCATGGGGAGATAGGCAGAACAAGGATAGGCCAAGGGGAAGATAGTGCAAGGACAGGCCAATGGGGAGATAGGCCATGAGGAGATAGGCAGAGTAAGGATAGGCCATGGGAAGATAGGCAGAGCAAGGATAGGCCAATGGGAAGATAGGCAGAGTAAGGATAGGCCAATGGGGAGATAGGCAGAGAAAGGATAGGCCAATGGGGAGATAGGTTGAGTAAGGATAGGCCAATGGGGAGATAGGCAGAGCAAGGATAGGCCAATGGGGAGATAGGCAGAGTAAGGATAGCCCAATGGGGTGATAGCAGAGCAAGCATACGCCAATGGAGTGATAGGCAGGACAGAGATAGGCCAATGGGGAGATAGGCAGAGTAAGAAGAGGCCAATGGGGAGATAGGCAGAGAAAGGATAGGCCAACTGGAAGATAGGCAAGGCCGACCATGGGAAGATACGGAAGATACGGCAGAGTAAGGATAGGCCAATGGGGAGATAGGCAGAGTAAGGATAGGCCAACTGGAAGATAGGCAAGGCCGACCATGGGAAGATACGGAAGATACGGCAGAGTAAGGATAGGCCAATGGGGAGATAGGCAGAGTAAGGATAGGCCAACTGGAAGATAGGCAAGGCCGACCATGGGAAGATACGGAAGATACGGCAGAGTAAGGATAGGCCAATGGGGAGATAGGCAGAGTAAGGATAGGCCAATGGGGAGATAGGCAGAGTAAGGATAGGCCAATGGGGTGATAGGCAGGACAGAGATAGGCCATGGGGAGATAGGCAGAACAAGGATAGGCCAAGGGGAAGATAGTGCAAGGACAGGCCAATGGGGAGATAGGCCATGAGGAGATAGGCAGAGTAAGGATAGGCCATGGGAAGATAGGCAGAGCAAGGATAGGCCAATGGGAAGATAGGCAGAGTAAGGATAGGCCAATGGGGAGATAGGCAGAGAAAGGATAGGCCAATGGGGAGATAGGTTGAGTAAGGATAGGCCAATGGGGAGATAGGCAGAGCAAGGATAGGCCAATGGGGAGATAGGCAGAGCAAGGATAGGCCAATGGGGAGATAGGTTGAGTAAGGATAGGCCAATGGGGAGATAGGTTGAGTAAGGATAGGCCAATGGGGAGATAGGCAGAGCAAGGATAGGCCAATGGGAAGATAGGCAGAGTAAGGATAGGCCAATGGGGAGATGGGTTGAGTAAGGATAGGCAATGGGGAGATAGGTTGAGTAAGGATAGGCCAATGGGAAGATAGGCAGAGTAAGGATAGGCCAATGGGGAGATGGGTTGAGCAAAGATAGGCAGAGCAAGGATAGGCCAATGGGGAGATAAGTTGAGTAAGGATAGGCAATGGGGAGATAGGTTGAGTAAGGATAGGCCAATGGGGAGATAGGCAGAGCAAGGATAGGCCAATGGGAAGATAGGCAGAGTAAGGATAGGCCAATGGGGAGATAGGCAGAGCAAGGATAGGCCATGGGAAGATAGGCAGAACAAGGATAGGCCAAGGGGAAGATAGGCAGTGCAAGGACAGGCCAATGGGGATAGGCAGAGCAAGGATAGGCCAAGGGGAAGATAGGCAGTGCAAGGACAGGACAATGGGGAGATAGGCCATGGGAAGATAGGCAGAGCAAGGATAGGCCAATGGGGTGATAGGCAGAGTAAGGATAGGCCAATGGGGTGATAGGCAGAGTAAGGATAGGCCAATAGGAAGATAGGCAGAGTAAGGATAGGCCAATGGGGTGATAGGCAGGGCAGAGATAGGCCATAGGAAGATAGGCAGAGAAAGGATAGGCCAATGGGAAGATAGGCAGTGCAAGGATAGGCCAATGGGGTGATAGGCAGGGCAGAGAAAGGCCATGGGAAGATAGGCAGAGCAAGGATAGGCCAGTGGGGAGATAGGCCATGGGAAGATAGGCAGAGCAAGGATAGGCCAATGGGAAGATAGGCAGAGAAAGGATAGGCCAATGGGGTGATAGGCAGGGCAGAGATAGGCCATGGGAAGATAGGCAGAGAAAGGATAGGCCAATGGGAACATAGGCAGTGCAAGGATAGGCCAATGGGGTGATAGGCAGGGCAGAGAAAGGCCATGGGAAGATAGGCAGAGCAAGGATAGGCCAGTGGGGAGATAGGCCATGGGGAGATAGGCAGAGTAAGGATAGGCCATGGGAAGATAGGCAGAGCAAGGATAGGCCAATGGGAAGATAGGCAGAGAAAGGATAGGCCAATGGGGTGATAGGCAGGGCAGAGATAGGCCATGGGGAGATAGGCAGAGCAAGGATAGGCCAAGGGGAAGATAGGCAGAGAAAGGATAGGCCAATGGGGAGATAGGCAGAGTAAGGATAGGCCAATGGGGTGATAGGCAGGACAGAGATAGGCCATGGGGAGATAGGCAGAACAAGGATAGGCCAAGGGGAAGATAGTGCAAGGACAGGCCAATGGGGAGATAGGCCATGAGGAGATAGGCAGAGCAAGGATAGGCCAATGGGAAGATAGGCAGAGTAAAGATAGGCCAATGGGGAGATAGGCAGAGAAAGGATAGGCCAACTGGAAGATAGGCAAGGCCGACCATGGGAAGATACGGAAGATACGGCAGAGTAAGGATAGGCCAATGGGGAGATAGGCAGAGTAAGGATAGGCCAACTGGAAGATAGGCAAGGCCGACCATGGGAAGATACGGAAGATACGGCAGAGTAAGGATAGGCCATGGGGAGATAGGCAGAGTAAGGATAGGCCAATGGGGAGATAGGCAGAGTAAGGATAGCCCAATGGGGTGATAGCAGAGCAAGCATACGCCAATGGAGTGATAGGCAGGACAGAGATAGGCCAATGGGGAGATAGGCAGAGTAAGGATAGCCCAATGGGGTGATAGCAGAGCAAGCATACGCCAATGGAGTGATAGGCAGGACAGAGATAGGCCAATGGGGAGATAGGCAGAGCAAGGATAGGCCAATGGGGAGATAGGCAGAGAAAGGATAGGCCAACTGGAAGATAGGCAAGGCCGACCATGGGAAGATACGGAAGATACGGCAGAGTAAGGATAGGCCATGGGTAGATAGGCAGAGTAAGGATAGGCCAATGGGGAGATAGGCAGAGTAAGGATAGCCCAATGGGGTGATAGCAGAGCAAGCATACGCCAATGGAGTGATAGGCAGGACAGAGATAGGCCAATGGGGAGATAGGCAGAGCAAGGATAGGCCAATGGGGAGATAGGCAGAGTAAGGATAGGCCAATGGGGTGATAGGCAGGACAGAGATAGGCCATGGGGAGATAGGCAGAACAGGATAGGCCAAGGGGAAGATAGTGCAAGGACAGGCCAATGGGGAGATAGGCCATGAGGAGATAGGTAGAGTAAGGATAGGCCATGGGAAGATAGGCAGAGCAAGGATAGGCCAATGGGAAGATAGGCAGAGAAAGGATAGGCCAACTGGAAGATAGGCAAGGCCGACCATGGGAAAATACGGAAGATACGGCAGAGTAAGGATAGGCCAATGGGGAGATAGGCAGAGTAAGGATAGGCCAACTGGAAGATAGGCAAGGCCGACCATGGGAAGATACGGAAGATACGGCAGAGTAAGGATAGGCCATGGGGAGATAGGCAGAGTAAGGATAGGCCAATGGGGAGATAGGCAGAGTAAGGATAGCCCAATGGGGTGATAGCAGAGCAAGCATACGCCAATGGAGTTATAGGCAGGACAGAGATAGGCCAATGGGGAGATAGGCAGAGTAAGGATAGGCCAATGGGGAGATAGGCAGAGAAAGGATAGGCCAACTGGAAGATAGGCAAGGCCGACCATGGGAAGATACGGAAGATACGGCAGAGTAAGGATAGGCCATGGGGAGATAGGCAGAGTAAGGATAGGCCAATGGGGAGATAGGCAGAGTAAGGATAGCCCAATGGGGTGATAGCAGAGCAAGCATACGCCAATGGAGTTATAGGCAGGACAGAGATAGGCCAATGGGGAGATAGGCAGAGTAAGGATAGGCCATGGGGAGATAGGCAGAGCAAGGATAGGCCAATGGGGAGATAGGCAGAGCAAGGATAGGCCAATGGGGAGATAGGCAGAGTAAGGATAGGCCAATGGGGTGATAGGCAGGACAGAGATAGGCCATGGGGAGATAGGCAGAACAAGGATAGGCCAAGGGGAAGATAGTGCAAGGACAGGCCAATGGGGAGATAGGCCATGAGGAGATAAGCAGAGTAAGGATAGGCCATGGGAAGATAGGCAGAGCAAGGATAGGCCAATGGGAAGATAGGCAGAGTAAGGATAGGCCAATGGGGAGATAGGCAGAGAAAGGATAGGCCAATGGGGAGATAGGTTGAGTAAGGATAGGCCAATGGGGAGATAGGCAGAGCAAGGATAGGCCAATGGGGAGATAGGCAGAGTAAGGATAGCCCAATGGGGTGATAGCAGAGCAAGCATACGCCAATGGAGTGATAGGCAGGACAGAGATAGGCCAATGGGGAGATAGGCAGAGTAAGGATAGGCCAATGGGGAGATAGGCAGAGAAAGGATAGGCCAACTGGAAGATAGGCAAGGCCGACCATGGGAAGATACGGAAGATACGGCAGAGTAAGGATAGGCCAATGGGGAGATAGGCAGAGTAAGGATAGCCAACTGGAAGATAGGCAAGGCCGACCATGGGAAGATACGGAAGATACGGCAGAGTAAGGATAGGCCAATGGGGAGATAGGCAGAGTAAGGATAGGCCAACTGGAAGATAGGCAAGGCCGACCATGGGAAGATACGGAAGATACGGCAGAGTAAGGATAGGCCAATGGGGAGATAGGCAGAGTAAGGATAGGCCAACTGGAAGATAGGCAAGGCCGACCATGGGAAGATACGGAAGATACGGCAGAGTAAGGATAGGCCAATGGGGAGATAGGCAGAGCAAGGATAGGCCAATGGGGTGATAGGCAGAGTAAGGATAGGCCAATGGGGTGATAGGCAGAGTAAGGATAGGCCAATAGGAAGATAGGCAGAGTAAGGATAGGCCAATGGGGTGATAGGCAGGGCAGAGATAGGCCATAGGAAGATAGGCAGAGAAAGGATAGGCCAATGGGAAGATAGGCAGTGCAAGGATAGGCCAATGGGGTGATAGGCAGGGCAGAGAAAGGCCATGGGAAGATAGGCAGAGCAAGGATAGGCCAGTGGGGAGATAGGCCATGGGGAGATAGGCAGAGTAAGGATAGGCCATGGGAAGATAGGCAGAGCAAGGATAGGCCAATGGGAAGATAGGCAGAGAAAGGATAGGCCAATGGGGTGATAGGCAGGGCAGAGATAGGCCATGGGAAGATAGGCAGAGAAAGGATAGGCCAATGGGAACATAGGCAGTGCAAGGATAGGCCAATGGGGTGATAGGCAGGGCAGAGAAAGGCCATGGGAAGATAGGCAGAGCAAGGATAGGCCAGTGGGGAGATAGGCCATGGGGAGATAGGCAGAGTAAGGATAGGCCATGGGAAGATAGGCAGAGCAAGGATAGGCCAATGGGAAGATAGGCAGAGAAAGGATAGGCCAATGGGGTGATAGGCAGGGCAGAGATAGGCCATGGGGAGATAGGCAGAGCAAGGATAGGCCAAGGGGAAGATAGGCAGAGAAAGGATAGGCCAATGGGGAGATAGGCAGAGTAAGGATAGGCCAATGGGGTGATAGGCAGGACAGAGATAGGCCATGGGGAGATAGGCAGAACAAGGATAGGCCAAGGGGAAGATAGTGCAAGGACAGGCCAATGGGGAGATAGGCCATGAGGAGATAGGCAGAGCAAGGATAGGCCAATGGGAAGATAGGCAGAGTAAAGATAGGCCAATGGGGAGATAGGCAGAGAAAGGATAGGCCAACTGGAAGATAGGCAAGGCCGACCATGGGAAGATACGGAAGATACGGCAGAGTAAGGATAGGCCATGGGGAGATAGGCAGAGTAAGGATAGGCCAATGGGGAGATAGGCAGAGTAAGGATAGCCCAATGGGGTGATAGCAGAGCAAGCATACGCCAATGGAGTGATAGGCAGGACAGAGATAGGCCAATGGGGAGATAGGCAGAGTAAGGATAGCCCAATGGGGTGATAGCAGAGCAAGCATACGCCAATGGAGTGATAGGCAGGACAGAGATAGGCCAATGGGGAGATAGGCAGAGCAAGGATAGGCCAATGGGGAGATAGGCAGAGAAAGGATAGGCCAACTGGAAGATAGGCAAGGCCGACCATGGGAAGATACGGAAGATACGGCAGAGTAAGGATAGGCCATGGGTAGATAGGCAGAGTAAGGATAGGCCAATGGGGAGATAGGCAGAGTAAGGATAGCCCAATGGGGTGATAGCAGAGCAAGCATACGCCAATGGAGTGATAGGCAGGACAGAGATAGGCCAATGGGGAGATAGGCAGAGCAAGGATAGGCCAATGGGGAGATAGGCAGAGTAAGGATAGGCCAATGGGGTGATAGGCAGGACAGAGATAGGCCATGGGGAGATAGGCAGAACAGGATAGGCCAAGGGGAAGATAGTGCAAGGACAGGCCAATGGGGAGATAGGCCATGAGGAGATAGGTAGAGTAAGGATAGGCCATGGGAAGATAGGCAGAGCAAGGATAGGCCAATGGGAAGATAGGCAGAGAAAGGATAGGCCAACTGGAAGATAGGCAAGGCCGACCATGGGAAGATACGGCAGAGTAAGGATAGGCCAATGGGGAGATAGGCAGAGTAAGGATAGGCCAACTGGAAGATAGGCAAGGCCGACCATGGGAAGATACGGAAGATACGGCAGAGTAAGGATAGGCCATGGGGAGATAGGCAGAGTAAGGATAGGCCAATGGGGAGATAGGCAGAGTAAGGATAGCCCAATGGGGTGATAGCAGAGCAAGCATACGCCAATGGAGTTATAGGCAGGACAGAGATAGGCCAATGGGGAGATAGGCAGAGTAAGGATAGGCCAATGGGGAGATAGGCAGAGAAAGGATAGGCCAACTGGAAGATAGGCAAGGCCGACCATGGGAAGATACGGAAGATACGGCAGAGTAAGGATAGGCCATGGGGAGATAGGCAGAGTAAGGATAGGCCAATGGGGAGATAGGCAGAGTAAGGATAGCCCAATGGGGTGATAGCAGAGCAAGCATACGCCAATGGAGTTATAGGCAGGACAGAGATAGGCCAATGGGGAGATAGGCAGAGTAAGGATAGGCCATGGGGAGATAGGCAGAGCAAGGATAGGCCAATGGGGAGATAGGCAGAGCAAGGATAGGCCAATGGGGAGATAGGCAGAGTAAGGATAGGCCAATGGGGTGATAGGCAGGACAGAGATAGGCCATGGGGAGATAGGCAGAACAAGGATAGGCCAAGGGGAAGATAGTGCAAGGACAGGCCAATGGGGAGATAGGCCATGAGGAGATAAGCAGAGTAAGGATAGGCCATGGGAAGATAGGCAGAGCAAGGATAGGCCAATGGGAAGATAGGCAGAGTAAGGATAGGCCAATGGGGAGATAGGCAGAGAAAGGATAGGCCAATGGGGAGATAGGTTGAGTAAGGATAGGCCAATGGGGAGATAGGCAGAGAAAGGATAGGCCAACTGGAAGATAGGCAAGGCCGACCATGGGAAGATACGGAAGATACGGCAGAGTAAGGATAGGCCAATGGGGAGATAGGCAGAGTAAGGATAGGCCAACTGGAAGATAGGCAAGGCCGACCATGGGAAGATACGGAAGATACGGCAGAGTAAGGATAGGCCAATGGGGAGATAGGCAGAGTAAGGATAGGCCAACTGGAAGATAGGCAAGGCCGACCATGGGAAGATACGGAAGATACGGCAGAGTAAGGATAGGCCAATGGGGAGATAGGCAGAGTAAGGATAGGCCAATGGGGAGATAGGCAGAGTAAGGATAGGCCAATGGGGTGATAGGCAGGACAGAGATAGGCCATGGGGAGATAGGCAGAACAAGGATAGGCCAAGGGGAAGATAGTGCAAGGACAGGCCAATGGGGAGATAGGCCATGAGGAGATAGGCAGAGTAAGGATAGGCCATGGGAAGATAGGCAGAGCAAGGATAGGCCAATGGGAAGATAGGCAGAGTAAGGATAGGCCAATGGGGAGATAGGCAGAGAAAGGATAGGCCAATGGGGAGATAGGTTGAGTAAGGATAGGCCAATGGGGAGATAGGCAGAGCAAGGATAGGCCAATGGGGAGATAGGCAGAGCAAGGATAGGCCAATGGGGAGATAGGTTGAGTAAGGATAGGCCAATGGGGAGATAGGTTGAGTAAGGATAGGCCAATGGGGAGATAGGCAGAGCAAGGATAGGCCAATGGGAAGATAGGCAGAGTAAGGATAGGCCAATGGGGAGATGGGTTGAGTAAGGATAGGCAATGGGGAGATAGGTTGAGTAAGGATAGGCCAATGGGAAGATAGGCAGAGTAAGGATAGGCCAATGGGGAGATGGGTTGAGCAAAGATAGGCAGAGCAAGGATAGGCCAATGGGGAGATAAGTTGAGTAAGGATAGGCAATGGGGAGATAGGTTGAGTAAGGATAGGCCAATGGGGAGATAGGCAGAGCAAGGATAGGCCAATGGGAAGATAGGCAGAGTAAGGATAGGCCAATGGGGAGATAGGCAGAGCAAGGATAGGCCAATGGGAAGATAGGCAGAGTAAGGATAGGCCAATGGGGAGATAGGTTGAGTAAGGATAGGCCAATGGGGAGATAGTTTGAGTAAGGATAGGCCAATGGGGAGATAGGCAGAGCAAGGATAGGCCAATGGGGAGATAGGTTGAGTAAGGATAGGCCAATGGGGAGATAGGTTGAGTAAGGATAGGCCAATGGGGAGATAGGCAGAGCAAGGATAGGCCAATGGGAAGATAGGCAGAGTAAGGATAGGCCAATGGGGAGATGGGTTGAGTAAGGATAGGCAATGGGGAGATAGGTTGAGTAAGGATAGGCCAATGGGAAGATAGGCAGAGTAAGGATAGGCCAATGGGGAGATGGGTTGAGCAAAGATAGGCAGAGCAAGGATAGGCCAATGGGGAGATAAGTTGAGTAAGGATAGGCAATGGGGAGATAGGTTGAGTAAGGATAGGCCAATGGGGAGATAGGCAGAGCAAGGATAGGCCAATGGGAAGATAGGCAGAGTAAGGATAGGCCAATGGGGAGATAGGCAGAGCAAGGATAGGCCAATGGGAAGATAGGCAGAGTAAGGATAGGCCAATGGGGAGATAGGTTGAGTAAGGATAGGCCAATGGGGAGATAGTTTGAGTAAGGATAGGCCAATGGGGAGATAGGCAGAGCAAGGATAGGCCAATGGGGAGATAGGTTGAGTAAGGATAGGCCAATGGGGAGATGGGTTGAGTGAGGATAGGCAATGGGGAGATAGGTTGAGTAAGGATAGGCCAATGGGAAGATAGGCAGAGTAAGGATAGGCCAATGGGGAGATGGGTTGAGTAAGGATAGGCCAATGGGAAGATAGGCAGAGTAAGGATAGGCCAATGGGGAGATAGGTTGAGTAAGGATAGGCCAATGGGGAGATAGGCAGAGCAAGGATAGGCCAATGGGGAGATAGGCAGAGCAAGGATAGGCCAATGGGGAGATAGGTTGAGTAAGGATAGGCCAATGGGGAGATAGTTTGAGTAAGGATAGGCCAATGGGGAGATAGTTTGAGCAAGGATAGGCCAATGGGGAGATAGGTTGAGTAAGGATAGGCCAATGGGGAGATGGGTTGAGTGAGGATAGGCAATGGGGAGATAGGTTGAGTAAGGATAGGCCAATGGAAAGATAGGCAGAGTAAGGATAGGCCAATGGGGAGATGGGTTGAGTAAGGATAGGCAATGGGGAGATAGGTTGAGTAAGGATAGGCCAATGGGGAGATAGGCAGAGTAAGGATAGGCCAATGGGGAGATGGGTTGAGTAAGGATAGGCAATGGGGAGATAGGTTGAGTAAGGATAGGCCAATGGGGAGATAGGCAGAGCAAGGATAGGCCAATGGGGAGATGGGTTGAGTAAGGATAGGCAATGGGGAGATAGGTTGAGTAAGGATAGGCCAATGGGAAGATAGGCAGAGTAAGGATAGGCCAATGGGGAGATGGGCAGAGTAAGGATAGGCCAATGGGGAGATGGGCAGAGCAAGGATAGGCCAATGGGAAGATAGGCAGAGTAAGGATAGGCCAATGGGGAGATGGGCAGAGTAAGGATAGGCCAATGGGGAGATAGGCAGAGCAAGGATAGGCCAATGGGAAGATAGGCAGAGTAATGAGAGGCCAATGGGGAGATAGGTTGAGTAAGGATAGGCCAATAGGGAGATAGGTTGAGTAAGGATAGGCCAATGGGGAGATAGGTTGAGTAAGGATAGGCCAATGGGGAGATAGGCAGAGTAAGGATAGGCCAATGGGGTGATAGGCAGAGTAAGGATAGGCCAATGGGGAGATGGGTTGAGTAAGGATAGGCCAATGGGGAGATAGGTTGAGTAAGGATAGGCCAATGGGGAGATAGGCAGAGCAAGGATAGGCCAATGGGGAGATAGGCAGAGCAAGGATAGGCCAATGGGGAGATAGGTTGAGTAAGGATAGGCCAATGGGGAGATAGGTTGAGTAAGGATAGGCCAATGGGGAGATAGGCAGAGCAAGGATAGGCCAATGGGAAGATAGGCAAAGTAAGGATAGGCCAATGGGGAGATGGGTTGAGTAAGGATAGGCAATGGGGAGATAGGTTGAGTAAGGATAGGCCAATGGGGAGATAGGCAGAGCAAGGATAGGCCAATGGGAAGATAGGCAGAGTAAGGATAGGCCAATGGGGAGATAGGCAGAGCAAGGATAGGCCAATGGGAAGATAGGCAGAGTAAGGATAGGCCAATGGGGAGATAGGTTGAGTAAGGATAGGCCAATGGGGAGATAGGCAGAGCAAGGATAGGCCAATGGGGAGATAGGCAGAGTAAGGATAGGCCAATGGGGAGATGGGTTGAGTAAGGATAGGCAATGGGGAGATAGGTTGAGTAAGGATAGGCCAATGGGGAGATAGGCAGAGCAAGGATAGGCCAATGGGGAGATGGGTTGAGTAAGGATAGGCAATGGGGAGATAGGTTGAGTAAGGATAGGCCAATGGGAAGATAGGCAGAGTAAGGATAGGCCAATGGGGAGATGGGCAGAGTAAGGATAGGCCAATGGGGAGATAGGCAGAGCAAGGATAGGCCAATGGGAAGATAGGCAGAGTAATGAGAGGCCAATGGGGAGATAGGTTGAGTAAGGATAGGCCAATAGGGAGATAGGTTGAGTAAGGATAGGCCAATGGGGAGATAGGCAGAGCAAGGATAGGCCAATGGGGAGATGGGTTGAGTAAGGATAGGCAATGGGGAGATAGGTTGAGTAAGGATAGGCCAATGGGAAGATAGGCAGAGTAAGGATAGGCCAATGGGGAGATGGGCAGAGTAAGGATAGGCCAATGGGAAGATAGGCAGAGTAAGGATAGGCCAATGGGGAGATGGGCAGAGCAAGGATAGGCCAATGGGGAGATAGGCAGAGTAAGGATAGGCCAATGGGAAGATAGGCAGAGCAAGGATAGGCCAATGGGAAGATAGGCAGAGTAAGGATAGGCCAATGGGGAGATAGGCAGAGCAAGGATAGGCCAATGGGGAGATAGGCAGAGCAAGGATAGGCCAATGGGGAGATAGGTTGAGTAAGGATAGGCCAATGGGGAGATAGGCAGAGCAAGGATAGGCCAATGGGGAGATAGGCCAATGGGGAGATAGGCAGAGTAAGGATAGGCCAATGGGGAGATAGGCAGAGTAAGGATAGGCCAATGGGGAGATAGGTTGAGTAAGGATAGGCCAATGGGGAGATGGGTTGAGTAAGGATAGGCCAATGGGAAGATAGGCAGAGTAAGGATAGGCCAATGGGGAGATAGGTTGAGTAAGGATAGGCCAATGGGGAGATAGGCAGTGTTTTGAGTAAAGATGGGAAAGGAGTTCAATGCGGAAGAAGTTGGGGAGGAGGAAGGAGTGAAGTGAGGAAGGAGTTGTGTGGGAGGGGAAGGAGTTGGAATAGGAGAGGAGAGGTGGAAGGAAGGACAAACTAAAGAAGAGGGAGGGAGGAATGGTAAGAAGGAAAGGATAAGACAATGGGAGGGAAAATGGGAGGAAGGGTAGTTGGAAGGAAGGGAGAAGAACTGTGGGAAGGAAAGCAGGAGAAGGAAAAGTGGGGAAAGAGAATGGATAGGAGGAAGGAAACGCGAAGGAGGAAGATGGGAAGGCAAGGGAGGGAGGATGAGAGGAGCAAGGGAGTGGAAGGGATAGAAAGGAAGGGGGGAAGGGAAGACTGGGTACGGAGGGTAGGGAAGGAGGAATGATGGGGAAGGGAAGCCCCCATCTTCCTGCCATAGAGCTGGGCTGGGGGGGGGGGAAGTCTCTCTCCTGGAGGGGGTGGTGGTGGAGGGTGGGCTTCCTAATTGGGATGACCTGTCCATCTTCAGAGCTGCCGTTCACCAGGTTCTTCGTGTCCGCCGAACTTGTCTTGTTGGGGGATCCGTCATGACCATTGCCACACACACCCCAGACACACTCACCCTTCTCTCCTCCCCCCCCCCCCCCCCGCAGGTGATGAGCATCCTGAGCAACCCCAGCGGAGTGGCCCCCCAGTCCCAGGCCGACTTCTCCATCTCCCCCCTGCATGGCAGCCTGGACAGCGCCAACGCCATCTCGGCCAGCTGCAGCCAGCGCAGCGACTCCATCAAGTCCGTGGAGAGCCTCCCCACCTCCCAGGCCTACTGCCCCCCCACCTACACCACCACGGGCTACAGTGTGGATCCCGTGGCCGGCTACCAGTACGGCCAGTACGGCCAGAGTGAGTATCCTTCCGTCTTGCCTCCCATCCCCCAACCCCACCGCACCCCCCCCCAGGTAAAAGAGGAACGCCTGGCAGGTTCGTCCCCTTCTCTGGAAGAGATGGTGGGGAGGGAGGGAGGGGGCTGCACTCCTGCCTAATGGGCCTCCCCAGAAATGCCAAGGGTGGGGTGGATCTTCAGGTGAGCTTTGGGAGCCTCCAAGGCTGTCTCCCGTGCCCACCAGGCAACCCCTAAATCCCAGCCCTGTAAGGGTGAGTGGGACCCTCTGCAAAATTCCCGGCCTTGCCAATGAGAGAGAGAGGGAGGGAGGGAGGGAGGGAGGGAGGGAGGGAGGGAGGGGGAGGGAGAGAGAGAGAGACACCTCTGCAGACGCCAGAAAAGACATTTCGTGTCTGATCCAAGGAGCTTCTTCGGTTCTGACTGAACAATGGAATGGATTCAGTCAGAACGGAGGAAGCTTCTTGGATCAGAAGCGAAACGTCTTCAAGGAAAAACAAAATTTTGACCCTCCCCCTCTTCTTCACAAGAGCAGAGACTGCCTTGCGTTCAGGAGCTCTGAGGGTGGGGGGCAGCCCCCAAGGACCCCTCCCCCCCACCCAAGGAGTGTGTGTCCCAGGCCCCTTCTACAGCGATGGGCGGCTCAGATCCCCTTTAACCATCCCTTGGTCCTAGTGCCCGAATCTGTTACCTGGTGATGTTTGGGGCACCCCCATTTCCCCTCCCCTGGGGGCTCCCCAATTGACCTCTGGGTCCCTCCGTTTCCCTTTTAATGCGCTTCCCCTTCCCCAAATGAGAAACGGCTGCCCAAGGGGGACCGTGAACGCTCCCTCACCTCTTCTCCCCCCCCCCCCGTTTTTCTGAGGGAAACACCCCCCCAAAAAAAGTTTGGCCTGTGACCCCCCGACCTTCCTCTCGCTTCTGGTGGTGAAACCCAGCCACACGTGGAAGTGATCAAAACCTGAAACAAATTCCAGGGCAGAGAGAGAGAGAGAGAGAAATGCCCTGCAGGCCCTCCAAGTGTTAGTCACAGCCCCCTATAGATGTGCCTGTCTGTGTGTAACGTAGGTTGTGTGTTTGTGCACGGCTGAGGACAGGGGGGGGGGGAGGAAACCCCACAAAAACGAGGAGCTGCATTTGGAGAGGTGGGGAGGGGGAGACCTTCAGATAAGGGGAAGCAGCCGGCATCGCCCGCTGGCAGAAGAGGGGCAAAGGGGCACTTGGAAAAAATATCTGCCGATTTAAACCCACAGGGGCTGGGGTGCCTCTTCCGTGAGCCCCTGGGACAGCCTGGCTCAACCTGAGGAGTTTAAGAAGCAAGGGGGCTCTGAGCCGGCAGCCCACTCCTCTCCCTGAGCCCTGGTCAGCAGGCAGGCTAGACTTTGGCCGGGAGGACTTCAGGGCTGCCCTTCTCTCCTTTCTTCCACTTCGGCCCATTAGACCAGGTGAAGCAAAGCCGCTTTCCTACCTTCCTCTCCGCTCGGCCTTCCTCTCACCAGCTATGGGCCCAAGGGGTCCTCTGCTCTAGGTTTTTGGAGGGGGGAGGGGGAGGGGGGATAGGAGAAAAAAGAGGGAAGGAAGGAAGAATTTTAGAGGACTGGAAAGAGGGAGAGGGGAAGGGGGAGAGGAGAAAAAAGAGAAAGAAAGAACTTTAGGGGAATGGAAAGAAGGGAGAGGGGAAGGGGGGAGAGAAGGTGAGAGGAGAAAAAAGAGAAAGGAAGGGAGGATTTTAGAGGAATGGAAAGAGGGAGAGGGGAAGGCGGAGAGGAGAAAAAGGAGAAAGGAAGAACTTTAGGGGAATGGAAAGAGGGAAGGGGGAAGAAGAGAGGAGGGAAGGGGAGAGGAAAGAGAGGAGAGAGAAAAAGGGAAGGGGAAGGAGGAAGGAGCGGAAGTGGATTCTGCCTCCATTTGGGGCCTGAGCTGAACCCCAACCACCCTTTCCAACCACAGGCCCCCTCGGACCCCCTCCTGGGTCTCCCCTGGTCTTTGGGTGCAGATAGCCTGGATACCGGCAACCGTCCCAACCTGAGATGGAGAAAATCTATTGCCTTTGGGGCCGTGTGAAAACCAAACTGCTACACAAATCTTTAGGAATTACTCACCTCCAAATAGGGGCTTCTCCCCTCCCCTTCCCAAAATCACCTCTTTAAAATCCCATTTATCTCCACAGAGAAGCCCTGAGTTCATGTTACCCCTTTCTCCTAAGTCCCTGGGGTGTAGATCCCAAACCTTTCCCCCCTCATTTGTTCTGTGTCTACGTGCAAAGCGCAGTCTAAATGTGGGCTTGTGAGCGCTTTTGCCAAGGTAGAACACTTTAAGTTGGCACTGCAGTGGCCGCCCCTTGGCAAGGCCTGCAAGGGAGGACATTCCCACCCGCCCGCTGTGCCAACTTCCTAAAAGTTGTATTGGGGGGGCTTAAAAGGGTTAAGGACAGGCTGCGGCTTGAAGCTTTAATGACATCCAAAGCCCACCCTCTTTCCCCCCGGCCTTGTGCCCGAGCCGTTGCCCACCTCCTTGGTCCTGACTCACCGAGGAAGCGTGCCAGCCTGGATAATTCAGCTGGTCCCACAGGCCAAAAGCTACACTAATGATGGCGGTTATGGAACGCCGAGGCGTGAAAAAAATTCCTAATGGATGTGACAAGTCTAATAAGAATTTTTGCTAGGAAGGACCCCCCTTTGGGGAAAGGCCGCTGACAGGATGCTGACGGCTGAAATTTGTTTACTTGCTGGCACCCAAGTGGGGCTCTCCGCGCGATTCTTATTAATCTAATTTGAGGCTGAAGAATTGCAGGGTGGGGTGGGGAGAAACGGGCAAAAAAAATTTGACTGAAGCTCGGCTAACAAAGAGTTTCACCATTGGGTTCCTGGATGCCCCTGCCCAAATAAACGCAAAAAAAATATTAAATTTATTTTGGCCTGCCGCCTAGAGAGGAAGGGGTTCACTCTCTAGCCGAAAGCCAATCCCTACAGGTCGTCCTAGACTTACGACTGGAACGGAGCCCAAATTTTTGTTGCCAAGTGAACATGGCTCCATTTTACGACCTTTCTTCCCACCGTTGGTAAGCAAATCACTGCCGTTTTTAAGTTAGTAACTGGAATCCGATTTCCCCATCACCAAAGGGAGAGAGAGAAAGTGACCGTCATAAATGTGAGTCGGTTCCCGGGCGTCTGAATTTGTTCACGTGACCACACAGGGATGCTGCAAGTGTGAAAAACGGTCGTAAGTCTTTTTCCCCCAGTGCCGTTGTAACTTCGAGCGGTCACTCAATGAACTGTTGTAAGTGGAGGACTGTTAGATTTCAAATCCTACTGTTAGTTTTATCGGCGCTTTTCTCAATTCACGAGATCAGCACTGAATGAGACGTTTGTGGTTTTTATGTCAGCCGAGCTACCAAAACCCTTGTGTTTAATTCAGGTTTTTCTAACACCCTTAGGATATTTATCTGGGGAGGGGGGTGGAATATAAAGAAACTTCTAAGGCACAAATCTCCAATCATGGCGACTTTAAGACTTGTGGACTTCAACTCCCAGAATTCCCCGGCCGGCATAGGAATTGGAGTCCCCAAGTCTTCTAAAGCAGTGTTTCCCAACCTTGGCAACTTGAAGATATCTGGACTTCAACTCCCAGAATTCCCCAGCCAGCATTCGCTGGCTGGGGAATTCTGGGAGTTGAAGTCCAGATATCTTCAAGTTGCCAAGGTTGGGAAACACTGTTCTAAAGGATCTCAAAAGTTGGAATCAAACTGCTTGTTCTCACTATTCTAAAGATAACATGAAGTCTGAACTCTTAACTTTTGAAATCTCTTCCTCCGTTAGCAGATTATAGCTACGCAAGTCCCATTTGCCATGTGTTTAAACTTAAGTAATTCTATCGTGGTTTAAAAAGGCAAGCTCTCTTTCCGATTTAATGATCAGTAGCCCGACTGCCTTCTTCAGCCCATCAAAACATGAAATTTATATCAGAAATATAAAATCTGGGCCTAAGATTAAGAGTAAGGCTTCCTCGTGTGGTATTCGACAGGGCAAAAAGGGAAGGGTTTTTAATTTTAATCTGTATTAAGCGGGTCTGTTTGTGCCAGATCGATCAGTTGTTGTTGTTGTTGTTGCAGGGTGGGAATTTAATAAAAATTAACTCTTGACGATCCTGCTTTTTCCACAACAGGACCCCTGTCCTTACCCCCTTTGCAACTGGTTCCTAAACATGGCTAATTCCTGCCCCCTCCTCCCTTCTCAAAATTTCCCCAGAATTAATTCAGCAATGATCAGTTTTGCAATGGGGGAAATTCCCCTTCCAAGCTGGGAATGCATCTGTTGTGACATTTCCCACCCACCCCTCACGTTGTCACACTATCAACAATTATCCATGTTGCAATGGGGGAATTGTACCGGGCGGGTGGGGGAAACGGGACTCAGGAATGAACCTGTTTCAAGATCCATGCGTCCGTCGCCTTATTTATTTTTTCCTCCCTCTCCTTCGCCCCTGCTAGCTGCCGTTGACTACCTGACCAAGAACGTCAGCTTGTCCACACAGCGCCGGATGAAACTCGGGGAACATTCAGCCGTGCTGGGGCTCCTACCTGTCGAAACAGGCCAGGCCTACTGAAGGATCCTTCCCTACGGCCAACCCTCCGCCATCAACAACCCCGCTACCACCACCGAACTTTCTGGGACCAGCCTCTGCCCACCACCGGCGTTTCCTTCGGAGACTCAAAGGACCAAACCTTCCCATCCCAGAGGCCCACTGATCTCCCCCCCCCACCCTGCCCCCCACCCTTGTTCTGTGTACCTACGAAGACTTACGACCGTGTTCCCAACTCCAGAGATGATGAGTTTGTAAAGGACTTCCGGGTGGCCAACGCGGTGTCCTACCAAGGCTCCCAGATGTTGCCATCGTTGTGACCGCTCGGCGGAGTCAACGGGGGAGCTCTATTCTTTGTCATTATATAGCTAGGTAGATACCGATATATTCTTTGGCCCACCTACCCTCCCCGCCCCACACCGTGTCCCCCCCCCCTCATTTTTATTAGAGTACACGATCAATAATACATGGAAAGAAACCGGCTGATCCAAGGACCACGAGGGGATGCTTTGGACCAAAATCCATACAAGCGTCAAGAAGCAAGACTGAAAAAGCTAAGAAAAGTTGATCCTGCTCAGAAGAGGAGAGAGAGTTGCTACATCTTGTAAATATGTTCATCGCCGCTTCGGGGGAAGGATGGGGAGCGGATCCGGTAGATTCAAAGAAAGCTCTGGACTCCGTCATCTTCACAAGGGCCCCCTCTGGGTTCCTCAAAAGAGTGTGTGAATCCACGCTTGTGCCCGGAGGCCTCTGCTTGGGAGAGTGAACAGTTCCCCACTGAGTCATTTCGGAGGCCCACCGGTCCACCAGGAGAAAATTGGGGAGGGGGGATTAGAGAAGGCAGAAAGTTTGCATTCACATCCCCCCCACCCCCAGTGACATAGGTTGCTAGCAGCCCAGCAGAAAGTGGCCGATCATTTATGGAGGCTTCTGGGTGTGCAAAACCTCTCCAAAACAGCATTCCCTCCCCCCCACCCTGGCCGTTTGCCCATTCCTCAGAAATAAAGAGTTGACCCAAAGGCTGACCGGGTCTCTGCCCGCTCTTTTGAGGTGCCCTACTGCAAGACCCCCTAACCCAGATTGAGAAGGAGCAAACCTAGCAGGGAACCATGGGTTCTAAGGTGCTCACCTAGCAGGGTGAGATGCTCACCTAGCAGGGAACCATGGGTTCTAAGGTGCATCTGGCATGGCCCCGGGGTACACCTCGGCCCCTTCTCTTCTCCCACCCATCTTCTAACCAGCCTCTCCTCCTTTCAAAACTATAATTATTCATTGCAACTCTTATCATCAGAGGTGGGCAGAGAGTAGTGGTAAAAAGGTTGTGTCACACACACACACAAACACACACCTGGGAATTTTCTTCTTCCCAAGCCAGCATCTCTCCTGCGCTTAGCTTCTCGTTGGGTGCCTGTGGAGAAATTGAAGGAATTGAAGGTTACCTTTCCAGTCTCTATGGCTCAATCAGAACAGTTTGATTCAAGATTTTAGGGATCTGGGAGAGAGAGATCCCTTCAGAGGGGCAAGTCATGCCAACTTGTCTACCATTTCAGCTACGGCATCGTTGGCCTCCTGGTCCAGCCCCCCCCCCCCCAATACTCAAAGTGCCAACCACAGCTGACCCTTGCGGCTGACCCAGACTCATTCTGCCTTCCCCTGTTTTCCAAATCCTCAATAGATCTAGAAAACAGATCCCAAATACAGGTAATCCTTGACAGTTCGCTTCGTGACCGTCCAAAGTTACGACGGCACCGGAAAGAAAAAGTGACGTAGGACCGTTTTTCGCACTTACGACCGTTGCAACGTCCCCCACGGTCACGTGACCTGCGTTCGGAGATCTTGACAACTGTGATTCACATTTACAACGGTGGCAGCGTCCCGGGGGTGGGGGTGGGGGTGTCACACGATCCCCTTTTGCGACCTTCTGGCAAGCAAATACCACGGGGAAGCCAGATTCACGTGTGACTCGCTTAACGAATGCAACGATTCGCTTGACGAATGCGTCAAAGGAAAGTCGTAAAATGGGCCAAAACTCACTTAACAACGTAACGTTCGGGCTCAATTGTGGTCGTAAGCGGAGGACTTACCTGTAGAATCCACGCACCTGGAGTTAAGGTGCCGGCAGTGTGGGTGCTGGCTGACCAGGGTATGACAATTTTCCTTTTTGGGGAAAAAAAAAAAACTTGTGGCCCAAACTAGACAACTTAACCAACACCAAGTAAACTAGGGTAGTCCCGTTTACCATTTCTCTAAAGCGTGCAAGCATTTAAACCACCAAATTTGTAGCTATAAAAAAAATTGGAACAAGAGAGTGGCTGATCTACCGAAATTTTCTCCTTTGATCGCATCTCCTGGAAGGAAACAAACGTTTCCTGGTTTTTATTTTATTAACACACACACCACACAGAGTATGGTGCTGGTTGTTTTTTTTTTAAATATCACACATGTAAGATGAGTAGAAGCATATAGAAATAGGCATTCGTTATATCAATGGCTTCAGAGGCAGAGAAACATACGAGAGCTTTTTACGTTAGTTTGCTTTTAAAACACTTCAGCGCTCCGATGTTTATTAAAGGCTGGGGAGGCTTCTGTTTTTTAAAAGAAAAGTTGCATTTTTAAAAAATTATCAGTGAAAAGGAAGAGGGGAAAAAAAGTTGGTGAGACATTGCTTTGCGCAGGATTTTTCTGGCATACCTCAAATCAGATTTGGGCACTGGGAACTTAGAGGCGATGTGCGGGGCTGTGTCTGTACAGTGGCCTTAACTCCTCCTCGTCGGTTTCCCCCATTATGGGCCATAAAAGAGCCCAGGGTTTTTTAGGACTCTTGAGAAAGAAAAAAAACCAAGAGTTTTGCCCCACTGGGACAGTTCAATGGGTCAACGCGGCTACTTTCAAAGGGGCGAAGAAGAAAACCCAAGTCCTGCCATCGGTTGGTTTCCTTCAATTTTTCTTGCTTTTCTTTATCTTCTGGGACTTTGGAAGAAGTGGGAAACAACCCACCACTTTCCATTTTTAGGAGAAGCCCCTCTGGCTGCGCCCCAACTTTTATCCCGCCTCCTCAAGACTCCCTTCATTTTTGACTCTCATCTAACGACAGCTCTGTTGCTGAACAGAGCAAAGTTCCTTGTGCAAATGGTCGTCCCGCCGCCAGGTTCCCTCTTCCCGGCTTGGGCAAGAGACCCCGCAGACGGTGAGGCCACACAATCCTGTTGGGATTTCCGGCCCTTGGCCTGCTCCCTTGGCTCCTGTGGCTTATTAAAGGAACAAAAACCAAAATTATCCAGCGAACCTTCCTACCAGAATCCCTTCTCTCCAGTCCAACCGACCGGCTCTTGACAACCGACGCAATGATGGCCAAACAAATCCAAGTTCGATGATCATTCCAGGAACTCAGGTTGCGTCTCAAAAAAACCTGGTCCCAAAATACAGGTGCACCTCAACCCACTTCTTTCCAAATGGGAGACAGATCTGCCCCACCGTAAAAGATTTGAAAGGAGAAACCCCTTCCGCTGTCACCCACTCCCCTCCTCTCCCCAAAAATATCATTCCAAGAACTCTTGTGTATTTTTTAAATCCCTGGGGAGTTTGGGGGGGAAAGGGGAGACTTATTGCTGAAGACATTTTGTGTATTTAATGTTTCTAATTTTCCAGCCCTAACAACGTCATATACCCGAACTATTACCCGTAGCACAGGCCTTTATTAGTAGTAATTGCTGATTCGTTGCTTCTGTGTTCAAGTCATAGCTAATTTTGCTCCATGTGTATGCTTGTGGCCAGGCAGGTGTGCGAAAGAGGACAAGGTATGCGTGTGGCACGTGTGTATGAGTAAGCATGGGTATAATCGCCCCATAATTTATTCAGCTATATGGAATAGTAGAATAGAGAATCGAAACTGGTATTGCTTTAACCCTCTGCTGCCTGTGGTGTCCTTCTATGTAACTCAGGCATAACTGTTATACATTAAAAAAAAGGAAAGGAAAGAAAAATGAAACGTGGCTTTGGAAGTTTTTTTTCCCCTCTCCTCTCCTTTTATCCTCGGGAACAGCTGGGAAGAGAACCTCAAAATAACGGCACCCCATCACCAAACCTTGGCAAGCCAAAACGCGACACCGCTTGGCAAGGTGGTTCAGCCGGCTTGCTAACACTGGTGCCAATCGTAATAAAATTTAGGGCAGACCATTCGGGACTCAAGAGATGTTTCAGAATGTCTCTTTTGAAAAGGAAGAAGCCCGTGGACTCTGGGACGTGGTTCGTCTAAAATAGAAAGAGGCCTACGTTGGCAGGGACGTTTTACAGAAGTTTGGTCCTTGAGAAGGAAACCGCAAAGTTGGCACAGACTTGGCAATGAGTGGCCCATTTTCCTCTCTCAACGTGAAAAAACGACAAAAGCTTCTATTAGGGCCAGTGTAAGGGGGGGGAAAAATAAAGAATTATTGCAAAGTTGCTAAAAACAAACAGGAATGGCTATCTGAAATTAGAATTTATGAGTTTGGGAATTAACACTTAGTTTGTTTGTTTTTACTTTGGCACCAATATGCCCACCCGGTTTCCCTGCTTTCAAACCCCCCCCTGGCCCCCCACTCCTAGAGGCCAAAAGAGGAGGGGGTGAACAACCTTAGCACAGACTGAGATCTCCCCCTTACCATCCTAATTCCGAGTGAGAATTTAGGCACGTTGCCTAGAGACATGCCCCCACACACACAAAAGACCCCTGGCTCTAAATCAAATGGAAGATGTGAGGGAGTGAAGGGATTGCCTACCCTGATCAGATAGGTGGGCTGGGAAAAGTCCTGACTTCACACCCTGCTGGTTTAGGGCCTCCCAGAGGTCACTTAGTCCACCCCTGCCCCTTTGCAAGGTGTATGGGTCTCCAGTACTTTAAACTAGCCTGTCCGGCCTCTGCCCAATTAGCAAATTCTTTTGGATGCCCAATTTCTCGTCATGCCCGGCCAAAGGGTGCCTCCACTCCGTTCAACGCCATCCTTGAGGGTGGGAGTTTAAATGCCATCCTAAATGTCTTTTGCAATAACAAGAAAAAAACACCAGCCAGAATCGGAGGTAAATTGCAGTATCTTTGGAAGTGCCTCCTCTATTCCAAACGGGGTTTGTTTGATGCCTGCTCTGTCTCTTTTAAATATAATATATATATTTTTAAAAAACTATTCAAGGGAAGGTGCTAAAATGTAAGATGGTTTGCTTTTAAATATCAGCATCCGCATAATCGATTTTTTATACACCTAGAAGAAACTGTGGGCCTGCATAAAAATAAGAGGATTCTCAACGGGAATTTGAAGGAGGGGTGAATTTTGTTGGCGGGGGAATTAATATGGTTAAAAATCGCCCTTAGAAATATTCAATATGCCATCTGATTACCTGAGACTGCAGTCTATCCTTTAGTTAATTGTCCCCTCTTAATTTTCTATTAACTAATTTGTTACAGCATTCTATAGAATAGAATAGAATAGAAAATATGGAATAGAATAGAATAGAATAGAATAGAATAGAATAGAATAGAATAGAATAGAATAGAATAGAAAATATAGAATAGAATAGAATAGAATAGAATAGAATAGAATAGAATAGAATAGAATAGAATAGAATAGAATAGAATAGAATAGAATTCTTTATTGTCCAAGTGTGATTGGACACACAAGGAATTTGTCTTTGGTGCATAGGCTCTCAGTGTACATAAAAGAAAATAGAATAGAATAGAATAGAATAGAATAGAATAGAATAGAATAGAATAGAATTCTTTATTGTCCAAGTGTGATTGGACACACAAGGAATTTGTCTTTGGTGCATAGGCTCTCAGTGTACATAAAAGAAAATTAGAATAGAATAGAATAGAATAGAATAGAATAGAATAGAATAGAATAGAATTTTTTATTGGCCAAGTGTGATTGGACACACAAGGAATTTGTCTTTGGTGCATAGGCTCTCAGTGTACATAAAAGAAAAGAGACATTTGTCAAGAATCATGAGGTAAAAAACACTTAATGATTGTCATAGGGTACAAATAAGCAATCAGGAAACAATCAATATTAATATAAATCATAAGGATACAAGCAACAAGTTATAGAGCTGAAGTGGTGCAGTGGTTAAATGCAGCCATTGCAGGCTGACTGCTAGTTCAGCTGTTCAAATCTCACTAGGCTCAAGGTTGACTCAGCCTTCCATCCTTCCGAGGTCGGTAAAATGAGGACCCAGATTGTTGGGGGCAATATGCTGAACTCTGTAAACCGCTTAGAGAGTGCTGTAAAGCACTATGAAGCGGTATATAAGAAAAGTGCTATATATACAGTCCTACAGTCCTAAGTGGGAGGAGATGGGTGATAGGAACGATGAGAAAAGCTAATAGTAATAGTAATGCAGCCTAGTGAATTCCATAAAGCAATATTTTTCAACCCCAGCAACTTTGAAATGGGTGGACTTCAAGTCCCAGAATTCCCCAGCCAGCATAGCTGACTGAGGAATTCTGGGAGCTGAAGTCCACTCGTCTTACAGTTGCTTGCGTTGAAAAATATTGCCATAGGGGACTTTTAGAATTGTAAATTGTTAAAAAGAAAAGAAATTCGAGTTATTTAAGAATAGAATTGGATCACCCCGGAGAAATAAGAATAAGCTTTGCAGTCAGAATCAGGCCATATTCAAAACTCAGCTCCCCAACGGACTATAAAGAGGACTAGCAACTTGAAGAGGCATTCACTTAGTACTATGATAATATATATAGGAATGTATAGAAATATATTACTATAGTACTACGGTAGGTGAACGTCTCTTCAAATTTCTAGTCCTCTTTATAGTCGGGGAGTTGAGTTTGAATATGATCTGATTTTGGCTGCAAAACAGCTCTTGTTTCTCTGAGGTAATTTATATACTTATATAATCTCCTAAAGGAAGGTTTTGACAGCAAATAAAGTATTTACTCAGCTTTCCTGGAAATATTTGAAAAGAACCTCAAATATTGCCAGGAGAGAAAGATTCAAATACAAAGCCGGGGGTGGACTAAATGGCCTTCAGGCCCTCTTAAGGCCATAATACTGTATTAATATTAAATGAGGAAAAGTTGCCCAAAGACAGCTTTTAAAGCCACCCGTGCAAATTTGCTACTTTTTACAGATGCTGTTTTGGAGAACCATTTTGGAAAACGAGACATTTTTCCAAGAATGCGTTTTATTAAAAAAAAAAAAACTAAGGAAGGAAAAAAAAAAGACACTATAAAGTTTGCTCTGGGCTTAATAGTTTTTTTTTTTAATTTTTTAAATCTCTCTTCTGTTTTAGCAGAGGGTGAGGCTTCTGTCCCCAATCCCACCTCCTATCAGCGACAACCAAAACATTGAAAAATAAATAAAAACGGGAGACTTTTGAAATTGGAAAACTTTTGGCAGAACGATCCGACTTTTCCAGTCTGAGACAACGAAAAGACTAACGGAATTGCCGCGATAGGCTTTAGAAAGCAGAGCTCAAATTCCTCTCCAAAAATCCCCATTAAAACAGAGAGTTCGCTCCATCTAACATCTGCACAACTCCAGCTGAATTCTCCAAATTTCAGTTTAACTCTTGGGGATCAACCATCTTTGCAGACTGACTCCAGGGTGTCTCTAACTTTCTCATTTGCAAAACTGCTGGCATTGAACCGTGCCATTCGTTGTTTAAAAAAAAGAAAAGGAATCATGTTAGATTTGCAAAAGCGAGGGAGTTAACAAAGCTTGGGAAAAACTCAGCTTAAGGACATCAAACAGACCAGCATGCCTGTGTTTGCCAACTTACCAGAGGCTTAAGTGATGATTTAAGCCACAGTACCTCTTGCCTTTTGCAATCTCAAACAAGAGAAAATTACTTTTTTTCCCTAGTCCTTCCTGCTATTAAACACTTCTATTAGCAGAAATGGGTTTATTTCAGTCACAAAGGAGAATTGGAGGGGTGGGGAAAACTATCGGTAGGGGGAGAAAAGGGGAGGGGAACAAAGATACTAAGGGAGATGCAATATTTAAAAAAATGCAAGAAAACTCCCAGCATTTCCCCCCATGACATCAACAAACCTTTTATGAATATAACCGGATTTGCAGCAGACCATTCCAGCCACATTTAAGGCATTCAGACAAGGAGACCATTTTACTAGATAATAGGGTATCATGCAGGATACAATTTAAATTAAAAAATGCAATTTTCACCTTGAAATGAACAAATGATTACAATTTCTCTACAAATTAAGGCATTCACTCTTTCTTTCAGTAGTTCCACCCGTCCGTGAAATATGACATAATTTCCATGAAATATATTTTCAAATATTTTGGTTTGTGTGTGCCGGGGTCTGTGCGTCTCCACCATGTTAAAATGTACGTCCACGCAGAGTCGAAAGAAAGAAAGAAAGAAAGAAAGAAAGAAAGAAAGAAAGAAAGAAAGAAAGAAAGAAAGAAAGAAAGAAAGAAAGAAAGAAAGAAAGAAAGAAAGAAAGAAAGAAAGAAAAAGGGGGAATAATAATAATAATAATAATAATAATAATAATAATAATAATAATAATAATAATAATAATAATAATAATAATAATAATAATAATAATAATAGTAATAGTAATAGTAATAGTAATAGTAATAGTAATAGTAATAGTAAGAAGATGAAGGAGATGATGATGATGATGATGATGATAATAGAAGAAGAAGAGGATGATGATAATAATAATAGTAAGAAGAAGAGGATGATGATGATAATAATAATAATAATAGTAAGAAGACGAAGATGATGATGATGATAATAATAATAATAATAGTAAGAAGAAGATGATGATAATAATAATAATAGTAAGAAGATGATGATGATGATGATGATGATAATAATAATAATAATAAAAATAATAATAAAAATAAAAATAAAAATAAAAATAAATAAAAATAAAAATAAAAATAAAAATAAATAAAAATAAAAATAAAAATAAAAATAAATAAAAATAAAAATAAAAATAAAAATAAAAATAAAAATAAAAATAAAAATAAAAATAAAAATAAAAATAAAAATAAAAATAAAAATAATAAAACATAAAACATAAAAACATAAAAAAAAATCACAAACGCAGTTTGGTAGGCTTTCCACATCCCTCTGCCAGGGCGAAAGAAAGAAAGGCATAATAAAAATAAAAATAATTTAAAAACAAACTATCAGAAAGATAAGCTTTATCTGGCCTGTCAATTACTCCCTCCTGCCACACTTTTCGACTTGCAAGATAAAATGGGAAAGGGGGGGGAGGGAGGGAAGGTTTCATAGCAAGAGAAAACAGAAGCCGCAAATGCCTCCAGTTTTATCTAATCTCAATTATTATGCTTATCTGCAAAAATCACATCTGTTGAGTTATCTCCAAGCTTGCCAGACACCCGTGCACCCGTCCCCCCCCTCCCCCGCCTTGGTAGGAGTCTCTTTTCTCTCTTTTTTTTTTCTATTCCTCAGTCTTTTATTTTTAATTATTTTTCCATTACGCCCTCCTCCTCTTCTATAAGCTGTGGTTACAAGGCTAATCAGAGAGATTATTAAGAATCAGAAGAAGCGGAGAAAGTTTTCTGTGAAGGGGAAAGGGAAGGTGGGGGGGGGGAAAGAGAACTTTTTAAGGAGAGAAAGAAGGGGGGAACAGAGATGGGGAGAGGCAGCAAGCGAGGACAAGTTAAGGAGCCATTCTGAACGGCCACGGTGATGCCTGAGGCAAGGTGGCATTATGGGTGGCATGGGGCAAAGAGGATGCCAGCCAAGCCAGCTTCTCTGCCTTCAGCAGTTTGGTGGAGAATATTTTTTAAAACCTGAGGAGAACTGGGCAACCATTCGGCCAGGATCGTGAAAGACTTCTGCCTTGAGAAGGGGGTTGGACTAGACGACCTCTGAGGTTCCCTTTATGTTTTTCATCTTTTATTGCAAATTACTCCGGTCTTGTCTGCAGACAGAGCTGCCATGTAAGACATAGCAGCAATCCAGAGAGGGATTTTTTTTCCTTCTCATTTGGCAAATCATTCACCCTTTTAAATCATTTCTGCCTTTTAGACACAATTTGTCTAGACACAGGGACAGTTTTTTCCCCTCGTGCCATCAAGCTTCTGAACATCTACTTCTCTCAATTCTAATTCTCTTACGTCTGTGTATACATATCCGTGTAATATGGCTGTAGTAATATTATTTATCCTTATTGTTATCTTCTTTGCGCCTCCCTCCTATTGGTAGTATTATTGTGATTATGATTATTCTGTTGTTTTGCACGTACTGTGAGCGCTTCCTTCCACAGATTCCTTGTGTGTCTAATCACACTTGGCCAAATAAAGTATTCCGTTCAATTTATGCCCAGTTGTGATTGTGGCCTCTAGTGTTTGCATCCTTTTCATTCCTACAGTTATTAAAATACAACACACGCCCTCACTAAAGGAGACTCTAGAAAGAGTGCAGAGAAGAGCAACAAAAAAGATTAGGGGACTGGAGGCTAAAACATATGAAGAACGGTTGCAGGAATTGGGGATGTCTAGTTTAATGAAAAAAAGGACTAGGGGAGACATGATAGCAGTCTTCCAATATTTGAGGGGTGTCACGATGTGAATATTGTCAGTTGTGAGTCTATGCAGGGTGATGCACTCCTATTCTAATATTATGGTACTTCCCAATACAAGCAGAACACGTGATATGTTATTCTGCGCATGTCTACATTCCGAATCCACCAGTAATCACTTTTGATGTGCCTTCCGAACTGGGAGGTCATGTTATTTAGCAAAGATGTAGTTTATTCAGGATTTATTGTTTTTATATTGTTTTATACTGAAATAAATATTTTCTAATAGACATTTAATCTCGGTTTTATTTCCAAGTGTTTGAATTCCAAGTAAAAGATCCAATTATCGCCTCTACGGGGAATTCTTCCCTTAACATGGTAGCAATCGGACGGTTCGAATTTTATCTCAAGGTAATAAGGGGCTGCCACAAAGAAGAGGGAGTCAAGCTATTTTCCAAAGCACCCGAAGGCCAGACAAGGAATAATGGATGGAAACTGAACAAGGAGAGATTCAACCTAGAAATAAGGAGAAATTTCCTGACAGTGTGAACAATTAACCACTGAAACGACTTGCCTCCAGAAGTTGTGAATGCTCCAACACTCCAACACTCAATTGCAGAAAATACAACTTCAGCAACAGAGTGGTCAACCTGGAATGACAGGTTCCGCTACAGGTTCTGGAGAACCGGTAGTGGAAATTTTGAGTAGTTCGGAGAACTGGCAAATACCACCTCTGGCTGGCCCCAGAGTGGGGTGGGAATGGAGATTTTGCAATATCCTTCCCCCAGGAGTGGGATGGGAATAGGCATTTTGCAGTATCCTTTGCCTGCCACGCCCACCAAGCCACGCCCACAGAACCAGTAGTAAAAAAATTGGATTTCACCACTGCTGGAATACTCTACCCAACTCCGTTGCTACAGCCTCAAACCCTCAGAGCTTCAATCTCAAACTGTCTACCGTGGACCTCACCCCATTCTTAAGAGGTCCGTAAAGGGGGCGTGCATAAGCGCACCAGCGTGCCTACCGTCCCTGTCCTACTGTCCCCATTTATCAGTATTTACTTCCTTTGTTCATGTTTATGTTCATACCTATACTTGTTATCTTGTACATGTTTGACAAACAAATAAATAAATAAACACTGGAGGTTTTTAAGAAGAGACTGGACAGCCATTTGTCTGAAGTAGTATAGGGTTTCAAGACTGAGCAGAGGGCTGGACTAGAAGACCTTCAAGATCCCTTCCAACTCTGAGCCGAGGTGGCACAGCGGTTAGAGAACAGTACTGCAGGCCACTTTAGCTGACTGTGATCCGCAGGTCAGCGGTTCAAATCTCAAGGTTGGCTCAGCCTTCCATCCTTCCGAGGTAGGTAAAATGAGGACCCAGATTGTTGGGGGGCAATATATAAATATACATTGCTTACTGGTGTAAACCGCTTAGAGAGTGCTTGCACTGTGAGGCGGTATATAAATCTCACAAATAATAATAACAAATAAACTCCGTTATTCTAAAACCAATTGATCTTTTAATCTTAAGATTGATGAGGGTTTATGTATCCGGAGACAAACCAGGATCCTGTTCCTTTTTATGCTGCTTCTCCCTCCAGCCTGCCATTTAGGGAACGTTTTTGGGGTTCCCCAAACCCCCAAAACTTTAACCTTAGACTGTCTACAGTCAACCTCTCCCCGTTTCTAAGAGGTCTGTAAGGGGCGTGCATAAGCACACCACTGTGCCTACCGTCCCTGTCCTACTGTCCTATTGTCCTCTTTTATCGTTACTTTTTACTTATGTTTATACAAACTACTGCTATCCTATACATGTTTGACAAATAAATAAATAAAATAAATAAATAAAAATTTAGACCAGACAGAATGTCCTTTGCAAAGGGCCGAGAAATTTTTAAGGCTCACTTCCCCAAGAAGGCCAGTTTGCCAAAATATTGAGGAGGGGGGAATACTAAGCTGGCCAAGAAGATTTAGAGGGGGAGAAATATGCTGGAGAAACTCAAAGCTCCCCCTCCCCGTGCAGGATGAGGGATTCTGCACAGCCTGGCAGGACGGTGGCATCCTATAGAGTGGATGGTGCCATCTGCTCTATAAAGCCTTGGTCAGACCACACCTAGAGTACTAGACCACACCTAGAGTACTAGACCACACCTAGAGTACTGCATCCAGTTTTGGTCACCACACTACAAAAAAAGACATTGAAACCCTAGAGAAAGTGCAGAGGAGAGCAACCAGGATGATAAAGGGTCTGGAAAATAAAACACACGAAGAGCGGTTGCAGGAACTGGGCTTGGCCAGTCTGGCGAAGAGAAGGACCAGGGGTGACATGATAGCAGTGTTCCAATACTTGAGGGGATGCCACAGAGAGGAGGGGGGGTCAGGCTGTTCTCTATGGCACCAGAAAGCCAAACAAGGAATAACGGATGGAAGCTGACCAAGGAGAGATTCAACCTGGAAGTGAGGAGAAACTTTCTGACGGTGAGAGCGATCAACCAGTGGAACAGCTTGCCAGCGGAGGTTGTGAGAGCCCCAACACTTGCGACCTTCAAGGGGAGACTGGACTGCCATCTGTCTCAAATGGTGTAGGAACTCCTGCTTGAGCAGGGGGTTGGACTAGATGACCTACAAGGTCCCTTCCAACTCTAATAATAAATCTAAATCTAATGGAGTGGTGGGCATCGCGGTTCCCAGCTTTGCAAACACTGGGTTTATTCTTTCCACCCCCACCCCACCCGCGTCTGGAGGGTGTCCAATATCTGAGACGCCACCCTGAGAAGGAAAAGGAGGGAAGGAAATAAAAGAGGGAGGTGGGCCAGGGGTGGAAGCGAAGTGGGGGGGGGCGAGCTTGGCTCAACTCCTGGCGAATCCGACCAGGGTCACGGCACATTTGAGAAATAACTCTGAAATTTAATTAGGTGGAGGCTCGGCACGGACGGACGTGTAGCCCGACACCAACTCGAGCCAGTCGGAGGAAGAGGAAAAGTGGGCTCGGGTGAAACCTGAAGCCCTTCCCAGCTTTTACGCTCAGATGGCGTCTGGATTTGGGGGCCAAAGAAAAGCATTTTTGCCAAATGGGTGTCTTCCAACAAGGGCCCCCTTTATTTCTTTCATTGGTGGTTGCCGATTAGATCCCTCTAGAAAGGCCACCAGTGTGTGTGTGGGGGGGGGGGAAAGCAGCCTCCCAGGAAACCATTCGTACAGGTTTTAGATTAGATTAGATTAACAGAATTGGAAGGGACCTTGGAGGTCATCTAGTCCAACCCCCTGGCCAAGCATGAGACCCTACACCATTTCTGACAGACGGCAGTCCAGTCTCTTCTTGAAAGCTTCCAGTGATGAAGCTCCCACAACTTCCGAAGGCAACTTCTGTTCCATGGGTTGATCGCTCTCACTGTCAGAAAATGTCTCCTTATTTCCAGGTTGAATCTCTCCTTGATCAGTTTCCATCCATTGTTCCTTGTCTGGCCTTCGGGTGCTTTGGAAAACAGCTTGACCCCCTCCCAGCCCCTCAAATATTGGAATGCTGCTATCCTGTCTCCCCTGGTCCTTCTCTTCGCTAGACTAGCCATGCCCAGTTCCTGCAACCGTTCATCGTATGTTTTAGCTTCCAATCCCCTAATCATCTTGGTTGCTCTTCTCTGCACTCTTTCTAGAGTCTCAACATCTTTTTTATAGTGTGGGGACCAAAACTGGATGCAGTACTCTAGGTATACTGCTGCTGTAAAGGGAGGTTCTATCGAGTGAGTCTAGTTCTCCTCGCACAGCCTCTTTTTCCTTTCTTTTCTCCAGCTCCAAGTGAGGGGTTTCCAGGACCCCAAACGCCATAGACTCCAGCTCATTGGCAGGATCTGGGGTTTCACAGATGAACTACCCCTATACATGGAGGCTCACCACCCATCTCTGAGAACGGAGGCTACTATGAAGCTGCAGCAATATTATTGACCCTGAAATGCTGCAGAGTTCGCGAAGATTTCCTCGTAGCGTCATCCAAGTGAAATTAGCAGAAGGGGAAACCCACACAACACATCCTTGCAAATACCAGCCGCAGCAAAATTCAGCAGTGCACCTACTAAAATCCTGCCAAATTTAATTTTTTTTTAGTTTGACTCCCTCAAACTAAAGAAGAAGAAAAAAGTGTGTTTTAAACCCTGAAAAGAACTATTAATATAATAAAATAAAATAAAAACTACTAATATTCAACTCCAAACTTGTGTTCTCCTTCAGTGGGTTAAGGGAAAGCAGGTAAATGTTAGGGTCAAGTTTGACGTGGCCTAGAGGTAGCGCTCTTGCCTCACAATCAGGAGGTTGTGAGTTTGATCCTAGGTAGAGGCAGATGTAAGGGTCTCCTGCTTGGGCAGGGGGTTGGACTAGATGACCTGCAAGGTCCCTTCCGACTCTGTTAATCTATGAAGACTGGGGAATTCCCTGTGGCTAAAATTAGGCCAGGGCCGGATAGAACTTTTGTAGAAATATGTCAAAAGCGAAGCAAGGGGATTGGCTGTTTGTCCCTTAGGATCTGCTGCTTTTTAGTTCCTTTTTTAAAAAAAGAGGGGAGAAAATTAATGGGCAGCTGCCCTGCTGTAGAGGAAACACCCTCCTTAATATTTAGAGGCACGCTTGTAAAATAAATAACATTTCCACAATGCACAGCTGCACAGCTAAAATTGCAAGGTCCTTCAAAGGCAGGGGAACCAAAGCAGCTGCGTTGCTAAAGAAATGGGGTGTGTGACACACACACCCCAAAAGGCAAACACTGCAGGAATGGGCACGATCTCGCCTGGCAGCCTCGGCGGGCACCCCCTGGCAAGGAAGGCACCCCAAAATTGGTCTTGCACCTGGGTTAGGTGTATACGGAGATAGGAGCATCTCGGCTGCGTTGCCTGTACTGACCTCTGGCTGCACACCTTTGTCTCTTGGGGGGGGGGGTTCAGGCCCTTCCTCCTTCCCTCCCTTTGGCCGTAACAAATCAAAGAGGGGGGTGTCAGGAAGGGAAAATAGGTTGGGGGGAGGCGAGGGTGGGGCCTTCTCTTCCCCCCTCTGAAGGCAGAGCAGCATATGGAACAAGTTACCGAGAAGAACAGGCAACAGGAGAGAACTGTAGGCTTTCCGCCTCCCCAAATACGTGGGGAGTATTAAAAGAGGGGGACCGAGGGGGGTGTGAGAAGGAATTTTGGATTGCAATCGGCTGGATGTCCCCCCTTCCTGTTCTTATCGGATGGGGAGGAATTACCAGATTCGTTCTAGAGCAACGGCCCCGTTAAGTTCATCGGGCAGGGAAGTTCGGCAGCTCAGATAAGGTAGGGGGTAGGACGAGAACCCCCCCCCTTGGGCAGTTTTGCTGCCAAGGGGGAGGCACAAGTTCCCCTTAAATCAGCAAACCCCAAACAGCAGAAAAGGCCTTAGGGAAACAAAGAGGAGGTGGGCTTAGAAATGCACTCCCGTTTAGGTTGGGGTAGCTGGTGGACCCCAAGGAAATTAGCAATTCTGTCTCCAGGGGCTTTGGGGCAGAACAAAAAGCAATGGGTGGAAACTAAACAAGGAGAGAAGCAACTTAGAACTAAGGAGAAATTTCCTGACAGTTAGGACAATTAATCAGTGGAACAGCTTGCATCCAGAAGTTGTGAATGCTCCAACACTGGAAGTTTTTAAGAAGACGTTGGATAACCATTTGTCTGAAGTGGTGTAGGGTTTCCTGCCTAGGCAGGGGGTTGGACTAGAAGACCTCCAAGGTCCCTTCCAACTCTTTTGTTGTTGTTGTTGTTGTTGTTGTTGTTGTTGTTGTTGTTGTTGTTGTTGTTGTTATTATTATTATTATTATTATTATTATTATTATTATTATTATTATTATTATTATTATTATTATTATTATTATTATTATTATCCTCAGGGAGACAGGTCGCGGCTGGGGTCTTCCTTGGGCAATTCCCCCATCTTGCATTTAAGAAAGCCCAGGTGTGGATCAGACAGGTGGGCAAAGAGCCCACCTGTAGACATGGACGGGGAGAGGGAGACCCCTCCCCTCGGTCTCCAGCCGGTCCTTTCTAGCTGACCTCAGCTGGGCTCCTGTGGGTGCAGCAAAGATGCCAAATGAAGCCCCCTGCCGCCAGCTCCGATGCAGCCCACTCTCCTTTCTTTATGTATTCATGAATTGCTCGGAAGAAAAATAAAGAGACTTCATTACCTCGCAGAACTGTTACTAATGACTCTCTCACCTGCCACCCTGGACCTCTAATGCGAGACACACAGGGAGAAAATGTATTTGCTTATTCAGAGGCCGGGCGGGGAATGGGAAATTTCCCATCCTTAGCCTGAGCCTCATTCCGCATTCACTCGGAGCAACATTTACAATTCTTCTGCTATTATGTCCTACCAGGCCCTCTGAGCTGGCTGTCATGACCTTGATATTAGCTGAAAATTGGAAATTCGATGGTGAGGTAAAGGGGAAGGGCTGGGCGGGCGGGCAGAATTCCTATCCCCAGATGGGAAGGGAAAGGAGAGGAAAGGAAGAGGAGAGAGAGAAGAAAGAAGAGAGAGAGAGAAGGGGAAGGAGAGAGGGAAGGAAGGAAGGAAGGAAGGAAGGAAGGAAGGAAGGAAGGAAGGAAGGAAGGAAGGAAGGAAGGAAGGAAGGAAGGGGAAAGGAGAGGAGAGGAGAGGAGAGGAAAGAGAAGAGAGAGAAGAAAGAAGAGAGAGAGAAGGGGAAGGAGAGAGAGAAGGAAGGAAGGAAGGAAGGAAGGAAGGAAGGAAGGAAGGAAGGAAGGAAGGAAGGAAGGAAAGAAGGAAGGAAAGGGAAAGGAGAGGAAAGAGAGAAGGAAGAAGAGAGAGAGAAGGAAGAAGAGAGAGAGAAGGAAGGAAGGAAGGAAGGGGAGGGAGGAAGGAAGGGAAAGGAGAGGAGAGGAGAGGAGAGGAGAGGAAAGAGAAGAGAGAGAGAATGAATGAATGAAGGAAGGAAGGAAGGAAGGAAGGAAGGAAGGAAGGAAGGAGGAGGGAGGGTGGAAGGGAAGGGAAAGGAGAGGAAAGAGAGAAGAGAGAGAAGAAAGAAGAGAGAGAGAAGGGGAAGGAGAGAGAGAGAAGGAAGGAAGGAAGAGGGAGGGAGGGAGGGAGGAAGGAAGGAAGGAGGAGGGAGGGTGGAAGGGAAGGGAAGGGAAGGGAAAGGAGAGGAAAGAGAGAAGAGAGAGAAGAAAGAAGAGAGAGAGAAGGGGAAGGAGAGAGAGAAGGAAGGAAGGAAGGAAGGAATGAAAGGGAAAGGAGAGGAAAGAGAGAAGAAAGAAGAGAGAGAGAAGGAAGGAAGGAAGGAAGGAAGGGGGAGGGAGGAAGGAAGGGAAAGGAAAGGAGAGGAGAGGAGAGGAGAGGAAAGAGAAGAGAGAAGAAAGAAGAGAGAGAGAATGAATGAATGAATGAAGGAAGGAAGGAAGGAAGGAAGGAAGGAAGGAAGGAAGGAGGGAAGAAAGGAGGAGGGAAGGTGGAAGGGAAGGGAAAGGAGAGGAAAGAGAGAAGAGAGAGAAGAAAGAAGAGAGAGAGAAGGGGAAGGAGAGAGAGAAGGAAGGAAGGAAGGAAGAGGGAGGGAGGGAGGGAAGGGAAAGGAGAGGAAAGAGAGAAGAGAGTGAAAAAAGAAGAGAGAGATGGAAGGGGAAGGAGAAAGAAGAAAGGAAGGAAGGAAGAGGGAGGGAGGGAGGGAGGAAGGAAGGAAGGGCATTCATCATATATTTAGTATTTTACAGTTGCTAACATTTAAATCATATTATGAGAAAAAAATGGGTAGATCAACCACACAAAGGTTTTCATGGCCTTGCCTTTTCCATCCAGAGGTAAAATGCTTGTACACATGTTGCAAGATAAGTGATTTTCTACACCTTTTGATTGCAGAGGAAGGAACCATGTGGTCCTTCCACGCATTGACTGACAAGATCCCTTGATAAATTTGCTTTCTTTCTCACTGCCCCCCCCGTGTGTCATGCGTATCCAAACCATGGCAGCTCGTGAAAGGACCGTGGTTCAGCAAACCAAGGTCGCGTGTGATGTGGGAACACAGTTACCGTGCTACTTTCGCCGCAGAGTCAATTCCGGGGGGAACTGGAAGAGATCTCCCAGCCGGAGTTCTTGGTCCTTCCCGGTCAGCGCCATCTCTTTTTGGATGCGTTTGGCACAAGACGGTCCAGTTGCGATGACGCACAAGGCAGAACAGTGGATTTGACACCCTGTGAATTAATCAGAGGACAAGGATGGGCAAACAAGCCGCAAATGCGGTATCGCTCTGGCCTTGATTAAATTAGATGCCAAAAAGAAAAAAAAAGGGAGGAGGATAGGCCGTGATGAAGTGGGTAGGAGAGGCTGACCAGGTGACTGGAGGCTGGAGGGGTTTTATTTATTTGTTTGTTTGTTTGTCAAACATGTACAAGATAGCAGGTCTAGGTATAACCATAAACATAAGCAAAGTAAGTACAGACAAATGAGGACAATAGGACAGGGACAGTAGGCACGATGGTGCGCTTATGCACGCCCCTTGCAGACCTCTTAGAAATGGGGTGAGGTCGACTGTAGACAGTCTAAGGTTAAAGTTTTGGGAGTTTGGGGAAGAAACCACAGAGTCAGGTAGTGCATTCCAGGCATTGACCACTCTGTTGCTGAAGTTGTATTTTCTGCAGTCGAGTTTGGAGCGCTTTACATTGAGTTTGAATCTATTGTGTGCTCGTGTATTGTTGTGGTTGAAGCTGAAGTAGTCATTGACAGGTAGGACATTGTGGCAGATGATTTTATGAACTACATTTAGGTCAGTTCGAAGGCGATGTAGTTCTTCTAGGGTTGGGCAGAAGATGGGAAGAGATGGAATGAAAACACGACCCTCACTCTGTTAAAGACCTTGGAGTACTCATATCTAATGACCTAAGTGCCAGAGCCCACTGTAACAACATTGCCAAAAAGGCACTAAGAGTTGTCAACCTAATCTTGCGTAGCTTCTTCTCTGGCAATATTACTCTGCTAACCAGAGCATACAAAACATTTGCCAGACCAATCCTCAAATACAGCTCACCTGTCTGGAACCCACACTACATATCTGACATAAATACAATTGAGAGAGTCCAGAAATATTTCACAAGAAGAGTCCTTCACTTTTCTACTCGCAACAGAATTCCTTATACCACCAGACTTGAAATTCTGGGCTAAGATAACTTAGAGCTACGTCGCCTTCGATCTGATCTAAATGTAGTTCATAAAATCATCTGCCACAATGTCCTACCTGTCAATGAATACTTCAGCTTCAACCGCAACAATACACGAGCACACAATAGATACAAACTCAATGTAAACCGCTCCAAACTCGACTGCAGAAAATACGACTTCAGCAACAGAGTGGTCAATGCCTGGAAGGCACTACCTGACTCTGTGGTTGCTTCCCCAAACCCCCAAAACTTTAACCTTAGACTGTCTACAGTCGACCTCTCCCCATTCCTAAGAGGTCTGTAAGGGGCGTGCATAAGCGCACCATCGTGCCTACCGTCCCTGTCTTACTGTCCTATTGTCTAATTTTTACCTATACATACTTTGCTTTTGTTTATGTTTACATCATACCTGTTATCTTGTTCATGTGTTGACAAAATAAATAAATAAAAAATAAATAAAATAAACAATGCAACATTTCCATCTTGACTAGCTAGGCTGAGGAGGAGGAGGAGGGTTTTTCCACCCTCCCCAAAATACAGCTCAGGTTGTGTTTTGCGAAGATTCCCCACCCACCCACCCACTTCCAACCCGTCCAGGAACCTGGAGGATGCATTCACTCCGAGGATTTTGCAGAAGCCCCATTTTGGGGGGGAGGGGGAGCAGACCGAGATCCTGGATGCATTAGATACATCCCAGGTGCACACAAACCTGGGCACCTTTTGTGCCCAGCTGACTGTGCGACCGTTATTTCTAGTCTGCAATTTTTCTAGGCCGAAGACAAGGACTATTTGGGGTGGGTGGGAAATCCTATCTTTTTCCTCTTAAGGAAACCCACAGCACATCTTTGAACAGATGTTTTCCCCTCTTCCGTGTCGCCCTCCCCTTACAGAAACCTAATACAGGTAATTTTGTTTAGTTTCCCCCCCCCCCCAGCTTTCTCTCGGACTGAGCCAGGCGGAAGTTTTGGCTACTGTTTCTGCTTCTTTGGAGGAAAATTCAATTAACCAGGCGATGCAAAAGGGAAATCTAACTCCCTTTCTTCCTTCCCCATCACCTTTCCGAGAAGGGAGATCTGAAATTCTCAATTTCCAGGTCCTTCTGTCACCCTCCCTGAGCTACAGAAGCAGCAGCAACAGGCAGGAAGGAAGAAAATAGAATTACCGTATTTTTCGGAGTATAAGACGCACCTTTTTCCTCCCTAAAAGTGGCTGAAAATTTGGGTGCGTCTTATACTTCGAATGTAGCTTTTTTTTTCAGTCCTAACTAGGTGCTAACAGATCTTCCCAGCTCTTACCTTGCAGGCTCTTTCATTGTTACTCTCTCAGAAGAATGTTTTTCCAGCCCTAAGTCTTTGCAGGGTTTTTTTCATTGCTCTACTTGCTCTGAATAAGTTTTTTTCTAGCCCTAACTAGGTGCTATCTATCTTCCCAGCTCTTACTGGCTTGCATGCTCTTTCATTGTTACTCTCTCTGAAGGTTTTTTAACTCCTAACCAGGGGATAAAATAATGTGCTGAAGCTGACCAGACTAAGGATGCTAGCCAGATGAATACCTGGTAGGCAGATTGTTTTCCCCTATTTTCCTCCCCAAAAACTAAGGTGCATCTTATACTCCGGTGCATCTTATACTTTGAAAAATACGGTAGTCTGAAGGCAGATCAATTTTTCCAGAGATGGTTAACCTGGCATTTCAACCCTTCCTCTAAGAAATGCAGCCTGGTGACTAAATTGCTTTCACCAAAAAAAACCGGAATTGAAGGGCTTAGAAGCAAATTAATTGCGTCTGAATTTTGCCCGTGCATATCTAGTTCCAGTTTATCCCATCTTGCAGCCGCCTTACAATGAAATTTAAATAACAAAAGCAGGAATGTCTGCATTATTTCGCAATGTATTTTGGGGTATCTTAAAATCTTAAATCGGTTGACAATCCCGCCTGCCCCAAAAACAGCACTCAAGGTGACTAATAATAATAATAGAAGAATAAAACATTCAAAATAGGGTGGGGTGGGAGATTAAACCAATTCAGAAGGGCCCACCTAGATAAAACCCACCCGCTGAGAGACCGGTTTATAAACTGTTTAACTCCATTTCTAAGTACTGTACATCCGGCCATTTCTTTGAAGTTCTTGGCTATTGTATTCGCAGGCTACTATATATATATATAGGTAGGATCACTTCTGTCCAATTTTTGATTGAAATATTTCTGTCTTCAAAGATTCCTTTAAAAAGAGGATCTAGAGTGGATCTGTTGCTGGGGAGAAAACGCCCTCTGTTTTTAAATGGTGATTTTTGACACACACACACACCCATCAGTGTAATCTGGAGATATTCTGAGGTGTAATGGGACAGTTTATAAATGAACCGTTTATAAACTGTTTATTTTTTCGTTTATAAACTGTTTATAAATGAGTGGTTTATAAATGAACCGCTCAAAGTGAACCGCTCCAAACGTAACTGCAGAAAATACGACTTTAGCAACAGAGTGGTAAACGCCTGGAACTCACTACCTGACACTGTGGTTTCATCACTAAACCCCCAAAACTTTACCCTTAGACTGTCCACTGTTGACCTCACCCGATTCCTAAGAGGTCAGTAAGGGGCATGCATAAGTGCACCAGTGTGCCTACCGTCCCTGTCCTAATGTTCCCTCTTATCAGTACCCATCTTACGTATATAAACAATGTTATATCTATGTATATTACCAATACGTACTTGACAAAAATAAATAAATAAATAAGTGCACCAGCGTGCCTACCGTCCCTGTCCTAATGTTCCCTCTTATCAGTACCCATCTTATGTATATAAACAATGTTATATCTATGTATATAGATATATATACATAGAGCTGAAGTGGTGAAGTGGTTAAATGCTGCGACTGCAGGCTGACTGCTAGTTCAGCAGTTCAGCTGTTCAAATCTCACTAGGCTCAAGGTTGACTCAGCCTTCCATCCTTCTGAGGTCGGTAAAATGAGGACCCAGATTGTTGGGGGCAATATGCTGAACTCTGTAAACCGCTTAGAGAGGGCTGTAAAGCACTATGAAGCGGTATATAAGTAAAGTGCTATTGCTATATTACCAAGAGCAGAGGTGGCGCAGCGGTTAGAGGCAGGTACTGCAGGCCACTTTAGCTGACTGTGATCCACAGGTCAGCGGTTCAAATCTCACCGGCTCAAGGTTGACTCAGCCTTCCATCCTTCCGAGGTAGGTAAAACGAGGACCCAGATTGTTGGGGGCAATATAAATATATACATTGCTTACTGGTGTAAACCGCTTAGAGAGTGCTTGCACTGTGAGGCGGTATATAAGTCTCACAAATAAATAAATAAATAAATAAATAAATAAATAAATAAATAAATAAATAAATAAATAAATAAATAAATAAATAAATAAATAAATAGATAGATAGATAAATAGATAAATAGATAAATAGATAAATAGATAAATAGATAAATAGATAAACAAATAAATACGTACTTGTCAAAATAAATAAATAAATAAAAAGAAATAAAAATTTATAATGAAGCATCCAGGCTGGTTGCAGCTGTTGTGGTGCTTGCACAATACAACAGAATATTTTTCTTGGTGTGTGGGAAAAGCAGCAATTGGGTGGAAGAGTTTAAGAACTATTGAAATGCACCATCCTTGCATTTTAAAAAGGGCATGGTTTTTTTTGCAGAGTTTTGTTAAATCCCGTTGTTGATTTTTAATTCAACCCCCTCAGGCTGTGAGCAGGTACACCCATTTCCCCCACCCCACCCCACACACCCATGTTGTCTCCATGAACCGGGGCTGCTTGGAAGGGCACAGTCAATGAGTCTGGGAAGTGGCCATGCCAAGCCCTCTGCCCCCACAACCAGCACAAAATGCCAACTTTAAGGTTGTGGGAAGGATGCCAACCAACACCCACCTCCCCAAGGCAGATGTGAGTGCAACTTCTCAGAAGAAAAACGCTTGAGCTCACAGTGACCAGACTGGCCAAGAACACCCAGGAGCGAGGGAGGGGATATTTTTCAGACAAGGGGTGGGCTGGCACGGGTGGCATCAAAAGACCCAAAATGAGAACCCACAACGTTTCCCTTCCTTTGTAGCCCCAGACGAAGGCGGGCGGCGATGAAAGGAAGCAGAAACAGTGTCCAATAGGGTAAAAATGCAGGGTTTCTCCTCACTCCGATTTGCATTCTTTGCTAAATTAAAAAAAAATTAAGAATGAACCTGCTTTAAAATGCATCACAAACACACACACACACACACACACACACACACACACACACACACACACACACACACACACACAGCCCCATCTTCCTTGCCAGGGACAGGCCTCCTGTGGGGATAACTGAGGGGGAAATGGGTCCACTCTGCAAACTGAGTGGAGGGTTGCGTTTGTACGTATTTTGTATTTTGTATTTTGTATTTATTTGTCAAGCATATATGATTATAAGCAAAGTACAAACAGTAAAACACGATTGAATATATATGTAATATTACAAGCATGAATAAGAGTAAAAGAGGTATGAATATATGGGTACATGAGGACAGGAACGGTAGGCACGATTGTGCGCTTATGCACGCCCCTTACTGACCTCTTAGGAAGAGGAAGATTTTCTTTGTCAGGTTTGACAAATTTGACTGGTGGGCACAGGGGTTTTCTGGGCAGCATCGTGGAAGGATTACCCTTTTAAATTATTTCCCTTCTAAAAACTTCATTAATATTACTATTCGCAGCATCTGGGTGCGTGCAAATCTCACCCCTTCGTTTTTGCATGCCTTCATTTTCGTTCCCATTTCTATCCTAACACTATGCAATATTCCATGCTATTCCTTCGACTGGTGTGTGTGTGTGTGTGTGTGTGTGTGTGTGTGTGTGTGTGTGTGTGTGTGTGTGTGTGTGTTTTCCTCCTGTCCTTCCCCTCCACCCGCAAATATAATGCTGATGGTTTGTTTTAAACAAGGTGGTTTAAACCTTGGTATTCTGCAGAAAATTCCTTCTGGCACAGAGGCGCAAATCAACCAGGTTCAAGATTATTGTTGTTGTTATTTTTGAGAATTACGGCCAAATCCTCCCTCGATTTCAGAGCCTTTTGAGCCAAATCCTGCCCAGATTTCCAAGCAGCCGAATCAAAACTAAAAATGTTGGCTGCAAGGGGAGAGATTGTTATGAAAATCTCCGCGCCAAAGCTTTCTTTGAAGGAAAAGATGTCCGCATGAGTTCTGAAAAAAGGGAGGGTTTTTTAGAACAGATCCGTCTTGTGGTCTTATGTGTGAAAGGAAAGATGCACTCATATTTCAAGAACGCAAGGGGGGGGGGAGAAAGGGGGATCCCAAAATATTTTCCCAGGCTGCAGATAGTCTCACAGCTGGCCTTCATCCCATAAAGCGAGGGAAGGGGAGGGGGCTCTGAGAGGTTAGCAAAGGATTCGGCCAGGCTGGGTAAGAAAAATGAAACTTTTTCTTCTGCAGCTGCTGTTTCTACTGGCAAGTAAGGGAGGAGGAGGAGGAGGAGGAGGAGGAGGAGGAGGAGGAGGAGGAGGAGGAGGAGGAGGAGGAGGAGGAGGAGGAGGAGGTGATGATGAAGGAACATGGAAGTGAAGGATGAAATGGAAGAAGAGGAAGAGGAGGAGATGAAGGGTATGGAAGTGGAGGAAGAGGAGGAAGAGAAGGAGGAGGAGATGATGAAGGAATATGGAAGTGGAGGAAGAAGAGGAGGAGGAGCTGAAGGACATGGAAGTGAAGGAAGAAGAGGAGGAGGAGATGAAGGACATGGAAGTGAAAGAGGAAGAGGAAGAGGAGGAGGAGGAGAAGGAGGAGATGAAGGACATGGAAGTGAAGGAAGAAGAGGAAGAGAAGGAGGAGAAGATAAAGAAACATGGAAGTGAAGGAAGAACAGGAAGAGGAGGAGGAGGAGCTGAAGGACATGGAAGTGAAGGAAGAAGAGGAGGAGGAAATGAAGAAACATGGAAGTGAAGGAAGAGGAGGAGGAGGAGATGAAGGACATGGAAGTGAAGGAGGAAGAGGAAGAGGAGGAGGAGGAGAAGGAAGAGATGAAGGACATGGAAGTGAAGGAAGAAGAGGAAGAGGAGGAGGAGGAGCTGAAGGACATGGAAGTGAAGGAAGAAGAGGAGGAGGAAATGAAGAAACATGGAAGTGAAGGAAGAGGAGGAAGAGGAGGAGGAGGAGATGAAGGACATGGAAGTGGAGAAAGAAGAGGAGGAGGAGAAGATGAAGAAACATGGAAGTGAAGGAAGAAGAGGAAGAGGAGGAGGAGAAGATGAAGAAACATGGAAGTGAAGGAAGAAGAGGAAGAGGAGGAGGAGGAGGAGAAAGAGGACATGTAAGTGGAGGACGACTGTGAGGTCCTTGGTGCTCACTGAGTTTGGTGGTTTTCTTGCAGACATTTCATGACCCAACTAGATCACATCATCAGTGCTAGAAGAGAGGGGGGGTTTGTGGAGAGGAGGCGGAGGAGGAATTCGGAGACTGTGCCCACCTACTCTATCTCTTCCCCAGCTCCTTCAGCTCCAAGTAAAGCTAAATTTCAGGCTGGCAATTTGAAGCAACACAACTGGAAGAAATGCTGCATTCCCTAATTGCTGTGCATGATGGAGGAGGGGGCTTTTCCTTGCAACTGTCAGGAAGATCCCTCCAAAAAAAGGGGGATGGGGGGGTTTCTGCCCAATCAAAAGCAGGCGGCACTCAATTCTGATTGCTCTTCTGGATCACAATCAAGGAAGGTGCCGACTACAAAGCCCAGCAGTCCTAAACCATGGTGGAGGGTTGGAACGGCATCCGGACACTCTAATCCTTACAATTTATATTGACTGTTTCCTAGTATGATTTGATTTCTTATTTGTACCCTATGACAATCATTAAGTGTTGCACCTCATGATTCTTGATGAGCGTATCTTTTCTTTTATGTACACTCAGAGCCTATGCACCAAAGACAAATTCCTTGTGTGTCCAATCACACTTGGCCAATAAAGAATTCTATTCTATTCTATTCTATTCTATTCTATTCTATTCTATTCTATTCTATTCTATTCTATTCTATTCTATTCTATTCCATTCCATTCTATTCCATTCCATTCCATTCCATTCCATTCCATTCCATTCCATTCTATTCTTCTATATTCTATTCTATTCTATTCTATTCTATTCTATTCTATTCTATTCTATTCTATTCTATTCTATTCTATTCTATTCTATTCTATTCTATTCTATTCTATTCTATTCTACTCTACTCTACTCTACTCTACTCTACTCTACTCTATTCTACTCTACCTATCCTACCCTACCCTATTCTATTCTCTATTCTCTTGGGAAAAACGCTTCCTTGACTTCATCAGAAAATGGGTTTTTAAAAAGGGGCCAAACCAGAGAGCTCTTTTAAGAATTCGGACAGGAGGGGTCTACCCCTTAAGCCATGGTGCCATTGAACATGGTTTGGCTGAGCCGCAAATAAGTAAGAAACTGGCTGAGGGAATCCTGCGGGCACAGCCAAACCCACGTTTGCAACTAATAAAGCCAGAGTTTTTAGCCATTCTCACAGCCATGCCGGGGAAAGCCTCTCCTGGCACCTCCTGCTAAACCTGGTTTGCCAGTCCAGCTGTTCTACCCGGTCGGAGCCGACTCTGCCTTCCAGTTAAAATTGACTCACTTCCCTTGGAAAACCAAGGTGGCTTATGGCACACGGGGTCTACACAAGCCCATTTGGCAGGTTGGGAAAAATATTTTACTCCCAGCTAAGAGGGCAAATACCCTGGGCTGAATTCAATTATTCAAAGCAGAGGAAGGAAGGAAGGAAGGAAGGAAGGAAGGAAGGAAGGAAGGAAGGAAGGAAGGAAGGAAGGAAGGAAGGAAAGGGAAGGGAAGTGAAGGGAAGGGAAGGGAAGGGAAGGGAAGGGAAGGGAAGGGAGGAAGGAAGGAAGGAAGGAAGGAAGGAAGGAAGGAAGGAAGGAAGGAAGGAAAGGGAAGGGAAGGGAAGGGAAGGGAAGGGAAGGGAAGGGAAGGGAAGGGAAGGGAGGAAGGAAGGAAGGAAGGAAGGAAAGGAAAGGGAAGGGAAGGGAAGGGAAGGGAAGGGAAGGGAAGGGAAGGGAAGGGAAGGGAAGGGAAGGGAAGGGAGGGAGGAAGGAAGGAAGGAAGGAAGGAAGGAAGGAAGGAAGGAAGGAAGGAAGGAAGGAAGGAAGGAAGGAAAGGAAAGGAAAGGGAAGGGAAGGGAAGGGAAGGGAAGGGAAGGGAGGAAGGAAGGGAAGAAGGAAGGAAGGAAGGAAGGAAGGAAGGAAGGAAGGAAGGAAGGAAGGAAGGAAGGAAGGAAGGAAAGGGAAGGGAAGGGAAGGGAAGGGAAGGGAAGGGAAGGGAAGGGAAGGGAAGGGAAGGGAGGAAGGAAGGAAGGAAGGAAGGAAGGAAGGAAGGAAGGAAGGAAGGAAAGGGAAGGGAAGGGAAGGGAAGGGAAGGGAAGGGAAGGGAAGGGAGGAAGAAGGGAAGAAGGAAGGAAGGAAGGAAGGAAAGAAGGAAGGAAGGAAGGAAGGAAAGGAAAGGGAAGGGAAGGGAAGGGAAGGGAAGGGAAGGGAAGGGAAGGAAGGAAGGAAGGAAGGAAGGAAGGAAGGAAGGAAGGAAAGGAAAGGAAAGGAAAGGAAAGGAAAGGAAAGGAAAGGAAAGGAAAGGAAAGGAAAGGAAAGGAAAGAAGGAAGGAAATTAATTCTTTGCTTATCCTAACAGTCTAGAGTAGAGCCTCCAGATACCAATGCAGTGGACCTTTAAACACCAAAGAATCGGTGTTTTTCTGTTCTATTGATGAAGCATGTGTTTGCCCAGGGATAACCTTCCGTTTTCACTCGGATTATTTTGCACGTAAAAACATTAGCAGTTGGAAATGCCTTCCTGCAAGTTTTGGAGACTTATGACTTTCAAATAAACTTTTTTCCAGGCTGAGTTTGAAGCGGCTAAATTCGGAGGATACCAGAGTCAGCTACTTTCAATCTAAATTGCTCTAACCCATCGCACAGCTTGGCCTCCTTCTCATTTCCTTGCTGCACTTTCAATTTATTTCTGCAGCAGACTTATTATTCATATCTAATCCAAGGCTGGCTTGCAAAAAGAGGAAGGGTTTCCACTCCGAAAAACTGGCACCAGCCCAGCAAGGTTAGAGAGCCCATCTTGCACAAAATCTTTTGACGAAGCAAGGTGCCCAATCTCAGAAGCCAGCCCGAGGAAAAAAAAATTGCTGCCAAGCCAAAAAAATAAAAATAAAAATCCTTCCATCCTTCCGAGGTAGGTAAAATGAGGACCCAGATTGTTGGGGGCAATGTAAATATATATATATACATTGCTTAATGGTGTAAACCGCTTAGAGAGTGTTTGCACTATGAGGCGGTATATAAATATCACTAATAAATAAATAAATAAATAAATAAAATAGACTTTCTGGGTGTAGTTAAGACTCAAAACGAAATTCGGAGGGAACAAGAGAGAAATGGGTTGTTCTACACACCCCTTTGTTTAGTGGCAACAGAAAGACTAAAAAATAAATAAATAAATCTCTCCCCACCCCTGTGGAGGTGACCAAATTAGCTTAGGTTGCATCCCACATTGTACTTCAGAAACCTTAAAAAAAAAAAAAACTAGGCTGAGGACTTTGGCAATGTTGGTTTCCCAGTAGTAAGGTATACTGCCTCTGCAGCTAGAAGCTCCATCATTGCTTTGGGAAGCAAATCTTGGGAGCTGAGCAGCTGAACTGAGTCACGAAGCAACTTCCAGCTCGGATGCCACCAGGATCTGGTAATCTTATTATTTATCAGGCAGATTATTAATCCTTCTGGGGGAATCTCTGCAGAAGCTCCATTCCGAAGAGTAACGGGTAGCCTGGCTTTCAATGTTTGCAGATCAGGGTCAGCTCCGGGGAAGGCTCCCACCGGCCGAAGGGGGAGAGATCGCAAAGGGAATACAGGGTGCAAAATAAAAGGGAAGGTGTGAACTCCTGTGACCCGGGTGGCCGCCTCCTGAGCCGAAAGCCTTGGCCGAGGCACCGGGGCAGATGTCCGGCTAAAAGCCTTGAACCCCTGCCAGGGGGTTGGCGTGTCTCCCGAAGAGGTGGCAAACCCACCCACCCTGCCTGTTTCCTTCTCCTCCGTTTTCCGCAGCTGCGTCATTCCACAGGATTTGCCACGCTCCTCTCAGCCAAGATGCGGGCAGGGTGGCAGGCACGGAGGGGTCGGGGGGGGGGGGGCGAAAGGGAAAGGAAAATCCTCCTAAATTGACCAGAAGTTCTGGGGTGATATAGAGGACAGAGGAAAAAGGTCACTTTGGAAGGACCAGGAGAAGGATCTTCATAGATGGATGGATAGACAGACAGACAAGTAGGTAGATGATGATGAGAGATGAGAGATTAGATAGACAGACAGACATACGTAGATAGATATGTACCGTAGATAGAGAGAGAAGGGGGGGGAGAGAGAGAGACAGAGAGACACAGAGAGAGAGAGAGACAGAGATAGATGATAGACAGACAGACAGACAGACAGACAGACAGACAGACAGACAGACAGACAGACAGACAGACAGACAGACAGAGATACGTAGATAGATATGTACCGTAGGGAGAGAGAGAGACGGGGGAGGGAGGGAGGGAGGGAGAGAGATGATAGATAGATGGTAGGTAGGTAGGTAGGTAGGTAGATAAGCTAGACAGACAGACAGACAGACAGAGATACGTAGATAGATATGTACCGTAGGGAGAGAGAGAGACGGGGGAGGGAGGGAGGGAGGGAGAGAGATGATAGATAGATGGTAGGTAGGTAGGTAGGTAGGTAGATAAGCTAGACAGACAGACAGAAAGACAGACAGAGATACGTAGATAGATACGTACCGGAGAGAGGGGGGGAGGGAGGGAGGGAGGGGGATATATATATATATATATATATATATATATATATATATATATATATATATATATATATATATATATATATATATATATATATATATATATATATATATATATATATATATATATATATATATATATGATAGATAGATAGATAGATAGATAGATAGATAGATAGATAGATAGATAGATAGATAGATAGATAGATAGATAGAGATAGATAGATAGATAGATAGATAGATAGAGATAGATAGATAGATAGATAGATACATAGACAGACAGACAGACAGACAGACAGACAGACAGACAGACAGACAGACAGACAGAGATACGTAGAAAGATACGTACCGGAGAGAGAGGGGGAGGGAGGGAGGGAGGGAGAGAGAGAGATATATATGATAGATAGATAGATAGATAGATAGATAGATAGATAGATAGATAGATAGATAGATAGATAGATAGATAGATAGATAGATAGATAGATAAAGACAGAGAGACAGAAAGAGATACGTAGATAGATATGTACCGTAGATAGAGAGAGAGACGGGGGAGGGAGGGAGGAGAGAGAGAGAGAGAGAGAGAGAGAGAGAGAGATACGTAGATAGATACGTACCGGAGAGAGAGGGGGAGGGAGGGAGGGAGGGAGGGAGGGGGGGAGATATATATATATATATTATATATGTGATAGATAGATAGATAGATAGATAGATAGATAGATAGATAGATAGATAGATAGATAGATAGATAGATAGATAGATAGATAGATAGATAGATAGATAGATAGATAGATGATAGATAAAGACAGACAGAAAGAGAGACAGAGAGAGATACGTAGATAGATATGTACCGTAGATAGAGAGAGAGACGGGGGAGGGAGGGAGGGAGGAGAGAGAGAGAGAGAGAGAGAGAGAGAGAGCGGATAGACAGACAGAGATACGTAGATAGATACGTACAGTAGAGAGGGGGAGGGGGTATGTGCCTGGCCAGCCTGATTGTCTGGCAGATAATTTTGATCCCTGTTTTCATGGTAAATTTGGGACAACCAGTTTGAAAACTGCGGAATTATCTATCATTTATATTGTCTGTCTGTCTGTCTGTGTCTGTCTCCCATCCATCCATCTATCATCTCTATCTAGCTATCATCTATTTTTCTATTTTTTTCTATTTTTAATCTATTTAAATGTTTAATATTTAACCACATTTTCCCTGGCCCTCCACCTA
>JALIGW010000011.1:16403692-16463692 GCA_023053685.1 Diadophis punctatus similis | reverse complement strand
CGAAATTGTCTGTCAGGCAGATATTTTATTCCACGTAGTTGGATCTGTTTGTTCACCCGAGTGGCCGGCGGAAAAATTATTTCTGGATAGCATCTGCTAATCTATCTCACAAGAAGCGTGTTTGCGGGGAAGAGATGCTTCTATAGTCGGATGGCTTTCCTTTTTAAACGCTTCTGTGTTTAAATCCTATCAATAAAGGCTTAAATATAATTCTGGCAAACAAGAACAAGGAGAGAGAGAGAGAGAGAAAAATACCTGAAAAAGTGTCTTGATAAAGTATTATTGTAATTGTCCAAAACATCCCAGCTGCAGTTCTTTTTTTTCTTCCCAGGGATGCTGCGATTAAGAAGACAAATAGAACAATTGCCTTAAGAGCAAATTCTTTACCTTGTTTAGATATGATAGATATTAAGTCGGTTCTGGATCCCCTTCTGAGCCACAAATATTGCTCAGAAATAAGTTGGTAAGTAAAGCACAGTACGTCAAAAGGAAATGTAATTTACCTCCTCAACTTCCGGTTTTTCTACCTGCAAGGATTTGAAGAGAGAAAGGAAAAGAAGGGGAGGGGAGGGGAGGGAAGGGGAAGGGGAAGGAAGGAAGGAAGGAAGGAAGGAAGGAAGGAAGGAAGGAAGGAAGGAAGGAAGGAAGGAAGGAAGGAATGAGAGATGGGATGGATGGATGGGGAGGGAGAGAGGGAGGGAGGGGGGGAGGAAGGAAGGAAGGAAGGAAGGAAAGATATGGAGATTGGATGGATGGATGGATGGAAGGAAGGAGGGCGAGAGGAAGAAAGGAAGAGAGATGGGATGAATGGATGGAAAGGAAGAAGGGAGGGAGGGAGGAAGGAAGGAAGGAAGAAAGGAAGGAGAGATGGGATGGATGGATGGATGGAAAGAAAGGAGGGAGGGCGGGAGGGAGGGAGGGAGGAAGGAAAGATATGGAGATTGGATGAATGGAAGAAAGGAAGGAGAGATGGGATGGATGGATGGAAAGGAAGGAGGGAAAGGAGGGAGGAAGAAAGGAAGGAGAGATGGGATGGATAGATGGAAAGGAAGGAGGGAAAGGAAGGGGGGAGGGAGGAAGAAAGGAAGGAGAGATGGGATGGATGGAGGGGAAGGAAGGAAGGAAGGAAGGAAGGAAGGAAGGAAGGAAGGAAGGAAGGAAGGAGAGATATGGAGATATGATGGATGGATGGATGGATGGATGGATGGAAGAAAGGAAGAAAGGAAGGAGATATGATGGATGGATGGACAGAAGTAAGGAAGGATGAGAGGAAGAGAGGGAGAAACGGAAGGAGAACAGAGAAAAGAAAGAGGAAGGAAGGAAGGAAGGAAGGAAGGAAGGAAGGAAGGAAGGAAGGAAGATCCCAGATGCAGAGTTTTCTGTTAAAGAGATATAGAAAAGATCTCATCTGCCAACCGTGGAAACTGGGTGTTAAATTTGCTGCTGTTTCGAAAGACAGCAAACTAGGATTGTTAACGTTGGCGAGAAGGAAAAGGGGCATATAATGGCCTGAAGCACATCTTAAAGGGTTACAGGCCCTCTGGTGTTTGTGCCACCTAACAGGGTTGTTGTAATGGCCGCGTGGTTTTAAGCGAGCAAATCTATGCCAATCCTGAAGAATTCGGTAATGCTTTCCACTAAAAACAAATCTGTTTGCATCGGAATTATTGCAGGCTGAGTGAAACAGCACCATCTGCTGGTCATTTCTGGTAACGGCCTATTGTAAACTCACCGGGCGAGGTCCCTCAAATTAGAATTATTTCCATAATATTTGGGGCGGGGGGCAACGGAAACCCCCAAAGAGAATGTTAAAGGCCTATTCTGGGGTAGGGGGACAGCATTTACTGCGAGAAAGCCATGCATTGCGGGGGGGGGCTCCTGAAAGAAGAAGGGAAAAATACACAAAACCGCATAAAATGGGCCGAAAAACCCAGAACATCGACCCTGCCAGGTTGGCCACCCTGCCCAGAGACCCTTCCCAATCGCAGGCAAGCTCCCGCATTGTTAGCAAAATGGCTGACAAACAAACAAAACAAAATAAAATAAAATCAGAACACATGGGAAGGTTAAGATAGACTACTCCTCAACATGGAGGTTCTACTGACTGCTCTACTAGCTTCTGAGCAGCCCTCCGGAGGAAGCATTTCCTGGCTGGCAAGCCTGTTTTCCAAAATGCAATTAAAGATGGTCAGTAAGGAAAACCCACGGCTGTTCCCTCTTTCTCAGGATCTTCTTAATGATAGACTGCTCCTAAACAGAGAGGCTCTGCTGATCCCCAGTGGCCTGGCTCCGCTCTTAAACTGCGCGGGGATTCCTAGATTAAAAGCAAGGCTTCTTCCACCTGGGCAGCTTTTAAGAGGTGTGGACTTCAACTCCCAGAATTCCCCAGTCGGAAATAAGGGGAGGCCGCTGGGGAATGTGTAGTCCCTCCGGGTGGGGCTGAACTACATTTCCCAGCATTCCGTTGGGCAGAATTAGCCACAGCTGTGTGGCGCGCGCGTTTCTCCTTTTAAAACGATTTTTTAAAAAAAAATTTTATTATACTGAGGGAAAAACAACACAAAAAGATTTAAAGGCCAAATTACGTGTGTAATAAAGCTCAGGTTTTCAAGTATAATATTTAAACTTTGAACATATTGCTCTCTTTTCCTTTGAAAAAAAACAAATCCAAATCCTCCCAAATTATGCACCTTAAAAAAAGAGCATATAATTCCCATTGAAACCAAATAATATCAGCAATTCGCACATCAATAAATATCGACCGTTTTTGCACCTCAGTTCTTTTTCCCCTTAAAATAATTTGGGAACATTTCTCCCCAAATTGGAGATTGCAAAGCCAGACTTTTAAGCGTTCCCTTTATTTTTTGCAAAAAAAGGTGTTTTTAAGAACAATTTTGAGTGGGTAAGGGGAAAAAAAGGTTCACGGGTCTGAAAGGCTTGAAAGAAAATTTTGTCCAAACATTTTGACACCCAAAATGTATCAAAATATCCAAAGCCTTCCAACTCGCTGCCATTTTTGGCAAATGACACCCATTTTTTAAGAAACAAACACTATTGTTTATTAAACCCATTTATATCCACAGGTGACTCTGTGTGCAGCATTGCTGGAAACAGTTAATAAATGCATTAAAAAGGATTAAAAACCAAATTGGTCTTCTTCCATGAAAAGATGGAAAAACCCCAAACTTCTTTTATTCTTAAATTACAATTTAGGAGCTGAAGCCCTTTGGCCAAATTTGAGGGAAATTTCTGCTTTTTGTGCCATTCCTGCCCACAAAACTCTGCTGTGTGTTTGCATTTCCTGCAATTGTTCCCCCCCAAACCCCGCAGGCCCCTCCCTCAAAACCCCCAATATGGAGGGAAAACCCACTAGACTTCCCCCCCCCAGTTTGCAAAAGACAGGCCCCAAGAACAGCCAAGGGACCACACCGCTCCCCCCCCCACTTGCCAAGGGCTTTGGACTACCTCCCCCATCCTCCCCAGCAGCCTTGCCCAATGTGCCCCCTCCCCAGAAGCAGGAAAGGGGTCTCTGAAGGGGCTCACCTGGCCCAGGGTGCTCCTCAGCTGAAGTTCAGTCCTGGGAGGGCCCGGGGCCACAGGGCTTGGGGGTCTCTAGGCCCAGTTGGGACCCCCTATTTCTCTCCACACTCCTGAGAAGCCCCTGCCATGTCTTCCCTCAGCAGGTTCCCTCCATGGCCCAGGTGGGGGCAATTAAGGAATTAAGACTCTTAAAGGGAACAGCCGTTATTTTGATTTTTAAAAATATTATTATTTGGGCATTTGGGGCCAGCCTGGCACAAGGTTGTTGTTTGTTTATTCTCTTTGCTCTGTTTCCTTGGCTCTTCCTGGCTGGCCCTCCGGGCAGAGCAATCCAACGGGCAATAAAAGGATGCAAGATTAAGGAAGTGGGGGGAAAAGTATGCCACCACATAAAAGAAAGAAAGAAATAAAACCATCACCAGTTCTGGGTTTAAAAGAGAAAGCCAGCATTTTAAACTCAAGATTGGCATCTGCCGTTACCTGTGTGGCAGTCCACAATATAAGTAAAAAATAATAATAATAGTCAAATTACAGCGAGCAGAAAAATTACACGGAAAAAACCCACAACTAAATGCAGTGGAAGTAAAAAAATGATGGGAAGGTTGACATACTAGGCCAGTGGTTCTCAACCTTCCTAATGCCGCGACCCTTTAATACAGTTCCTCATGTTGTGGTGACCCCCCAACCATAAAATAATAAAATTATTAGGAAACCCGGGGGTGGGTCCTAACTTACCTCATTGCCGGTTCGCTTCCTCCTGCGCTGCATGGCCGCGCCTTGTGGGTGCACGTGCGCGTTGTGCACGCACGCATGCACAGTGCCAATTTAAAAAAAAAAATTGCAAAAAAAAAAGCCGAAAACAAGATGGTGATACATGCGCAGTGCCGGAAATTCGGCTTTTGCGCATGCTCAGGAGTTCCCATGGTACATATTTTTTTTTTGCAGTAGTCTATTTGCATGTGGGTGGACCCGCCTGGAGACAGATAGAGGAGTGGTGTCTCGGTTCCTAAGACCATCGGAAAATATGTTTTCCGATGGTCTTAGGCGACTTAGGAGTCGCGACCCACAGGTTGAGAACGCTGTACTGGGGTGGGGTGGGGAGAAATACAGTCAAATTACAGGGGGGGGGGAAATAACGGCAAATTTAACAGTAAAACAGCTTTTTATTACATCCATAATACAAATTTAAAGATTGCAAAATAAAATCCAAAGCAAGCATCAACGACGGTGTTAGAGGTAGTCCTTGACTTACACAGTTCCTTCAGTGACCATTCGAAGTTACAGTGAGACTGAAAAGTGACTTATGACCGCTTTTCACACTTACGACCGTTGCCGCATCCCCATGGTCATGTGATCAAAATTCAGGCGCTTGGCAACTGACTCACATTTATGACGGGCACAGTGTCCCCTTTTGTGACCTTCTGACAAGCCAAGTCAATAACTGACTCACTTTTATGACGGTCGCAGTGTCGCGGGGTCCCGTGATCCCCTTTTGTGACCTTCTGACAAGAGAGGCAATGAGGAAACCAAGTTAACACTTAACTGTGTTAACAACTGCAGTGATTCACTTAAGAAACGTGGCAAGGAAAGTCGTAAAATGGGGCGAAACCCGCAACCGTCCCGCTTAGTCACAGAAACGGTTGGGCTCAATTGTGGTCATAAGTCGAGGACTACCTGTAACAGGAGCCACTTGTGTAAATGTCTGGAGGAGAAGCATAAAAACATTGCTATGAATTACAAATCGGGGTCTGTTCTGTGACTGGCTAACCAAGATAGATCTGGGCTGGCTAAACCTAAACCAGAGCGACATAAAGGGAAGAAGTTGGAGTTGTGGGGCGAAGGAATAATCGGGGCCGAGGAAGCGCCTAGCCCTGGTCCATGGTGTAGTTCTGAATGGCTGACTGGAAGAAGGCCGGCGTGTTACGTTCTGGGCGGACGTAGATGACGTAACACTTGGGCCCGAAGAAGCCCAAAGAGAGGCTGAACAGGTTGGAGACTACAACGACCATCTCAAAGATGGCAACCACCATCCCTTCCGAGATGGTGGTGACCAGGACCAGCAGCACCCAGGAGCTGAAATAGCCAACCATGATGACGGTGATGAACTTGGCTTCGTTGTAGCTCTTCGGCAACGCCTTCCCCGCGTAGGACAAGCAGAAGCACAGGGAGGAGAGGGCCACGTCGAAGAGGCGGACCACAACCACGGATAGGTAGTCGGTGTGACACGTCAGGAAAAGCTCAGCCGGGTTGCCGATTAGGGCAGCCTTGACGGGCTTCGGGTAGCGGTAATGGAGGTGGAGTATCACGGTGGCCGCCTTGAGGGCAAAAATGGTGGCGATGAAGACCCACTGCCCTTTGGACATGGACCAGGCGGTGAAGGCGGTGGGCAGCCAAGCCACCATCTTGAAAGCGCAGAGGATCTGGAAGGAACGGACGGTGGCACAGGCGAGGCAGACGGTGAAACAGAGGCTGTACCCCGCCAGGCGGAAGAGACACCTCGGCTCGGTGGGGGACCCGACGTAGGAGAAGACACTGCAGAAGCCCAAGACGAGGGAAGACAACATGAGGAAACACAGACTGCCACCGGCCGATCTCACCACCGGGGTGTTGGCGTGATGGGCAAAGGTGGCGAGGATGCCCAAGGTGGCCGAGAGGCCGAGGGCGGAGAGGAGGAGCAGAACGATGGAGATGGGATGGTTCCACTCTAGGTACACCACGAGCTTTGGGAAGCATGCTTCTTGGCCAGGATGGGACCAGGTGTCCGGCGGGCATTTCTGGCAGGTAAAACTGTCTAACGGAAAGAAAAACACAGAGAGATGGGCCAGGAGATTGCTGCCTGTCAGGCAGTGATTTTATATTGCCTGTTACAGGTATATGCAGGGGAGATGCATCCCTATCAAATATAATGGTTTATTCCTGAGCACGTGATTAATATGTTCCTAGTACGCATGTGTACATTCCTTTCTTTGTTCCCCCCTTCTTCTTCAGCTTCTGTAAGGAGCAAGACCTGTTTTATAGCCAAGATGTGATTATTGAGAATTTATTGTTTTTGTACCGAAATAAATATTTTCTACTTTAGTATTTTAAACTGCGGTTTCTTTTTATAATGTCAGAGTTCCAGGGAAAAGATCTATTTCGCCTCTGATGAGAGTAATTCTTATCTAACACTGCCGTTTTCATTCTCTTTCAAAATGTGTTTGAAGAATGAAAACGGCATTTGTGGCGTCAGGGGTTGTCCCTGGTCACTTGTTAAAAATTTCTGCAGGCTCCGAAGGAAGTGGAGCTTTCCGCCCTGGGAAATTCACAGGGGGCTGTGGGCGATGGGCTTTGTGGTGAGAGAAACGCAGCAGGCTGTTGTGGCCTGTCGGCCCCTCCAGCAGCCGAATCAGAGGAGGAGGAGGAGGAGGCGTGGGAGTCAGGGTCAGCATCAAGGCAACCTGAGAGCTCCGAGGGGGAAGAGGGAATGGAGCTGTCAGAGAGAGAGAGAAAGAGGCAGAGCCTGGGCCATCCGTCAGCCCTCAGATGGAGAGTCAACAGCCCCCAGGTTTGAAGAGGAAGAGGAGGAACAGCTGGGCTCAGTGCCTGACGCGCAGATGCGCAGAAGGCAGAGGAGAGGAGAGCAGTGGAAATCTATGGGCTGGTCCTTGGGACGGAAGAGCCACTGCTGCTAGCGAAGCCCCACCCTAGCTCTGGGGATAAAAGGCAGATGTGGCAGACAACTATTCACCTCCCCTGCCGGACGGACTTGTTAGCCTGAGGGGAGAGAGAATCTTTTTGCCGGGGCTGCCGGCGCTCCTCATAAAGGAACAATTGCGTCAACTACAGAGGGTTTGTCGTGTTTGGGGAGCTGGGTCAGAACCCAGGCTTTAAAGGAAGAAAAACTGACCACTGTCGTTGAGAAACGTGCCTGTTTCGCACGGGACACATTCGAAGCAACAGGAAAGGGCACCAATCTGCTTTTTCTTCTGTCCTGGACTGCACTGCTCGGAGCAGACAGATTTGGGGGGGCCCTGGAGAAAGAAAAACAGAAAAGAAAAGAAAAAACCCCACGTGAAATCACAAACTCTTTCTGGGCCTCGGGTAGAAATAGCTACTTATCCATTTCGGAGCGAGCCAAATCATAACTATTACAATATTAGAGCCGAGGTGGCGCAGTGGTTAAAGTGCAGCACTGCAGTTCAGCAGTTCAAATCTCACCGGCTCAAGGTTGACTCAGCCTTCCATCCTTCCGAGGTGGGTAAAATGAGGACCCAGATTGTTGGGGGCAATATGCTGAACTCTGTAAACTGCTTAGAGAGGGCTGTAAAGCACTATGAAGCGGTATATAAGTCTAAGTGCTATTGCTATATTCCCTTGTTAGATGCTGCTCGGTCAGCCGAAGGATTTGAACCCTGATGTCAGGCCGAAGCCATATTTTATTAGAGACTTTGGCCTGCCACACTTGATGCTTAGAATGTATTCTTGCTGTGGGAATTTGGGAGGGGCGGTTGCATGAGCAATGTAGACATGTAGCCACAACAAATTCCTTTTAGGTTCTCAAGGTCATTCTTTGTTCAGCACCTGGCCGGAAGCTGATGGGAGTAACGGACACGTTGGCAGAAGACGACTGGTCAACGTGATGAACTTGTGGGTGTGGGAACAAGGGAATGAACTTTAAACTGGGTGGAGAAACCTTCGTAGCTTCAGATTCGGGTTTCTCACAGATGTGCCAACATGGCTCTGCTAATAAATTGGAACTTTGAGGAATACTTTGCCTCGGACTCTGATTTAGCTTTGGGTGCTATTTAGAACCCTGACACCTGAAGGCGGTGTGCAGAGGTGGGTTCCTGCCGGAGCTGCCCAGTACACAGCTACGGTAGGGAGCGGTGGATTTCGCAACCGCTCCGGAGCCCTCTCTACCGGTCCACCCAGCGCGTCGCCATTTTTTTTTCTGTGATTTTCGGGCGATTTTGCTTCTGCGCATGCGCGGAAGCAAAATCGCGCCAAAATCTCACGAGGGGACGCGCACACGAGATTTCCGTGCAATTTTGCCTCTGCGCATGCGCAGAAGCAAAATCGCGTGAGGGGGCGCACATGCGTAGCGAGCGCGAGCGCCCCCGAAGCTTGGAGATGCGCGCGCATGGCTCCAGCAGCGAGGTAAGTGAGCAACCCGCCCCTGGCGGTGTGAGACTTTAAGATGGAGATGCTGCCACCACCGGGATTGAGGCTCAAAATGGACTCCAGGGGGCAGATATGAGTCAATATTCCTGCAGATCAGTGTTAGGACCACAACCCCCAGACTTCCTGGCTACCTCAGAATTCTGGGATTCCCATCACATCGAGATAGCAAAGTGTTTGAAAATCTTACACATTCTGTTGTTCTAAAAAAACAAAAAAGGGCAGTCTTCGACTTACAGCAGTTCGCTTAGTGACCGTTCGCAGTTACAACGGCAGTGAAAAAAGTGACTTAGGACCGCTTTTCACCGCTTTACGACTGTTGCAACATCCCCACGGTCACGTGATTTTATATTTGGATGTGCTTGACAACCGACTCACATTTATGACGGTCGTAGTGTCCGGGGGGGGGGCTGTCACGTGATTTCCCCTTTGGCGACCTTCTGACGAGCGAAGTCAACGGGGAAGCCAAATTCGCTGAACAAACCCTGCGGCTAATTTAACAACTGCAGTGATTTCACTTCACAAACGGGGCAAGAAAAGTCGTAAAATGGGACGAAACTCACTGAACAGCAACATAAATTTTGGGCTCCATTGTGGTCGTAAGTTGGAGTGGTGCGGCGCCCTAGAGGTGGAGCTCTCCCCTCACAACCAGGAGGCTGTGAGTTCGATCCTAGGTAGAGGCAGATATTTCTCTCTCTCTGGGCACACTGAGAATATATCTGCTGAACAAAACTCCACACTGGCAACAGGAAAGGCATCCGGCCATTAAAACGCTCTGCTAGCTCCATTCAGTTGCCCAGACTCCACCCTGCAAGGTATCATGGGGTCGTTAAACGATGATAATGATTGTGGTCGTAAGTTGAGGACCACCTGTATTTTAGGAGAGCAAGGGAGAACTGAACGGAGGCAAGCAAGGGATATATTTTGGCAACAGGGTGTTTAGATCAGGGGTCTCCAACCTTGGCAACTTTACGACTTGTGGACTTCAAGTCCCAGAATTCCTCAGCCAGCAAAGCTGGCTGGAGAATTCTGGGACTTGAAGTCCACAAGTCTTAACGTTGCCAAGGTTGGAGACCCCTGGTTTAGATGGTCTGGTCTTCTCCATGGCAGTGGCTGAGGACGAGGGGAGCTGGGTTCAAGAGACTTGAAGAGAATGCTAGGGGGAACCCCGATGACTCCCCCAGCCCTATCCACCTCCTAAGGACCCACCACGCTTTCTCCGGCCACAGCCGTTGACCCAGAGGACTTCAGGGGGTCCTCCCAGCCCAACCCACCGTGCTGTTAGGTGTCTGCCAGGCGATGCTTCCTGCCAGGACGCTGAGCTTGTCTTCCAGCGAGTCGTACGTCGCCACTCTCTGGAACGGCTTCCCGGGAAGATCCCACCGCCACTGGACCACCTCAAATCCATTTGGGGGGTTTCCTTTCTTGTCAAAGTTAATGGTGGTGTTGAGCAGAGTGAAATTCACCCGGCCGATCTCATTTAGAAGCTGACAGAGAGAGAGAGAGAAGAAAAGAAAAAGAGGCCAATATAAGAGAGAATGCTTTTCGATATCTTCAGAACATTTCAAAGGGTAAAATTAGCTTTCTGTAAACCTCATTTAACCCCAAAGCCCATCTTCCCCAGGCCCCATGTTCCCTTTCTTTCCACGCTCTTGGGTCCTCTCTGCAAACCGAGCCAGGCCTCGGCTTAACTCAAGAGGGCCAAAGGAATAGTTCCTCGTTATTCGAAACCACTTCCAACTTTTGTGTTTGGGTAACTCCCTTCTGGACTTAGAACTTCCTCAAACTTATTGATATTTCGCATTTGAAGGCCACCAGCAACCTACAGGACGGCGGGGCTGATAAAAAAATACTTTTAACCAACGCAGCCCTATAAAATAGGCCAGGATACCACCATGGGTCTCTGAGGGAAGAGACAGATTTGACCTCAAAGTCCTTAGCATCTCCTGGGGGTTCCTACCCTCTTGGTTCTGCTTTCACTGATCCCCGTCTCTGGAGGAACCCTTTAAATTCCCACCCCATTTCCTTGGCACCTAAACCCTTGCAAGGAACAAAAGTACCATCTTAGATAGATAGATAATAAATAGATTAGATAGATTAGATAGATAGATTAGATAGATAGATAGATAGATAGATAGATAGATAGATAGATAGATAGATAGATAGATAGATAGATAGATAGATAGATAGATAGATAGATAGATAGATAGATAGATAGATAGATAGATAGATAGATAGATAGATAGATATAGAGATAGAGATAGAGATAGAGATAGAGATAGAGATAGAGATAGATAGATGATAGATAGATAGAGATAGATGATAGATATAGATACAGGGGTGGGTTCTGACTTACCTCGCTGCCGGTTCGCTTCATGCTGCGCCGAAAACCCAGCTTCTGCGCATGCGCAGAAGCCAAAAACAGATGGCGGTGCCATTGGCGCTACCGAGAGAGCTAGTTCGGGGAACCATCGCTCCCGGTTCGGCAAGCAGGGGGGAAATTCCCGCTACCGGTTCTATAGAACCGGTCTGAACCGGGAGCAACCCACCTCTGGATAGAGAGAGAGGGAGGGAGGGAGGTTTTCACCCCAGTTCAGTGGTGGTATTCAAATAATTTAACCACCGGTTCTCTGCCTTAATGACCGGCTGGGTGGGCGTGGCCATGGTGGGCGTGGCAAGGGGTGTGTGACAGGCAGCACTCAGTATCCTGCACCCCCCTGGGAGCAAACACGGGGCGCGGGGGGAGCACCTCACTCCCCATGCCCCGTTTTGGGTCTAGTAGGCCTCCCTGCACTTACCTGAGAGCCAAAATGGGGCGCGTGGGATCTCCTGGAAAGAGCAGGGCGGGGCCAGCCAGCAATTTAACTACCAGTTCGCCCGAACCAGCTGAATCCCATCACTGCCCCAGATGCAACTCACCTGCCAGGGATAAATGGCCTTCTTTTGGCACCCGGTGTGGGTGCAACTCAGCAGGCGGTGCAAGGCGTGTGCGACAACGTAGACGGCCGAGTACACGTTGAAATCCACGCGGTTCCCCATTTGCCGGAGGCTCTTATCGTAGAGCTGGAGGGTGGGGAGACATTCCTCGCACTCCTGGTTGCACGTGCTGCCAGGGACCGGCCTTCGGTAGTCCCCGCTCAACCCCCTGACTCGGAAGTCGTCCAACCCTGGGACAGGGACGTCCTGCACAGCCACCCCAAATATGCTTCCCAGGCTGGCAATGTTGCGGAGGCCGTGGATGGACAGGTCAGTGGCCCAGGCTTCAGCGGCGATCCACAGCCGGTCGGTGAGATTCTGGCACAGGGCTTCTTCAAAGAAGGCCAGGAGAGGAAGCTCCAAGCTGAGGACTACCACCACCTTGGCCGTGTTTCTGTGGATCCTGGCCACCGTGCCCCTGATCCTCTCTTGGATGGGGCCGCCCCGAGCCGGGGGAACCCTTCGCTGAACCGGAAGGGTCTCCTGGAGGGCGACGCAGGCTCGGGGGGCCTGTAACTGCAGCAGCTGGAGGTTCTGGTGGCCGTACTCGTCATCGCTGGCCAGGACGATGAACCAGTTCCAGCCGAAGTGACGCAGCAGCCGCAGCACGACCGCAATCTGTTGCTCAGCACTCGGGATGGTGCGGAAAGCGACGGGGAATATCCGGGGGTTGCTGAGAGCTTCCGTGGTTGCGCTGTAGGTGATCTGAAGCGAAGGAGAGGAGAGGAAGTCTGATTCCTGGTTAAGGAGGACATTTTTTATTCATTGCTGATGGGTCTACTCTAAGGTTGCTAACCATCAGGCAAAAACACAGGTGGGAATCTATCCCTCTCCCCCTTCTTTCCTTCCCTCCATTTATCCTTCCTTCCTTCCATTCATCCATCCATCCCTTATCCTTTCTTTTTCTTCCTTCCATTTATCCCTCTCCCTCGCTCCTGATGTAAATGTTAATAACTGTAATATATTAAATGAATGGCCTTCCTTCCTTCCTCTCACCTGTTTTTTCCTTCCTTCCCCTTCCCTCCCCTGCTTCTCCTTCCTTCCTTCCTCTGCTTCTCCTTCCTTCCGTCCCCTTTCCTTCCTTTCCTCCCCTCTTCCCCTGCTTCTCCTTCCTCCCTTCCTTCCTCCTCTCCTCCTCTCCTCCCCTACTTCTCCTTCCTTCCTTCCCTTTCCTCCCCACTCTTCCCCTGCTTCTCCTTTGTCAGATAGGAATTTTCCTACCAGAGGCGATCTTAGGATCTTGCTTCCTTGAAGTCATTCGTACTTAGAAAATCAAACCGAGATTCAAATCTAATTAACAAAATATTTATTTCAGTACAAAAGTAACAAAAATAAACCCTTAATAAGCTACATCTTCTCAGCTAATGGATTCACGTCTGCCTTCGGGCAGGCATTGACGAAGAAGGGAAATGGGAGTAGACAAGACTCCTGGAATGCACGCATGCGTAGTAAAATATATCACATGTCTGCTTGATTAGAAATTAACCTTAGAAAACAGTAGAGATGCACAACTGGCAATTATTCACATCGTGACATCCTTCCTTCCTTTCCCTTCCCTCCCCTGCTTCTCCTTCCTTCCTTCCCCTTTCCTTCCTTTCCTCCCCTCTTCCCCTGCTTCTCCTTCCTTCCTTCCTTCCCTTCCGTCCCTCCCCACTCTTCCCCTGCTTCTCCTTCCTTCCTTCCGTCCTTCCCCACTCTTCCCCTGCTTTTCCTTCCTTCCTTCCCCTTTCCTCCTCTGCTCCTTCCTTCCTTCCTTCCTTCCCTTCCCTTCCCTTCCCAGCTTTTATGTTATTAGCCTGTTAGCTTAAGCCACTTAATTTGTGCCATATTGTGCTTCCAATTTTCATTTGGGGATTAATATGACACAGTGATTATTTTATCCTGTTAAAAACACCTGGCAGGCCTCTCTCCTGCTTTTCCCGGAGAGAACCACGCGCTCACCTGCGGGATAAGAAAGTGACTCAGAATATAAGCCGCGGTGATGGCCGCCGGGGATGAATCAGGACCGATGACGGCGACGACCCTGGGGCGGTACGAAGTGTAATTCCTGCTGATTTGGATCGCCGAGCGGTTGTCGGTGAGGAAATGCAGGATGGGGTGGATGGTGTTGGTGAGGTAGCAGATGTCCATCATTTCGTAGCCCAGCAGGACCCCGGGCAAGAGGCTGGTGGAGTTATTGATCTCCTCCACCGCAAACCTCATGGCTTGGAAGTAGCTGTAGCTGGTCCTCCTCAGCGGGTACCTGTGAAAGGTGGGAGAGGCAGAAAAAAGGGAAGGTGGGCGTCACCCCCAAAAGGTTTCTGGCCCATCATCCCATCCCCGTCCACTCTAAAATCAGCCCTGGGACAGCATAATAAAGGGAATACATATTCTGTTTTACATGTCTTAACAGCAGCAAGAATTGCATTTGCACAGCAATGGAAAAATGAAGAGATCCCTGCAGAGGAAAGTGTTATATAAAAAGAATTAGAATGTGCTGAGATGGATAGATTAACACTTAAAACAAAAGAAAAGGAAGAAGCAGAATACTTCTTAACATGGGACTTGTTTTTACCAGTGGCTAACTAACAGAAACAGAGGTTAGAAACTGAAAAGATTAAAAGGATAAGTAATTATATACTGAAAATTTTCTAAGATGGATAAGCTAATTGTACTATTACTCTGTGATCAATATGGACATGTATATTATGATTATCATTATGATTATTGTTGTATCGCTACTCAAAACTATTTGTACCCACAACATGTTGTGTGTGTGTGTATATGTGTATAAATGTAGCATTTTTTGCTGATAAATGAAAATAAAGGGAGGCTATTATAGATCTATTTCAAGCTACTTAGCTCTCGTCAGATAGCCATACCCTTACTAGGATTTGAACCTGGGCTGCCTGCCTTGTAAGGCAGCTGCTTAACCTCTAGGCCACAGGCTCTATTCCCTATCAGCTCTTCACCAGGAAAGGGTTATATATGTTTTTCTGTCATATTATCATATATATAATCTATCATATCATATGATAATACAACAGAAAAACATATATAACATATATATATATATATATATATATATATATATATATATAATATATATATATATATATATATATATATATATATATATATATATATATATATATATATATATATATATATATATATATATATGCAACACATTTTTTTACTGATAAAGAAAATGAAGGGAGACTAGTATAGATCTATTTCAAGCTATTTAGCTCTCATCAGCTAGCCATACCCTTACTGGGATTTGAACCTGGCCAGCCTGCCTGTAAGGATATATATATATATATATCCTTTCCCAAGTTTCCAAGATGACCAAAACTATATTTTTATATCGCTGCGTGAGAAGAGGGGCGCCCTAAAACCGTGGAAGCCACTAGGAGACATGATGAGGTGACTCGTTCCAAAGGAGCCTAGAAAATTCCTGGAAGGAGTTGCAAATTCATTGCACCCCCAATCACTCATAGGGAAGGGACCCGCCCCCCCATGGAGACCCCCAAGGGAGAGATTAAAGCATGGGGCAGATTCCCTTTGGAAGGATCCCTGAGGGTGGCAGGAGCAGAAAAACAGCGCATTTAAATTATCCCCATAACACAGATGAGAAACCTTGAGGCCGAGTAAACCTTTAGCGAGCTTGTGGCACCGTTTGTCTCCTTCCTAACACAAGCTTTACGCATGAATCAGCCCCAGGCCCATCTCATTCTGCATTTTTAATCATGCAGGATGGCACCTTTCCATCCGGACAAGGCCCAGTGCCCGGGGAATGGCAAGATTTGGGCACGGCCAGTGCCCCAGTTGAACAGAAACCCTGCGTTGCAGAGGGCCACTTCTGCAGTCTGCGTAGATCCCTATCCTCAACGTTTCTTCCCTCTGCTACTTACTGTTTACAGACGGGCACTCGGGGGTACCGCGGAGGAGAGATGCCCTCCACTTCTGCGTGCAGGGAGAAAAGACCCCCCAGGATATAATCTCCTGCCAGGCGGAAACGAGGTGTGCTGGCCATGGCGACAGAAAGGCAGAAAACGGTGCCCGTTGCGAGCGCCATGGTCTTCCCCAGGCGACCGATGGCTACGAAAATGTTCTCTTGCGCTTCGGTTGAGGCGTCCTTTCACCTGCCCCTTTGCATAAGTGGCCAAAGCCGACTCCTTTGCATACATTTCCATGTCTCTTTTAGGTGCTCCGGAGCCCTCGAGGGCCAAACAGCCCTCGGGCTCTGCAGAATTTCTGGGGCCTACAACTCTGCATCTTTAAAAGTGATGGTTCTGAATCCAAAAGCGGGTTTGAAATGACCTTGAGCTTAGGACAGTCACGCTGTCCGAAATTTGCCAGCCTCCTGCCCAAGAGGCCAGGGATCTGCTGTAATCCAGTTGGCGAAAATGAAGGTGGCTTGTAGGAATGTGGTTCTGTCGGCGACAACACGGGAAGAATTGGCACCGGACTCCTGGGGTTTCCTTAAAATTTCCCCAAATTAGCTGAGCCTAGAAACGGGTCAATCGTCAACATGGGAGACTCACCTGGCTGTCCCCACCCTCACAAATCAGCCTCGCAATAAAATTCCTTATTCCAGTAGACTTGAAATTCTAGGCCTGGCTAACCTTGAACTACGCCGCCTACGTTCCGACCTAAGCTTAGTACACAAGATCATCTACCTTAATGTCCTACCTGTTAACGACTACTTTAATTTCAACCGCAATAACACTAGGGCTATCAATAGATGCAAACTAAATGTAATCCGCTCTAATCTTGATTGCAGAAAATACGACTTCTGCAATAAAGTAGTAAATATCTGGAACACTTTACCTGATCCTGTTGTTAGTTTCTCTAACCCCCATACCTTTTACTTTAAACTGTCTACCGTGGACCTTACATGTTTCTTAAGAGGTCCCTAAGAAGGCGTGCATAAGCGACCAACGTGCCTACCGTCTCTGTCCTACTGTACCCATTTGTATGGACTCATTTTATGTGTTTGTGGCTATGTTTTGCTTCTTTATATCCATTTATTTGTGCCATTTTTTTCATGGGTCCTGTTTCCTTGCACTTGTTGACAAATAAAATAATGGGCTACTGGACGAAGGCTGATTTTTTTTTTTTACCTGAACCCTGCAAACGGGGACCACGCCATCTCAAGCAATTAAAATAAATAAATAAAACCACCGGGCCCGAGAAACAAGTCAATAAACCACAAGGATTTCATCTCCCAGTTCTGATTTGTTTCTCTATGCAAAGCGCTGGGGTTTTTTTTCCCCCAGCCAAATGAGAGTTTAGCCTCAAGTTTGCATCTTTAGCAGCCCCTTTGCATCCAGCTGGGTACTGAGCCGCTGTCAGATACGCCACGAAGCCAGTTTGGGATTGGTGTGAAGAGGGAACGTTGCCCCCACCCCGTACCTCCTTAAAGCCATTTAGCCTGCCTGTGCTGTCTTTGGCGGACTGCCGGCTTGAAAGCTTCCATGCTGCAGTGATGGGCATTTTTTTGTCCTGAATATCGGAGGTTTTTTTCCCCAGTCCCGAATTAGACATTCACCAGTCTTGAGATGCTACGAGCTGAATGCACCTGGTTGTTTAAAAGACCTAGGATGGCTCTGATCCGCTTCCAATAAATAACATTTCATTCCTGTCCACTTTACGCTTTCCGAGAAAATCCAGCCACCTCCTTAACTGGAAAAACGCACTCCAGACTGGGGTTTTGTTGTTGTTTTTTTGCAGAAAACTTTATTAATAAGTCTTCACCTGACACATTATCAATGCTTGATCAACCCAGTTGACTTAGGGAAAGCTGTTTAAACTCTGATGACCATACAGACATTGGTTCTCCATGCATCACCAAGCCAGGAATTGTGAGGCTGATTGTTATCCTATCGTTCAAGCGCCTTCATTTTCAAAATTGTTCTGTATTAAAATATGAATCATACTCCCAAAATTTGGAACTTTTGACACCCTATAGGTTGACCGGCAACAAGGCTACTGTATGCCCCCCAAAATGGAAGGACACTTCGATTCTTACCATGGACGAATGATTGCAGAAGTTGAGAAGAGTTGGCTGAAATGGCCAAAATGGACTATTTTGATTAAAGAATATACTGTTAAGTGCTTTCGTTTCCACATGGAGAAACCGCTTCTGAGCTTTGTGCTTGAAGGGGAAAAGAATGAAATTTTGATTTGGGGTTTTACCGATTAGACTGATAGATCCTTATAGAAATGGCTAGTTTTTATGATTATGAAAAAAAAAACACCAAAAAGTTGTGATTTGATGTTAAATGCCTTATTTTCCTGCAACAGAGAGAGTTGGAAGTCAATGCTTTTTCTTCTTTTTCCTAATCCTTCCTCACTTCTCTTCCTCCTCTTCCTCCCTACTGCTTTCCTATTTACTTTCATATTTTGTATCTTATTTTATCTTATAACTATACCGTATTTTTTGGAGTATAAGACGCACCTTCGTTTTTGGGGAGGAAAATAAGGGGGGAAAAATCTGCCTACCAGGTATTCATCTGGCTAGCATCCTTTGTCTGGTCAGCTTCAGCACATTATTTTATCCCCTGGTTAGGGCTTAAAAAAAACCTTATTCGGAGCAAGTAGCGATGGAAAAAAAGCCTGCAAAGACTTAGGGCTGGAAAAAACCTCCTTCGGAGCGATTATCAATGAAAACAAGCCTGCAAAGACTTAGGGCTTAAAAAAACCTTATTCGGAGCGATTAGCAATGAAAACAAGCCTGCAAAGACTTAGGGCTTAAAAAAAAACCTCCTTCGGAGCGATTAGCAATGAAAACAAGCCTGCAAAGACTTAGGGCTTTAAAAAAACCTCCTTCGGAGCGATTAGCAATGAAAACAAGCCTGCAAAGACTTAGGGCTGGAAAAAACCTCCTTCGGAGCGATTAGCAATGAAAACAAGCCTGCAAAGACTTAGGGCTTAAAAAAACCTTATTCGGAGCGATTAGCAATGAAAACAAGCCTGCAAAGACTTAGGGCTGGAAAAAACCTCCTTCGGAGCGATTAGCAATGAAAACAAGCCTGCAAGCTGGGAAGATCGTTAGTGCCTCGTTAGGGCTGGGAAAAAAAGCTTTGAAAAAGCTACATTCAGAGTATAAGACCACCCAAATTTTCAGCCTCTTTAAGGGGAGGGGAAGGTGCGTCTTATACTCCGAAAAATACGGTGTGTGTAACGAAAAAGCTTCCAATAAGTGACCTGGTAGTTTCCCGTGTCGGAGGGGTTTTTCCCTGTCTGGAAAAGATGTCTAGCCGCCGTGAAATTGGGAGGTATTTATTTAGCTACCTAGTTGGGCATTTTTCTTTCTGTTTTGGAAGCACATCCAGTGTTGAGACCTTTCAATCATCAGCTGTTGAAATTCTCGGAGTGTTAATCGTACTTTAGTAAAGACAAAGCAAGGAAGGAAAGCAGGGTTTTTGGTTTTTTTGTGCAAGAAAAATTAAGAGCAGATTTTGGAGCATTTGTATCCGTAAAGGTGCAATCTGCTTTGAGCGATGAAAATGCGATGTGCGTAAGCCAAGAAAACTGGAAATGTAAATTCGGCTTGGCAGGAAATGATGACAAGATGAGTCTGAATATCTGGACCAGGAATCAAAACAATTATCTAGGAACAAAAACGATGAGTAAGATTGGAGTTAAGAATTAATGGAGTCGAACCAAGTTGGTTTACATCTGCTTACGCGATTCGTTATATAAATCAATTTTCCAAAGCTACAAGGGCTAAAAATGTTAGTCAGCAAAATAGGGATAAGCAAATTATGTAGCCTTGATGCACAAACACAGTTGTGGAGATTTTTTTTATAAGCTTTATGCCCTTTAAGGTACTGCAAATTAGCTATTCGTCAGTCTTTCCGCAATCAATCAGTTTCATAAATTCAATTTGCAGAGAATTAGCCTGGCTTAAAAAATCCCCCTTTAAAAGCCTTTCTTGTCCCCGATTTGAGTGTTCAAAATTGTACAAAAATAGATCTTTTTAAAAAGAACCGGCGTCCCATCTGGAGGGTGACTGTCAACACACAAGCGAAACTCTTCAGCCAAAATCTCAGCCCACGTTCCTTAGGATGCGCAAGAAGGAAGCTTACAGGAGTTTAATTTCGCTTTTCCTACGTACACGCTGATCGATGCTCACAATTTCTCCGGATGTGCTGTCTTCCCTGGCTGTTCCTGTGTTTCTTTAACGAAGAGAGATTCACTCAGGCTGCTTTTAGCACAAGTCACTTCTCCCCTCCCTCCAGCGGAGGCGGCAAAAATTTATCAGAAACAGATACAAAAGTTGAAGAATGCGCATTTAAGAGGGTTCAGCAGCAAAGCCTCTCTGGAGAAATTAACAAACACAGCAGCGCTGAAGTGGAGGGATAAATTTTGATTTTCAGTAGGATATTATTATTATTTTGTTAATCCTCCAAAGATGTCCAAAGTGATAGAGAAGGAAATCAATTCACTCCTTGTTAATTTGTGCCTTAAGAGAGATCGGCAAGGAAGGCCGCCGGAGAGAAACATAGCCCGTCGCCGTCCAAGTCTGCAAAGGCCCCATAAGCCACGTCACTGCATGTAAGGGTACTTCCAGTCCCCCAAGGGCTCGTGGGTCTCTTTGATCGCCTGGGGAGACGTCCACCGCAGGATGTAATGAGCGCTGCCCGGCTTGTCATTGGTTCCTACGTCCAAAAGAAGAAAGGAATGCGTTTGCATCCTCTGCGATCAAACATGCCAAGTGGCTAGACCTCATTGTTCCACGAAAACCACAGGTTCGCTTCCCACATCTTGCCGGGTTGCTATGTGGTTGCGAGAACCTGATTGCTGGGCTTGTTTCGCAACTCACAAGATTGGGACGCTAGGCAAAGGAGGTTGTGGCGGGCCACAAAGGCTCCCTTGTTTGTGTCAACAAAGCACAACTGGGTGTAGTGGTTAATAAATGTGTTGTTTTGTCTTTACTTCAGGCTTGGGAGCCATTGGCAGGAATGGGGAGACACACAACAATAGTGACAGGGATGATAATGGTGATAATAACAGCAGTGCCAACCACAGTTGATCAGAAACTGGTGCAAAATGTTCTCACACCAGGCCAGGTGAGAAGCACTCCCCTCTCCCCCCAATCTGATCCCCAAGTACCTGAGGCACGAGAGCCCCCAAACGGCTGCTGGGCCACCACCGCACCGGTGGACTTGTCATTGATGTAGAAATTCCCGGCCGCGTTCCTTAGGAGTTTGGTGGCTTCATCAATGACGGCCCTGAGCAAAGATGTTGGGAGGGGAAAGAGTTCAGAACTTCCAGCAAGAGGGCATAAGGATTTTAGCCCCTTTCCCAGAGTCCTAAGATATACTGCTCCTGATCAAAGGGGTTTCATTAAGCCTGGGATATTGTGGCAATGGCAAAATTGAGGATTGGGGGGGGGGGTCTTCTGGCCCGCTGCAATTGAGCTGGGAGAAGATTAAGAGTATATGGGTCTGGGCCTACCTCCTTCTTAAAACTGACCATTATTTCCCAATTCCCCAGGACAATAACATTCGATCTAAGGAGAGGGCGACCCCCAGGACATCCACCGAAGACACCCAAGTTCTTACTTATCCTGAGCAAACACCGCCCCTGTGAGGCCGTACGGAGAAGTGCTGTCAATCAGGTGGAGAATATCTTTGTACTGTTTCTCTGGATAGACGTACACCGACAGAACTGGCCCAAAGATTTCCTGCCCGTGGGGGGGGGGGGGGGAGAGAGAGAAAACAAACCGGAATTAAAGGCTGGCGCATCTGAGAAAATCATTGTCTACTATCTCTGTAAAACTTTGGGGACACTTCCACTGGGGAAATTAGCTTGTCTGAAGTCAGGGGCCAAGTATCGCTGTGGAGATGCCTGAACTACATTTCCCAGCGCATGTTCGGAGTCCTAGAGAGTGTCTGCCAAGTTCTTAAATAAACAGTGTTTTTGCAACGATCAGAGATATTTGAAACTCTTGCCGAAAGGTGCATGGAAGAGAACTTGGCCTCACAGGGAACAAAGAAAGAGCGTGGGAGGTATTTAGCATTTTCCCAAGGAAGGGTCACCTCTTGGTGCCCGCTCCCCAACGCAAAGACTCGCCTCTTGCATGATGGGATCCTTGGGGTCTTTTGTCTCAACAATGCACGGCTGGATAAAATAGCCCACCGCATCATCGCAGCCGCCTCCAGCCAGGATGTTCAGGTTGGGCGAGGATTCGGCATGCTTCAGCCATTTCTTGATGCGTGCGAACGCCTGAAAGACACAGCAGCAGAAACAGTGCAGTTACATCCAGTGGCGGGATTCAGACGGTTCGCACCGGTTCGACCGAACTGGTTGTTAACTTTGTGTGCTGTTCGGCGAACCGGCTGAATCACCATGTCAGGCCCCGGCTTGCGGCTCCCCTCCCAGCCACTCCTCGCCTGGCCTCTCCTGAGGCCATTTCGGCATCTTAGAGCTCCTCTAACCGGCCCCCCAGCCCCCTCCAAGCAAGTGACGTCGGCACAGGGAAAACCCCAAGGCAGCTCTGGTTACATCTGTGTGACAAAGAACTAAGTCAGGGGTCTGCAACCTTAAACACTCACAGAGCCATTTGGACCTGTTTCCCACAGAAAAGAAAGCACCGGGTGCCACAAAACCTGGGTGGGTGTAGCTAACTCGATGTCACTCACTCCACCCAGTCACATGACCCCCCTAGCCACACCTACCCAACCGGTCATTAGGGCAGACAACTGGTTGTTAAAAAACACCGGGAGCCACAAAACCCTTTGACACTCCACTCCCTCTCTCCCTCCCTCTCCCTCTCCCTCCCTCTCTCCCCCCTCTCTCTGTATCTCTGTCTCTCTCCCCACCTCTCTTTCCCCCCTCTCTGTATCTTTGTGTATCTCACCCACTCTCTCCCTCTCATCCCCCGCCATTGCCCTTACCTTCTCAGGCTAGACAAGGAGCGACTGGGAGGGGAGGGCGAGGGGCAGGACCAGTCAGTGATGGGATCACCCGACAGGGAGCCACAGCAGAGGGCCCAAAGAGCCGCATGCGGCTCCAGAGCCGCAGGTTGCAGACCCCTGAACTAAGTTCTAGGCGTGCCTAGCACAATAAGCAGGCAAGAATCTCAGAACAAGAACACATAAGGCAAAGATCTCGGGACATCTTCCTCTCGACCATTAAACCCTGAAAGGAGTTTGTGAAATGGTGACGAAGTATGTACTATCTCAATACTGAAACTACTATATAAGGGTGTAAGTTACACACACACACACACACACACACACACACACACACACACACACACACACACACACACAGGCCTATTGTAGGTGCTTGTTTGCATGTGCAAATGTCAAAGCATAAACATTCTGCCTGTGGGAAAAATGAAAGCTGGTTTAGGCGCACAAGAAATAATGCAATCTGACCTTGCTATCAATCACGGCGGAGAAGAACGTTCCGAAATCTTCAGCTGGCTGCAGAAAAAGCGCGACAAAAGAAAATGTAAGGGATTTGAGAGAAACTTGAACGTGGCTCCAGCGAGCTGCCTATTATCTAGAGCATCGTTCTCAACCTGGGGGTCGTGACCCCTTTGGGGGTCGAATGATCCTTTCACAGGGGTCGGGAGACTTCGCTCGGATGCCGCCATTTGGGTTCTTTTACCCTCTGCGCATACGCAGAATGCTTTGCGCATGCGCAGAGGGTAAAAGAACCCAAATAGCAGCAGCAAGGCGGGGGTCATAGCGGCGGGGTAGGTCGCGGTGGGGGGTTGCGGGGGCGGGGATCGTGGCATTAGGAAGGTTGGGAACCACTGATCTAGAGAAATGAATCCATTCCAGTGCGCACGAGTTCAGACTCTAGAGGTTCCCCGTTGGTTCCGGAGATGGGAAGATCTCAGATTTTCAGCCAGTAAAGTTCTCCATTAACTGACGATTAACGACTAGCATTCCCCAAAATTTCAAACGTCTCCCCGGTGGTTGTTAGAAAAATAAAAAGGACCCCTGAGCTTACTTTTTTTCTTCCCCCTCCATCTCCCTCCTTTCTTTTCATGTTGTACCTTTATCTCTTAGGGGTGTCAAACTGAAGGCCTGAGGGCCAGATCCAGCCCATGAGGTGCTTAGATCTGGCCCACGGGGCCACCCTGGAAACAGGTAAGAACTGGCCCACAAATGCCAGCAAAAACGGAGTTCGGGAGGGCCATGGCAAAGGGTTGCAGGAGGCCGTTGCAGCCAAAAATGGAGCTTGGGAACCCGTTTTTGCTGGCAGAGCGCTCAGGCCGCCACAGGCACCCCCAACACGAGTGGCGTCGAGTTGGCCACGCCCACCCTGGCCACGGCCCCTGAGGTCAAACCAGGGATGAAATGCTCCCGGTTCGCTCGTGCCTGTCAGTCGTCGGAGAGCAGATTGCGAAGGCAGCGCGAGGCTCCGTCCACTCACACGGACAGGTGTTCTTTTGAGTTCTTTTACCCTCTGCGCATGCCCAGAACGCTTTGCGCATGCGCAGAGGGTAAAAGAACCCAAATGGCGGTGTCCCGGCGGGTGGGCGGAGCCTCACGCTGCCTTTGCGACCGGCTCTCCGACGACCAACAGGCACGAGCGAACCGGGAGCATTTCACCCCTGAGTTCAAACCCAACCCTGATGTGACCCTCAATGAATTCGAATTTGATACCCCTGCCTTAGACTAAACCCATATAAAAGACCGTCCTTCTATAGCCATGCCCTGAAAGTTAATTCTTAAGTCACCCCTGTTAGAACCCAGTTCAAACGATTGGGTGTGTTAATATATGATTAAGCCACAAATCATTGTTATGTGTTTATTGCTTTAAATGCATTGTGGATGATTACTATATAAGCAAGCAAGAGAGCATCCTCAGTGTGGTTGGTGGTTGTGGTTTAGTGTGGTGAGTGGTGTTTGACGGTGTGTTCCGGATTGAAGACTCTCTGCTGCTTTACTGATGAGTAGATTACTTTATGACTGAGTGAAATTGCTGTGAAGAGAAGAGTATCTATCTGTGATAGTATAGAATTAAGTGATAGCTGTAATCTTTGTTTGTGAGTTAAAACAAAGATAGGCAAGAAGAAGAAACTTCGCATTGACTGAATAACTGTGTATGACTTGGACTTCCTATTTAACTTTGCTACTATTCAAGTAAAACTATTTTGTACATACTAAAGATATTCTGTTTATTGACTGAATAGCATTCATATCAAACTGCAACACCATTACTACAACACATTTCGCTGTGTATGTGCTTAACAGCACAATAACTTCTTAACAACCCCAACACAAGAGCTCCTGTTGAAATTAAATGTCGGTCTTGGGGGGGAAGAGGAAGCACCCCATTGAGAAACTCCTTTTGGGGCACCAGGCAGTCGGTGAGGGATCCCGACTGCCAGGCCACAACTCACGTCTCCCACTTTGATCTTTTGATGCTCCTCCATCAGCCCGGCTTTGATGCGAGGCCACAAAGAGTCCGGCACGTAGAGGCGGGAACAGGCCGAGCACTTCTGGCCGCCGTACTCAAAGGCCGAGCGGACCGTCCCGCTCACCACGCTGGGCACATCAGCCGAGGCGTGGACAAAGTGGAAATTCTTCCCTCCGCATTCTGAGAAAGGGAGAGATTGGACAAGGAGTGATGGAGGAGGGTCCAATTCTAGCCATCGCCCCTCCCAGAGTCGGGGAGGACTTGAGCCTCTCTCACCATTGAAATACCCTCCTTCACTTTTAAGTCGTTGCAAAAATTATCGAGGAAACCCACCCCCGCCTGTGTGGAATTGCTGAAAGCAAGTTGCAAAATATTTGGGGGGGGGGGGACAGAGGGAAAAGTCCTTCCTCCATTAACACATTGGGAATTCTGGGAGAAATTCTGTACAATTTTTTTTTATTTTCTCCACCACTTCATATACAATTCAATACACATGTACCTTAAAAAATTACAATAAAAAATACATATTTGTTCAATATAAGTCAATCATTCAAAAATCAATCTTATTCAACACTTGCCTCGTCAGTCATCAGTCTGTTCTACTTTATTTACACTCCCCTCTCTCTACCTCCAACATCTCCTCCTACTTTCTAACTCCTTCTCTCCTCCTCTACCCCCTCTCTACCCCTTCTCTTCCTCCCCTTCTACTTCCTCTTTCACTCTCTTTGCCTTTCCTTGAGTCCTTTTATACTAAACTCATTTTATATATGACAGACTGAGGCTAATCTCAATTTTAAACTAATCCTATCTCTTTTTTTAAAAGAAAAAATAAGAAATATAATAAAAAATAACCAATATAACAATATTATTATTCTTTTTATCTAGTGCTCTCTTCTAGGTACATGCTGCTATTTCCCTCTTAACTCCAAAAAAAGAATAATTCTGGGAGAAATTCAACAGGCTGGGTTGCGTGGCTAGTTCCTGTGAGATTGGCAGCGGGGCAAATAGTTCCCCACCATGCTGGGAGATGCCCGCGCTTTTAACAGAGATCGAGGGCTTTCTGCTTGTCAGCAACTTAGCATCTGGGGGGCCACTGGCAATTTGGTTGTAAAAGAGTTAGCCAGGCAATATACGCAGGAGGCCGTCAGCGCAACGGATCAAAAAGCTACCCAAAGTTCTTTGGATTCACGATCAAGAGGAGCTCTTCACACTACCAGGCTTGTTTGTTTCAGGGGCGGGTTCCTATTTTTTTTTACCACCACTCTGTGGGCGTGGCTTATTTTGTGGGTGTGGCTTGCCAGCCATGTGACCGGGTGGGCGTGGCTTCTCAGACTGCTGAAGGGAGGGGAACTGAGATAGGTCCTGCCGCCCATTCCCCCTCCCCTCAGCAGCCCGAGAAGCCTCGAACGTGCGAAAATGCCTGGGATCATCACCGTGTGTTCGTGGCTTCTCGGACTGCTGAAGGGAGAGGAATGGAGATAGCTCCTGCCACCCATTCTTTCAGCGTCTCACGCGCTCCCTCAGCCATCCTCCCTTGCTTGGACTCACTGTGGGGTAGGAAGGCAGCGCATGAGCAGTGCCAGAAACTCGGCTTCTGGGCATGCGCAGAAGAAATTTTTTTAAAAAAATTAATTTTTTTGTTTAAAAAATGGCGGCGCCCAGGCACCTGCAACCGACCGCACCGGTACTGTGATGTCACCAGCGGGCCGCTACCGGTGCTATAGAGTGGACCGCACTGGTAAGAACCCACCACTGGTTTGTTTGTTTGTTTTATGTTTCCTTCTGGGGGTTGGGGGGGGAGAGAAGAAATAAAACCAAATCCATTCCCAGTTCTTACCCCCAGCCAGCCGAGGGAAGGTGCGATACCGGTCGAGGTTTTCAGACACCTGTTTCCAGAGACGCTTAAAAGTCCTTAAAACAAACAAACAAACAAAGAAAGACGAGAAAAGATCTCATTGTTCACTTTTCTCCGCTCTTCTCCTGGCACTTGGCCAATGACAAGGTCTGGAGGCACGCAAGGGCAGGGACCCATCTTTTCAAACTCACAGCCTGTTGGGGGGGGTCCCACTCAGCCGCCCCCTCCCTCCACAGGCACGCCAAGGCCGACTGGGGTTAGCAGGAAGCACCTCTTATTTATTTATTAGGTCAGCGGTTCAAATCTCACCAGGCTCAGGGTTGACTCAGCCTTCCATCCTTCCGAGGTAGGTAAAATGAGGACCCAGATTGTTGGGGGCAATATAAAATATACATTGCTTACTGGTGTAAACCGCTTAGAGAGTGCTTGCACTGTGAAGCGTTAGCCCTTCCTATCCCCCTATGCCACAACTGCTAAAATCCAAAACTTAAAAAAAAAAAAACACCCAGGAGACCAAATCCTTTGCAAGCAGAGGGCCAGCTATTTAGCATTTCTCAAAAAAAAACGGTGTCAGCAGAGGCGGTCTTGGGGTGGGGGAGTGAGAAAGGCCTACCCCCCCTCCCTCGCTCTCCGATGTTTGCAATCTCTGTCTCCCTAAAAGACGGGTGTGACTATTAAAACCGCCCGGGCACTATGCGAAGAGAGAGAAAAAAAGCCATGCTCGGCTGCTCCCTGCTCCTTAAGCGAATGGGGGGGAAGGCTCATAAATTAAAAGGCAGTGTGTGGAACTCCTGGGGTGAAGCTATTAGCATTTTTATTGTTTTGAAAAGCAAGGCGTTGGTCACACTTGAAATCAAGAAAGGGAAGAGAAGAGGGGGCGGCGGGGGGGGGGGGGGGGAGAGAACAGCCAAGAAAGCTGGACTATTTTCTTTCTGGATTGCAACCCCCGGGACCTGACGGGCTTCTGACCCAGGGTACGGGCAGTGAAAGCCGTAATAACAAACTATCTATGTTGACCTAGGAAGCTTTCTCAAAATATTTATTTGTTCTGTTCTGTCTTATCTCGATTGGACCTTTTTTTTTGGGGGGGGGGGAGAAACAAAAAGGATTGAGAAGTGTTGGGGTTGAAATCAAGAGTGCCTGGACCTCTCCTTTTATACTCTAGGCTGGGTTTTTAGCTGTTTTCAGTGATATTTAATTTAATTTAATTTAATTTAAAGTTCTTATAGGCCGCCCAATCCCGTAGGACTCAGGGCGGCGTACAACATAAAAAGAACAAAGATACAATAAAGACAATTTAAAAAATTACAAAAATTAAAAACCAATCATCCATGGGGGAATTAAGAGCTCGTTCACCCCGCCTGCAGGAAGAGCCATGTCTTCACGGCTTTGCGGAAGGCCAGTAGGGTGGGGATAATCCGGATCTCTGGGGGGAGTTGGTTCCAGAGATGGGACTTCCACAGAGAAGGCCCTCCCACGCAGTCCCGCCAACTGGCATTGCTTGGTTGATGGGACCTGGAGGAGACCAACTCTGTGGGACCTAACCGGTCGTAGGGAGGTATGCGGTAGGGGTGGAGGTTGGGAACCCAGGATCCAAGCCACATTGAGAGGGCTCAAGGGGCATTGTCAATAAAGATGCCAGCCGATCCAACTTTCTGTCCCACTGAGGGGTGGGTGGGTTAGGAAGGGCTTACAGTCACTCACGCCCTTGTTACCTCACGTCTTGACTATTGCAACGCACTCTACATGGGGCTACCTTTGAAGAACGTTCGGAGACTGCAGCTAGTGCAGAATGCGGCGGCGCGTGTGGTGATGGGTGTCCCTAGATACACCCATGTGAGACCCATCCTTCGCGAGCTGCACTGGCTGCCCGCCGGTCTACGAACGCAATTCAAGGTGTTGGTGATTACCTTTAAAGCCCTACATGGCTTAGGACCAGTTTACCTCCGAGACCGCCTTCTCCAACATACCTCCCTAAGACCCATTAGAGCCCACAGAGTTGGTCTGCTGGTGGTCCCGTCAGCCAAACAATGTCGGCTGGCGGCCCCACGAACGAGGGCCTTCTCTGTAGCGGCACCGGCTCTCTGGAATACACTACCCCCCGATATCCGCATTATTCCCACCCTGCCAGCCTTCAGAAAAGCAGTTAAAACATGGCTTTGTCGACAGGCCTGGGGGCAATGATTTTAATACAACACCGATCACTCTTGGCCCTATGAATGATTTATTGTATGGGTTTTTAAATTGTGGTTTTTAATTTTTTTTAATGTTTTAATATCTATTGTTTTTAATGCTTTTTATATTTGTTGTTGCATGTGAATTTTTACTGTTGTGAGCCGCCCAGAGTCTCTGTGGAGTGGGCGGCATACAAATGCAACTAATAAATAAATAAATAAATAAAGCTGCAAGAGATGACCTGTTTTAAAAAGGGCCAGTATTTGGGGGGGGGGCAAGGTTAGAGAGGATAACACAGGGCTTCCTTAGAGTTGAATTGAGGAGGGGGCCTTCAGAGCCATCCTTCCCACCCTTACCCTGGGCAACCCACGCTTACGGGACGCTGCCGGTGAAGTTGATGCCAGCCAAGTGCTCTGAGCCGGTCACGGTGTCCCCGAATGTGGCGCCCTCTGCTGGGACAAACTGGATGACACCGGGAGGCAGCCCGGCTTCCAGGAGGATCTGGTAGACGCCATAACTGGAAAGCATGGCCGAGTCGCTGGGTTTCCAAAGGACCACGTTGCCCTGGCAGAGGGGGGAAGAAAAAAAAAGAGCCTTCTTCAGCTTCTTTGGGATACAGCCCCAAGAAGGATCTAGTCCTCAAGGGCGTGAAGGAATTTCTGGATCCTCAAAAACACATCAGCTGGTGAGGAAGAAGCAGAGAATATTCTGTGTCCGCGGGCACCCCAGAAGCAAGGAAAGAGACTGGGGGTGTGGGGCATTTTCAAAGGCTGCAATTGAAGGCGCAGAATGGATCCGGCAGAACTCACCATCACTGCTGGGGCTCCTGCCAGGTTCCCTCCGATGGCGGTGAAGTTGAAGGGGGAGATCGCAGCCACAAAGCCCTGCAAAAGAGGGGAGGGAAGGGGCAGGATAAGAGACACACCTCGCAAGCCCCAACCTCTGACCGACTGCGGCTAGGGTCTAAGGCAGGGCTCTGCAACCTGCGGCTCCGGAGCCGCATGCGGCTCTTTGGGCCCTCTGCTGTGGCTCCCTGTCGGGTGATTCCCATCACTGACTGGCCCTGCCCCTCGCCCTCCCCTCCCAGTCACGCCTTGCCTAGCCTGAGAAGGTAAGGACAAGGGCGGGGGATGAGAGGGAGGGAAATACACACACACACACACACACACACATAGATACAGAGAGGGGGGAGGGGGGAGAGTGAGAGAGATACACAGAGAGATAGAGAGAGAGAGGGGAGAGAGGGAGGGTCAAAGGGTTTTGTGGCTCCCGGTGTTTTTTAACAACCAGTTGTCTGCCCTAATGACCGGCTGGGTAGGCGTGGCTAGGGGGGGTCATGTGACTGGGTGGGAGAAACATTGAGTTGGCCACGCCCACTCAGGTTTTGTGGCTCCCGGTGTTTTCTTTTCTGTGGGAAATGGGTCCAGCATGGCTTCCCCGTTTTAAGATTCTAGTCCTCATGTGCTGGAAAAGGTGTGTGGAAAGGAAAAAGTAGGAAGGGTGGGGATGGTGGGAAATAGATAATTTCTATGTTGCTGTCTGTTAAGGAGCGGGGTGGGGGGGTGGGGAAGGTACCTCATGCTTGCTTTAACTTCCAGCTCTTCTCCCCTCACTATCAGGAGAAACAAAAATGACTTCTGCTATGTGAGGGATTCCTAAATAACCATTTTTACAGTCTGCGTAGACTGTGTAGGCTTGGGGTTAGGGTTAAAATTTAAAATGAGGAGGGGGGTGCAAATCAGGGGTGAAATTCTCCCGGGTCGGGTGTACCGGTAGCGCCGGGCGCCGGTGGTTTGGAGCACCGGTAGCGGCAGCAGCAGCGTGAGGCTCCACCCACCCGCCGCCATTTTCTTTTCTTTTTACCCTCTGCGCATGTGCAAAGCCTTCTGCACATGCGCAGAGGGTGAAAAAGTGCGTGCACAAACGGAGCGGGGGTGAAAAAGTGCGCAAAACATGCACTTCCGAACCGGTAGGAAAAGTAAGTACCGCATTTTTCAGAGTATAAGATGCACCTTTCCACCCCTAAAAGAGGCTGAAAATTTGGGTGCATCTTATACTCTGAATGTAGCTTTTTCGAAGCTTTTTTTTCCAGCCCTAACAAGGTGCTAACGATCTTCCCCAGCTCTTACCGGCTTTTCAATTCCTATTCTCTCCGAAGGTTTTTTCCAGCCCTAAGTCTTTGCAGGCTTTTTTTCATTGCTATTCCCTCCGAAGAAGGTTTTTTTCAGCCCTCACCAGGGGATAAAATAATGTGCTGAAGCTGACCAGACTAAGGAAGCTAGCCAGATAAATACCTGGTAGGCAGATTTTTCCCCCTATTTTCCTCCCCAAAAACTAAGGTGCGTCTTATACTCCGAAAAATACGGTAGATTTCACCGCTGGTGCAAATGCCATGCAGGCAGACGTCTCTCCCTGCTCATTGGAAAGCCCCCTGCTTGGGGAAGGGGACTGGACAGCCCTCAGCAGCTCAGTGGAGAAGGGAAGAAGACAGATAGCACTAATTCTCTGGAGCTGCCTTCACAGCCCCCACCCACCCACCCACCCAAACCAGGTGAAGGCAAAAGACGGAGCTGGGTTTGCCCCAGATCCTGCAAAATCAGGACTGAATGTTGACCTTACCTCCAGCCCCCGATACACCAGGCTGTTGGTGCTGGGTGGGGCGCTGATGGGCTGCTCCCCCTCCAACTCCAGGGCGTATTTAGCGTTGAAGCGGAAAAAGTCCGCCAGCTCTGCGGCCGCGTCGATTTCTGCTTGGATGACCGTTTTAGCCTGGAGATAAAGAGGGGGGGGGGGGAAGCGAGTCAGGGCAAGACTGCAGACTTTTTTGGGGGGGGAGGGGAGCAGAGATGACTTTTGGACAAAGCTAGCAACACCCCCAGGGTTAACAATCGACAGCCGCTAAGTCAAATCCCACCCAAAGGAGCTTCTAATACAATCACCGTGAACTTCTTAATTTCATCTGGGCCCCTTTCTCTGTGTGCTGGAGGGCTGGGACCCCGGATGTGATCCGAGCCAGCCACGCACCTACTTACCTGTCCGACCATGGTCTTGGCTAAGATCTCTGCCCTTCTGGGCCCGCTCAGGATGTCGGCCGCTTTGAAGAAGACCTCCGCGCGGTCCTGGATGGGCCGGAGATCCCATTCCTTCCGGGCACCCAAAGCAGAGATAATGGCCTTATTCAACAAGTCCTAGATGGGCAAGAAAATCAAAGCGATTCGTTTTCCGCGAAACACAAGCAGTGGTTGAGGTCCTCTGCAAGCCTTCCATCATATATATGAACAAACTAGAGGTGTGTGTGTGTGAATGATAGAAATTTGTAGAATGAAGTACAGCACAGAAGACTCACTTTCACAAGAGTTTTTTTTTTTAATGCTGCAACCACCATGGAAATTGCGGGACTCACTGCCACATGATGGCCAATATCGTGGTTGGCTTTAAAAACAGGTTAATCCTTAATGACGCCATCGAGGGCTAAACATTTCCTGTCTTATTTCAAATAACCCAATTATTCACAAAGGATGGCCAAAAACTTCTGTCAATTAGGTTTGAGTTTGTTATTTTTTGTATAACCCTGCCTTCACGGGCACTCCTTTATCTATAGGCTGTGTTGTGGGCACAGCTCCTAATTGGGGGCGCGGAAGAGTAATTTGGGTCAGGAAACTTCCCAAAAGAGGGTTAAATTCTGCTGCCTCAGGTAGACATTCATCTCAAAGGCAGAAACAGAGTGAGTCTCGATGCCTGGATTCAGGGACAGAACAGTGAGTCTCTCAGACAAACAACGGACACCCTCTTTTGTAGACGGCTCTCAGGGGCTTACAAGATTATTATAAAATGTGCTTACAAGCACAGCCTCAATCTGAAACGATTCCTACCTGTGAAAATTCCCCCCCCCCAAAAAAAATGTCATACTGCAGGATGCTTTGCTCACCTTATCAGCGTAACAGTATTTGGCCACTTGGTGTAAATGTTTAAAGGGCTGGGGGGGGAAAAAAAGAGGAAGGAAGAAAAAACGTTGAGACTTTTGACCAGCAATCCTCCGAGTAGAACCGAAAAGCGCCTGTGCTCGTTTTAAACAGAAATGCATCTGATTATTTTAAAGTAAGCTTTCTTCCCGCAGGATACACACACACACACACACACACACACGCTCAGAAGGCGCTGCAGATTCCAAGAAGAATTCTGATAATTTTCAGACAGGATTCGGAAGTGCAGGCTGTGGCGGACCAACAGGGAGATGAATAGTTGTCTGCCACACCTATTCATCTCCGCCCCCTGCCTTTTATCCCCAGAGCTAGGATGGGGCTTCGCTAGCAGCGGTGGCTCTTCCGTCCCAAGGACCGGCCCATAAATTTCCACTGCTCTCCTCTCCTCTGCCTTCTGTGCATCCGCGCGTCAGGCACTGAGCCCAGCTGTTCCTCCTCTTCCTCATCAGCCACCTCCAGACCTGGGGGCTGTTGACTCTCCACCTGAGGGCTGAAGGACGGCCCAGGCTCCGCCTCCATCTCTATCTCTGACAGCTCCATTCCCTCTTCCCCCTCGGAGCTCTCAGGTTGCTTTGATGCTGACCCTGACTCCCACGCCTCCTCCTCCTCCTCTGATTCGGCTGCTGGGGGGGCCGGCAGCCGAGAGACCACAACACAGCTGTTACGTCAGAGTACCAAATGAAGCAGGCCCTTACTGATGGAACTCACCGACACTTGATATCTCACGTCGGCTGTCCACACTTTCTCGCCCCCGACGACACACGGAATATCTTCGGTCTTGCCCTTCAAGTCATTTAAAGCCTATAGATGGAAGTAATGATTTTGTAAACAGGTTAGCTGTCATCTCATTTCTTCTGCTCCCCAGATCACAACAAATTCTTTCTCTGATGCTTGCGCTGCTCACACCTTGCCTATTCTGCAGACCTCCTTGTGCCCCCTTCTCTTCATTCCCCAAATGGGATACAGGTAGTCCTCAATTTACAACCATTCATTTAGTGACCGTTCAAAGCTCTTCGCTGGAGAAGAGCCTAATGCTGGAAACGATTGAGGACAAAAGAAGAAAGAGATGACAGAGAACGAGGTGGCTGCATGGAGTCACTGAAGCAGTCGGCGTGAGCTTAAATGGACTCCGGGGGATGGTAGAGGACAGGAAGGCCTGGAGGAACGTTGTCCATGGGGTCACGATCGGTCGGACACGACTTCACGACTAACAACAACAAAGCTACAACGGCATTGAAAAATGTGACATATGCCCATTTCCCAAAGTTACAATTGCAGCATCCCCAGGGTCATGTGATCGAAATTCAGACGCTTGGCAACTCTGATTCATATTTACGACGATCGCAGTGTCCCCAGGGTGATCCCCTTTTGTGACCTTCTGACACGCAAAGTCAGTAAGGAAGCCAGATTCACTTAACACCTGTGTTACTAACTTATCAATTTGCAGGGATTCACTTAACACCTGTGGCAAGGCAGTTCGTAAAAACGGGGCAAAACTCACTTAACAACAGAAATTTGGGGCTCAATTGTGGTCATAAGCCGAGGACTACTTGTATTTGTGTTGCTGTCCTCCACAACCAAAAGCTTGCTGTCCTTCCAACCTTCCTGGCAATCCTTTGCACCTGAAAAGAGTACATCTTCCTTCCTCGCTTCAAATCTCACCCCAGAATCTTATTTTTCTCCAAACCCTCAATCTTGGGAATCTTTACCTGCCCATTATTGGCAAGGCAGGGCCACTAAACTGCATCCACACGTGCAGGCCCTGCTTTTTGTGATTAGTGCGAATCGAAGTGCAGCTTTGCTTTTATACCCCTCAGCAAGCAGGCCCTGGAATTAAAAGCGGCAACAAGAACTTGGAAATCAAGCAGTCTCGTGTTCCGTGTGTGTTGCTGCACTTGACTGTCTAGCTCACGGGTGTCAAACTCAAGGCCTGTGGGCCGGATCCGTCCCACGGGGTGCTTACATCCGTCCCACGGGGCTGCTCTGGAAAGAGTGAAGGACCGGCCCACGGTGCCTCTGCCAGTGAAAATGGAGCTTGGGAGGGCCGCGTTGCAGGAGGCCGTCGCAGCCAGAAACGGAGCCCGATTTCGCTGGCAGAGCACTCGGGTCACCACAAGTGACATCAAGCTGGCCACACACACCCTGCCCCACCTCCACCCCCCCACCACCCGCCGAGGTCAAACCCAACCCTGACGCGGCACTCAATGAAATAGTTTGACACCCCTGCTCTAGCTCCTATGCCACAATGAGGACTCCTCTCTTTTGTCTTTGTTACCTGCTGGAGGGCGGCTCGCTCAGGGCTCCCAGGTTTGAAGGCCAAAACGGGTTCATTGACCACCTTGACTGAGGCACGGTGCTGCCACCGCAGGCTGAGGGATGGGGAAAGGAAAAAACAACAGGTTATTTCGTTTTAGGTGAGAATCACAAGGGGTCCCTGGGAAATCTGCAGGCCTGATGTACTAACGCTTTGTTTCTTCAGTTCCAAAGAGGGCTGCACTGTTAAAAGAGGTAGGCGAATGAATGGGGAAAGCCACGTATACTGCTGTGAAATTCTAGGAGAAAGAGGGAAGAAAGAAATGCAGACGAACAAGTACATTAATAAACACCCGAGTAAGCATTAAACCAGGACTAAAAAAAAGGAGAGGGAAGTTTAAAACTTGAACCTTGCATTATTTGTTTTAAGGAGTACAAAATGGTGCTGTTTTCTGTTATATATTTTGCAACACAGGTCTTTTAACAAGGCAGGTATAGGAATAAAATATAGATTCCCTCACATTGATACAGCTTTGCAGGTACGTAGTAGTATATAAGTTGTTTGCTCCTGTTACCTTTTGAGAGGCTTCATTGCCTTCCTAAGCTATAAATAACCACACCTACTATCTATTTCTTGCCCCAATGACTGCTCAATTCCTCTTCCCTCCCCATTTCCTTTTCCTCACGTGTCATACTTCTTACATTGTCAGTCCGAAGACAGGGGCATGCTATTGGTCTTTACGGGCTGTGCCAGCAACTTATTTTCCGTCTGAAATGGAGTTTAAATGTTGTGAATAAAATGAGGTTAATTGAAGATTAATATGTGGTTTCTCCCCTTGGGACTCAAGATTGCACAAAACAGTAATTTACTGAAAATCCCTTTGTAAGTTTGATGTGAACCAGTCAGTTTCCCCAATCCGAGCCTAATGCTCACCCGAAGTGAGTGTATTTTTTTTAAAAAAAGCAGAGACACACTATGAACCATGGAGAGTGTTTACTCCCACTGTTCTTTTAAGACCTCTCCTATCCCAACTCTTTCTTGCTTTCCACATTCCAAGCAGGAATTTCTGATCAGCAAAATGCATGCTTGAGGAGCTGGACTTTTTGTACCTCGGGGCAAAAGTTTGATCTCTTCTCTGCCTCAGCAGGCATAACCTTGATTCTGAAGGCCCGGGGCACAAGTTGAAAGCAAAAGGTCTGAGCGGAGGGAAAAAAAGGACAGCTGTTAAGTTCCCTTGCTCCCAAGCTTGGCTTTATCTCAACCAATGCTGATAAGGCCAAAGCCCTACTAATTCTGATAAAGACCAGAAAGGAAAGTGCCTGCAGATAAAGAGAGCACATTCAGAGGCAAACCTGAAATGGGGGAGAGGAGGCTGAACCTTCTGGGCTCCAAATTGAACGCTTTCAATTTGATTGGGCCTTCCTGAACCAAATCACTTAGGAATTTACAAGTAGTCCTCGACCTACGACCACATATGGGATCAGAATTTCCATCGCTAAGCGAGGTGGTGGTGAAGGGAGCCATGCCTGATTTTACTATCTTCTTCTTTTTTTCTTTGTTCTTTTTGCCACGGTTGTTAAGGGAATTACTGCAGTTGTTAAGTGAATCACGCAGTCGTTAAAAGAATGCGACTTCCCACATTGCTTGAAACTGATTGGGAAGGTTACAAACGGTGATCACATTATCCCAGAACAGCGCAACTGTCACAAATACGTGCCAGTTGACAAGGGCCCTAATTTCAATCGCATGACCATGGGGACGCTGTGATGGTCATTACCGTATTTTTCGGACTATAAGACGCACCGGTGTATAAGACGCACCAAGATTTTGAAGAGGTAAGGAAGAAAAAAAAGTTTTTGTCCTCCCCGGTGCCCAGGAGCACTCTGCAAGCCTCCCAAACCCTCTCCGCGCCCCATTTTTGCAATAACGGGCCCATTTTTCACCCATTTTTGCAAAAAATGGGGTGCACAGAGGGTTTGGGAGGCCTGCAGAGTGCTTCTGGGGGCTGGGAGAAGGCACCAACATTTCAACCCTCTTTTAGGGGTGAAAAAGGTGCATCTTATACTCCCCAAAATACGGTAAGTGCAAAAAAATTTTTTTTAAATTTGGCTTTCTATTTTTTATACATTTTTTATTTTTATAGTTTTATTTGGCTTCTGCGTTTCATTGCTTTCCTGAGGTCTTTTTAAGTCGCAATTCTTCCTTCATTGCAAGTAGCCCTAAAAAGGCCAATATTGACAGCAAAGGCAATTGTTTTTAAATTGAAAGTTTGATCTTCCAGCTCTGTCAGATCTATTTCTACTCACCAAGCAAAAAGACAGAGAGAGGGGGAGAGAGAGAGGGGGGGGGGGAGAGAGAGAGAGAGAGAGAGAGAGAGAGAGAGAGAGAGAGAGAGAGAGAGAGAGAGAGAAATTTTTCCACTAGCCTATGGATGGGGCAAGAATATTTCATCACCATGACTAACCTGTCCCTTTTTTTAAAGCCCCAGGCTGGAAGCAAAATTTAAAAAAAGGAAAAGGAAAAAGGGTTAGTGTTTTCCCCCCCAAAGGAGCTAAACTTGACACTGGGGGAAAGGGATCTCAAAGGTTTTCTGGCCAACCCAAGTAAAAGTTTTATCCCGCTCCCCAATATGTCTATGCATAGGTAGTCCTCAAGGTAGTTCATTTAGGGACCGCTTGAAGTTACAGCGGCACTGGACCGTTGCAGCCTCCCCCGTGATCACGTCATCAAAATTCAGACGCTGACTCATATTTATGACGGGTTGCAACGTCCCAGGGACATGTGATCCTCTTTTGCGACCTCCTGATAGGCAACGTCAACAGGGAAGCCAGATTCACTTCACAGCTGCAGGGATTCACTTAACAACTGTGGCCCGAAAGGTTGTAAAACGGGGCAAAACTCCTTAACTGCCTCGCTTACAAACGGGAATGCGGGGCTCAGTGGTGGTCGTAAGTCAAGGACTAGCTGTATTATGTGTGTGTGTGTGTGTGTGTGTGAGTACAGACGTGCATATTTATTTACCCGTATATCTTATTTATAGGGCAGTTGTAATGGCTGAAACCCTAAAGTTTGCTAATAGCTGATGCAGAAGGCACACCTGCCAGATTCCCTTAAGCTTAGGAGGAAGATAAGGCAAACTGCAAATAAAGAAAAGGTGAAAGGAAGAAAATGCACATTATTTATTTATTTATTTATATATATTATTATTACTATTACTATTATTACTATTACTATTATTACTATTACTATTATTACTATTACTATTACTATTATTATATTGTTATTACTATTACTGATTATTATTATCAATTGTCTTTATTACTATTTCTATTAATGTTATTACTGTTATTATTATTTTTATTACTGTTATTATTAAAGTCAATAATATTAACACAGCAATGACAGTGAACCTGGCAGGACCATAATCATTAGAATAATCATAATAGCACCAGCATAAAATGCTAGCATGTGGAGACTTCCAAAGGGGGGGGGGGTATTATTTCCTAAAATTAATATGAATTATCTTCCAAAATAAGGGGGGGAGGGGAAATGGGGGGGGGAGCCCATCCCCTGAGGCGCCCCTTGTTGGGGGGCTAACCCTCCCCTCCCCCAAGAGGGCCAGTGACGGCATTGCCCCCCCCGCAGGAAGGACCCCCCCTCCCCTCCCAAGAAGCGCCTGACCCCCATCCTCTCAGAAGCGCCCCAGGGGTCCGGCTGGGGAGGATGGGAGTGGGAGTCCCCGGTGAGGGGACGCCCCCCAAACCCCCCCCCCAGAGAGAGAGAGAGAGAGAGAGACTCACCTCAGCCCGCGGAGGGAGCCCGGCCGGCGGAGCAGAGGCAGCCGCAGCGCCATCCTATCCCAGCCCGATCCTGAGGGAAGAGATGGAAGGCGGCGATGCCGGGCGGCGTGTGCCTCAGAACGGGCCGAACCATTCCGCGGGCGAGAAAAGGGGGGAGCCGTTTTTTTTTTGGTCGAGAACGCGCCTTTGTCGCTCCTTCCGCGGGAAAGGGAACGATTTATATACACACACACATATATATATTTGTAAACTTTCGGAAGTCTTCAAAGCTTTCAGGGACAGGGCAAGAAAGGAACAACCCCCCCTCTCGGGCGCCGCGAATGGACGAGTCCCTCGCGTTCCAGGGAAAGGGGCGGGAAGCAAGGCAGCCAATCCGAAGGCGCCCTTGGGGAGCTCCAATCAGAAGCCGCGCTGGCGCTTCTTCTCCCCCGAGAAAAGTTGCGCAATTGAACGGGCGGGGGAAGTGGGGGGGGGAAGAGAGAGGAGAGGCCCAGGACTACAACTCCCATCACTCTTAACCAGAGGTCTTCAAACTTAGCAACTTTTAAGACTTGTGGACTTCAACTCCCAGAATTCTCCAGCCAGGGTGGAGAATTCTGGGAGTTGAAGTCCACAAGTCTTAAAGTTGCCAAGTTTGGGGACCCCTGCTCTTAACGGGGTCCCCAAGGGACATTGCCCCCAAGGAGGAGGCGAGTGCAACTTGGAAGGGGAGGCGACTGATGCCCGTTCATGCCAGCCTACCTCGCAGGGGGCGTTTGCTGTCTTGCAGCGGGCCGCCATTGGTATCATCTGCCCCCAAGGCCCTGATGTTGGGCACTGCCAAAGCCCAACCATAGGCCGGCATAAAACCTAGCTGGTGCCCAGGTTTCTGCCTGCTTGGCACAGGGTGTCCTACCCTACAAGGAAGTTGTGTCTTCTGCGCTGATCTGCGATGGGGTGGGAGGAAATATGAAGAGGACTCTTCCTGAGCTGGTGGCACTTGGAGGCCGCCAGGCTGCCATGGGGACAAGGGGCAGGGATTGGGCAATGCCCGTTGGGTAAGACTGGCACTGACTGGACCCAAGGAGCAGAGGCCTGATCGCCAGGGAGGGAGGAGGGTTTGCACTGGGGAGGGAGGTTTGGGTGAAAGAAAAAGAGACCCACACGAAACTTTAGTAACCAGAAATTTTGGCATTTATTGTCAGGGGTTTCTTCCTCCGAAACCAAAAAAACAACAAGAACCGTAGCCCGTTTTCCCAGCCCCACCGAGAAGCTTCAAGAACATCCCTGATTCGCAGAGAAACACGTTTGGTACATTGTCCATATGAAATGGAAGAGAACCCCGGGGGGAACTGGAGAGAAACCCACCACCCTTAACGGAGAATTGGGGTCGAGGGGGGTGAGGTTAACGGAGGATCCAACCACATAAGTTCCTTCTTCGAGAGGGCAACATGGGGGGGGGGGGAAACTAGCCCAATGTGGAACGGGGAGTGAGAAAAGGAAGCGGACAGGTTGGCTCAATGCGTATGGTAGGTTTGGCACGGGTGAGAGGGGTGAGGGGTAGGTGGGGAGAGGACCCGTGGAAACCACCCCCAAAAAGGGTCCTGAAGTCACAATTTCTCAATTTTTAAGGTGGGAGGGAAAGAATGGAAAGCAACACCCCCTTTGGAGCAAGCTTAACAAAGGGTTCTCCTGGCAAGTGCACAAATACATGACCTCTGGCTACCCCCTCCCTCCCCAAAGCCCCCTTTGAAAACAGTCAAGATATACAGAATATAAAGCACAATATGTACAACAAGGTAAACATTTCCATTCCGAACAGTTGGCTTTTATAATATCAAAGACTCGGGCGACCTCGAGAAAGTGGAATAAGGTTTGGGGTGACAAAAACTATTGCTCTTGAATCGTCCTTCTCCCCCACCCCACCCCTTCATTCCTTCGCACGCACCCCCAAAAACATGGACGCCTACACACTGCTTCACGCGAGATCGCGGCGGTCAGAAGAAAAATCCCGGCCGCCTCCATTTTAAAAAATGATAAAACACCGGGGTTTTTTTGGTCTTAAGCGGCTCTGCAAAAATTTCGACTTATTCCAGCCTTCCGCTAGGCCAGGGGTGGGCAAACTATGGTTCTTTGAGGACCTGTGGACTTCAACTCCCAGAATTCCTGAGCCAGCCATGAATGCATGGCTGGCTCAGGAATTCTGGGAGTTGAAGTCCACAGGTCCTCAAAGAACCATAGTTTGCCCACCCCTGCGCTAGGCAACTTCTAGGGGTGACAAAGGCTAAATTGGCTTTTGAGTGATTTTCCCCTGGACCCCTGGACCTTTTGGGACGTCCTGGATCCAGGAAGGACGGAGTCCCCGCTTCCCAAAACCATTTCCCTCGCGTGCTGTGCAATGACAAAGGTGTGTGATACTGATTTTAAGGAAAAGGTGGTCTGAGCTCAGGGAATGTCCACAGGGAGGCTTAAAATTTCAGAAACAAACTTGTGTCCTGATCATGGCTTGAGCTACAATGAAATTATACAATCCTGGAAACGAGATACGGTTTCTTTGGACATTTTATTCTCTTTTTTTTTCCTCCTTTTAAACAACATGCATTCGACGAAGTAGGCAAAGGCCTCTCCCCAAATTTTGTACAAACCCAGTTTGCTTAGGAATCGGGACAGACCACCATCATCACCCTGCTAATAAGCAAAGGAAAACTGTTAGCTTCCACCCTCCCCCCCCTTTCCCCCCACCCCTTTAAAAAGTCTTTAAAAAGTGTCCCTTGGACACGGCCTTATGAATACAAAAGAAAGTATTTACAGCCTTACGGAAAAGGGGAGGGAGAGAGAAAGGAAGGAATTGAAAGTATGCCCGGCAGCCCAACCAATATTATTTCCCACCCACCCCCTACTTTTCTCCCTGCCTGCCCCACTGTGTCAGCACCGGCCACGCCAACTCACCCCAAAGGGGGAACCAAGATGGACATTAACTGACCACAATTACGTCTCGCTTGGGGCAGCCTCCTCAGTTTCCAAACAGTGAAAAACACAAAAAAAACCCCTTAATTACAGCCTGCATATAATATTGGGGATCGCTGCCTTGACCATTATTACCATCCCGTATCGTCCTAGCTTTATTCTTAGGCATTTTTTTCCCCATTTCCCTTTGACACCTACAAACAAAAAACCCACAACTTCTTCTTTGTGATGAGTGTCCAGGCCATTCACAGGGGTTCAAAATGAGGCAAGATGGAGGCTGGACAGGTTCTCCACCCCAAGAGAGGGTGGGGATTGGATTGCGCAGCCGCCGTCTTAACTTTTTTGGGTGGGGACACCCTCCTGTGGATAGTGATGCAGGCAGGGTCCACCTTGTTTCAGCTAAATGAACTGCCCTTGCGTCCCTACGCCAAGGACAGTCCCTTCCTCGCCTAGGTACACACACCCCACCCAGCGAGGGCCGTGCCCACCTCCTCTGACCCCTATTCACATGCTATCCGTTAAAAGCTCACACACCAAACCGGGCTTGTGCGTTCGGAAGTGAAACAATAACAGGCACGATCGAGCAAGAAGGAAACCGGGGTGGGGGGAGATCCGCAAGCGGTCAGATTTTTGCGGGCGACCGAAGAGCGAATTCTCCTCGGCCGCCGGGCAGTTAAACAACTGTGAAATCCGACAGATGTTCTAGGGCAAAAGCCGAGGCTGTCTGGCTGGGAGAGGCGTTAGGAGAGGGCTCTCTCCTGTTCTTTCGCAAAGCCGGCAATTAAAGCCGTCCTGCTCGGCGACCTCCAGGCAGGCTTTGTGTGAAAGTAGCGAGTTATCGGTTATCGACCCTTGCAAAATAAAAATGAAATGAAATGAAAGAATAGTAATAGCGGCGGGCAGGTTGGCTTTTAAGGAAAGAAAAGAATGCGGCTTTGGCTAGAGGGAAAAAATACCGAAGGGTTTAAAAAGCACTTTGGAAGAAGAATCAATGCCCCCCACCCCCCCCCCAAAAAGTTTCAGGAACTCACTGGGGTTGTGGGGTGGGTGGAAGTGCCCTTAAGCAGCCCATCACCAAAGGGGTCTCTCTCTCTCCCCCCCCCAGCGGCCGTTTGCACAGGACAGAACCCACACAGAACAAGAGGAGTGGGCTCAGCTGGAGGAGGGCTGCCAGCTGGCCCTGGGTGTGGATGGGGGGGTCTCCCTAACTGACCCTCGTCCCGCCACCATTCACACCAAAAAACAGCCGCCCACAGAAGCCAAGCAATTAATTGGCCAGCCGGTCCGATACACACAGTGCAGGTCAGCGAGGGACAGTGAAAGAAAGGAGGGGGAGGGGGAAGGGGGTGCGTTACTTCCCTTTCCAGTTGCGGTCCTTGTGTGATGCGCCAACCTCTCCTAAATGGCACGTACACACACCCCCTTCCTCCCCAGAGAATACTTAGCGTCAATGGAACGGAAACACACACGAGGGCATCTCGGGTGCCAGGCAGCTGCCAGACCCCCGATTTGGGGGCTCTCCAGCCTGCGCGCACCCACCCATGGCTTCCCTCCTCATCTCTTGGAGCCCCCCGAGCCCAGGAACACACGCTCCGGCACTCGGGGAAAGCAGCAGGGGGAAAAAAATAAGAGACACAGCCCTCCAGCCATGCCGAGGCGGCAGACAGACCTTCTTCACAAAGCAGAACCGGACAAGCTCCCAGACCGGGTCAAGGGTGCCAAACTGCCCAGAGCTCGGGAGAGGAAACTCTTGCCCAGCAGAGAGGCCCAAACGTGCCACGGAAATAAGGCAAGCAATGCTTTTTTTTTTTTGCATAGTAGTTAAAACTGTGACCTTCTCAACCCTGTGGTCCTTCAGGCCTGACCTTACCCTCCCAGGCTCTCTGGGTTGGCCACCCTGGGCAGCAAAAGGAGGACGTCTGTCGGGCCTGGAGCCTCTGAAGTTCCCTCCACCCACACGCCAGAGGCGCCCGTCCCCAGGAGCTTGGCCTTCCGTCCGAAGCAGGTGGACGTGCCGTAGGATGAGCTCGGTTGGGCCCACAGCCTGGGGCGAAGGCACAGGTTAGAACTGCAGTTTTTGTTTGTTTTTGTCACATTTGTCGTTGACGGAACAGTACAAAAGTTTTTGACAGCACCAATCCTGAGAATGACGCGGGAGGCGAGCCTCCGGGAACGCCGGCCGAGGACGCCGAAGTCCTGTATCACCCATGCTGCAAGGTTTCAACTTTTGTCCAGTTTTTTTTTCCCCCAAAAGGTTTTTTCGTTCTCCCCGTCCCGCCAAACCCCCTGCGCCCCACGCTCTGGGCGTTCATCAGCTGACCATGGGCTCCACGTCTGCTTCTCTGTCGAAGTCGTCTTGAATCTCGTCCGTGTTTCCCGAGTCGCTGCTGGCGAGCGAGCTGGGCGACGGGGAATTTCTGGAGGAGGGAGGAAAGACAAAAGGCAGGATCGGATCTGAACCTCGACTCGCTACCCCGCTCCCAAAAAAGAAACTGGTGCAGGGCACTCGAGACCAGCATCTTCCTGCTGCCTCCCACACCCGCAGGGGGAGGGGTTCTTGGGGAAAGCAGGACGGTGCCCCCCCCCCACCTTTCCGCGGAGCCTTTGATGAGCCGCCGGCAGGTCTCCATCTGGACGTCCAGGCCCCGTTTCATGCTGCACATCTCCATGTACTCATGAAGGTGGCGGTTCATGTCACTTTTGGCGGTGGCCAGTTCCAGCTGTGGAGAGGGGCAGAAGGAAAGGGGGTTAAGCGGGGACAACCCTGCCCCTCCGTAAGGGCCTTTGCCGAACAGTCGTTGGGTCCCCAGCAACCCTAGTGGACTTGGGCTGTGGACAAGGAGCGGCGCTTTTAGGAGACAGTTCACTAGCTTCGTCTCTTTCGCCTGTTTGTGTGTCTCTAAGGCAGGGGTCTCCAACCTTGGCCATTTTAAGACCTGTGGACTTCAACTCCCAGAGTTCCTCAGCCAGCCATGAATGATAGAGTTGGAAGAGGCCAGAAGGGTCATCTAAGTCAGGGGTCCTTGGCCACTTTAAGACTTGTGGACTTCCAACTCCCAGAGTTCCTCAACCAGCCATGAATGATAGAGTTCGAAGAGGCCAGAAGGATCATCTATCAGGGGTCCCCAACCTTGGCCACTTTAAGACTTGTGAACTTCAACTCCCAGAGTTCCTCAGCCAGCCATGAATGATAGAGTTGGAAGAGGCCAGAAGGGTCATCTATCAGGGGTCCCCAACCTTGGCCACTTTAAGACTTGTGGACTTCCAACTCCCAGAGTTCCTCAGCCAGCCATGAATGATAGAGTTGGAAGAGGCCAGAAGGGTCATCTATCAGGGGTCCCCAACCTTGGCCACTTTAAGACTTGTGGACTTCCAACTCCCAGAGTTCCTCAACCAGCCATGAATGATAGAGTTGGAAGAGGCCAGAAGGGTCATCTATCAGGGGTCCCCAACCTTGGCCACTTTAAGACTTGTGGACTTCCAACTCCCAGAGTTCCTCAGCCAGCCATGAATGATAGAGTTGGAAGAGGCCAGAAGGGTCATCTATCAGGGGTCCCCAACCTTGGCCACTTTAAGACTTGTGGACTTCCAACTCCCAGAGTTCCTCAACCAGCCATGAATGATAGAGTTCGAAGAGGCCAGAAAGGTCATCTATCAGGGGTCCCCAACCTTGGCGACTTTAAGACTTGTGAACTTCAACTCCCAGAGTTCCTCAGCCAGCCATGAATGATAGAGTTGGAAGAGGCCAGAAGGGTCATCTAAGTCAGGGGTCCTTGCCACTTTAAGACTTGTGGACTTCCAACTCCCAGAGTTCCTCAACCAGCCATGAATGATAGAGTTGGAAGAGGCCAGAAGGGTCATCTATCAGGGGTCCCCAACCGTGGCCACTTTAAGACTTGTGGACTTCAACTCCCAGAGTTCCTCAGCCAGCAAAGCTGGCTGAGGAATTCTGGGAGTTGAAGTCCACAAGTCTTAAAGTGGTCACGGTTGGGGACCCCTACTCTAAAGGAGTGTGAGACCGCATACCATTTTGAGGGACACTCCTTGGTTTCATTCCCACCCTGCAGAGAAGGCCCGGGTGGGTGGGTGGAGAGCTGCTGCCTTCCTTCCCTGCCGCCCCCCCTCCCCCCCAAGCTGGCCCAGTTCCATCGTTTTATCTTTACCTCGATCTGTCCTATCGTTTCTTGATATTCTTTGTCTCGGGTTATGAAGAAAGATTCTGTCTCATGGATCAAGTTTCCCAGGTTCTCCTCTTGCTGAAAGACACACCAGGGGGGCAGCCTTAAGCCAGAGGGCAGGTGAGCAAGGCCGTTCGCGGGGGAGGAGGGTCTCCGGCAGCCCAGGTCTCCAAGGGGGCTTCTGGGCAGGCTTCCCCATCCGCTCCCCTCTGCTGTTTTCTTAGGCTCCCAGCCTGCACGAAACCCTTTCGGAAGGGAGCCGCCGGCCTTTCTGAGGCCACCCTCCCTCTCAACATCGTTGCCTCTCGAAATGCTCAATGAAGCCCAAAGCTTAAATCCGAAAGGTTGCCGAGCCACTGCGAGTTTGGCTTGGCTCTGACTTAGGACTCCACAGTTAGGTAAGGAAGCAGAGCTCAAATTAAAACAGGCATCGGGGGTCTGCTGGGGAAGTGAGGTAACATGTGAGCTGACGGTGTTAAATTTTTGTTTTACCGACGTAAAAGAAATAAAAGGGAATAAAAGAAAAAGAGGAAACTGAATATTATATCGTATGGAACAAATTTTATGAATGGTTGAGAGAGAGAAAGAATAAGTAAATGATGTGTATTTATTTATTTATTTATTTATTTATTTATTTATTATTTATTTATTAGTGAGACATATACCGCCTCACAGTGCAAGCACTCTCTAAGCGGTTTACACCAGTATATTTATATATTGCCCCCAAACAATCTGGGTCCTCATTTTACCTACCTCGGAAGGATGGAAGGCTGAGTCAACCCTGAGCCAGTGAGATTTGAACCGCTGACCTGCGGATCACAGTCAGCTAAAGTGGCCTGCAGTACTGCACTCTAACCGCTGCGCCACCTCGGCTCTTAATTGTTATTTATGAAATAATTGTGTAATTGTTATTTATGAAATTAATTAAGATAGAGTCTTACCGTTTAAATCAACTGTGTATAGAAGTAGTCAGAATATGGTATATATTTAAAGAACAAGTAAACAAATAGAAAAGTAAATATATCTATTTAAGGATAATATAAACTCTGATACTATCCGATGAAAGCTTACTGTATATAGAGGGATAGAATATCCCTAAGTGTTTGCTTTTTGTTGTATGTTGTATTTTTATGTGTGTTTAATAAAAAAAATTTAAAAAAAAGAAAAAAGAAATAAAGGGAGACTAGTATAGATCTATTTCAAGCTATTTAGCTCTCGTCAGCTAGCTATACCCTTCTGGGATTCGAACCGGGGCTGCTTGCATATTAGGTAGATTTATTAACCTCTAAGCGACGGGCTCTCCTGCCTTTGTCGTCTATACCAGGGGATTGTTTTTTTTTAATCAGGGCAACCTGGTCTACCCAATTACGGGACGGAGCATCCTGCTTCCGTTTTGTGACCGGATTGAACCGCAGTTCTTCTATGGAAAGTGGGCCCCGAATACCAGAAGTTCAGTCAAGTCCAGTGCTTGCATGGCAGATATGGGGGGGGGGCACAGGGGGGGGGGCAGGTGAGCTGGACCACCACTCACCTCTCCTTGGAGCTCCACGGTGGGGTTGCAGTTGGTAAAGTCTTCCCACAGGAGCAGTGTGTCTTCGTTTTCCTCCCAAGCCAAGCTGTCGCAGTCGTCATCAAAATCGAAGGTCTCCCGCCTGCTTGGAGATGCATCCCAATGTTACAACTCGGTTTATCGGGACTTGCTAGCACTAGCGGAGACGGGCTTCTTGGTGCAAGTTCTTTCCGGCCTCCCTCCCTCCTGCCCTTCCGTCTTTCCTTCCGTCGCTTCAACAGGCCAGCCCTGCTTCAAGAATGTAGCCCTCCAGGGGGCGCTCTGTGCTAACCAACAGTCCTGCCTTCTCGGCTACAGCTGCAGTGCCCGAATCAAAGGGCATCCTGTCCACCCCCCACCCCCCACCAAAGGACAGCCCAAAGGAACAGGGCTTTGTCTGGGTTTGCTACTTTAGCCCTTTTTTCCCCTTCCTTCCTTCCTTCCTTCCCTCCCATCCATCCCATCTCTCCTTCCTTCCTTCCTTCCTTCCTTCTTCCCTTCCCTTCCCTCCTCTCTCCTCCTCTCCTTTCCTTCTTTCCTTTCCATCCATCCCATCTCTCCTTCCTTCCTTCCTTCCTTCCTTCCTTCTTCCCTTCCCTTCCCTCCTCTCTCCTCCTCTCCTTTCCTTCTTTCCTTTCCATCCATCCCATCTCTCCTTCCTTCCTTCCTTCCCTCCCATCCATCCATCCCATTTCTCCTTCCTTCCTTCTTCCCTTTCCTCCTTCGATCCCCTCCTCTCCTCTCTCCTTTCATTTCCATCCATCCCATCTCTCCTTCCTTCCCTCCCATTCATCCCATCTCTCCTTCCTTCCTTCCTTCCTTTCCCTTCCCTCCCCTCCTCTCTCCTTTCCTTCTTTCCTTTCCATCCATCCATCCATCCATCCCATCCTTCCTTCCTTTCTTCCCATCCATCCCATCTCTCCCTTCCTTCCTTCCTTCCTTTCCCTTCCCTCCCCTCCTCTCTCCTTTCCTTCTTTCCTTTCCATCCATCCCATCTCTCCTTCCTTCCTTCCTTCCTTTCCCTTCCCTCCCCTCCTCTCTCCTTTCCTTCTTTCCTTTCCATCCATCCATCCATCCATCCCATCCTTCCTTCCTTCCTTCCCATCCATCCCATCTCTCCCTTCCTTCCTTCCCTCCTCCTTTCCTTTCCATCCATCCCATCTTTCCTTCCTTCCTTCCTTCCTTCCTCGCTCACTCACTCGAATCCTGGCTGAGGTCAGGGGGGAATTGGTGCATCTGAGCTATCAGATCCTCCATCTCCTCTTCCTTCCCTTTCCTCCTACCCTTCCCTACCCTCCTTTCTCCTTTCCTTCTTTCCTTCCCTCCTCTCTCCTTTCCTTCTTTCCTTTCCATCCATCCCATCTTTCCTTCCTTCCTTCTTTCCTTGCTCACTCACGCTAATCCTGGCTGAGGTCAGGGGGGAATTAGTGCATCTGAGCTATCAGATCCTCCATCTCCTCTTCCTTCCTTCCTTCCTTCCTTCCTTCCTTCCTTCCTTCCTTCCTTCCTTCCTTCCTTCCTTCCTTCTTCGCTCACTCACTCTAATCCTGGCTGAGGTCAGGGGAGGAATTGGTGCATCTCAGCTATCAGATCCTCCATCTCCTCTTCCTTCCTTCCTTCCTTCCTTCCTTCCTTCCTTCCTTCCTTCCTTCCTTCCTTCCTTCCTTCCTTCCTTCCTTCCTTCCTTCCTTCTTCGCTCACTCACTCTAATCCTGGCTGAGGTCAGGAGGGAATTGGTGCATCTCAGCTATCAGACCCTCCATCTCCTCTTCCAGCCCCTCCCTCCCTGAAGCCCTCCTGAGACAGAGGGCTGCACTCCCCCTCCTCACTTCCTCTTGGAGAGATGCCCGCCTTCTGAGCTCACTGCCTTCCCAGCAGCCCAGACAGAAGGCAGGAAGTTGAGGTCAGCCCTAACCTTAGGACACAAGAGTATCAGGTCATGCCTGGGAGAATTTCCCCAACTGGACCCGGATGCTCAAAGCTTTCCAAGTCCCGCCCACTTACAGAAAAGCCAAAGCCCCCTGCCCTCCCCCTTGCAAGCTAAGCTGGCCTTGAAAATTCAGCACTCTTTTACTTAGGAAAGAGAACCAGGAGGAGAGCTCACTTCCTGGCTGCTGTGACAAGATGGCCTCTCCTGGCTCAGAGCCAACCAAGTTTATCGGGCCGGAGACCCTAGTTTCTGGAGATCACCACCCTGAAAGCAGAAGCCTAAGCGGAAGAGCCTGGGCAGAGCCCACTGCCCAGGTGGGCTCAGGTACTCACAAGTGATTGAACATCCTCTTCATTTCGTCGGTGATGTTGAGAGAGCAGCTGACGTCCTCCTCCGAGAAGCGGGCATTGTCCGTGTCCTGCTCGGCCACGTCTTCCTCGGACGTGAACCGGCGCTCCTTCTTCTTGGAGGCCACCTTAAGCGGAGAGAAGCGGCCGTCACTACAAGGCTGAGCTGCTGCGCCGCGAGAGGAGCAGGGAGAAGACGCGATGATGAGCGCTCTGCAAGGGAAGAAAACTCCCCGGCTCCCCCTGGGACTGGCAGCGCACAAGCCACACGAGAGGTGTTAAAAAGTCACAGGCCACAAGGGAATTGGGTGGGGGGAGAGAGGAGGCGCGCAGCAGAAGCAAGCCATGGGCGGCCTCAGCAACTCGGCCAGCCATGCGCAGGCCTAAAGGGCAGGGGACGGACGGACGCCAAAGCAGCTGGAAGTGCTCAGGGCAGGAAGCTGCAGAGCGAGAGGATCTGGCAGGAAGGGTCTCCTCATCCTCCGGGAGAAGCCCACCCCTACGGTCGTGTCCCTCAACCGGCAGCGCTAAATCGGGCCAGGAAAAGGGGGTACGCAGAATGGAAGTCAGAGGAAAGAGACTGGAAACGCACACACACACACGCACGCATCACGCACACCACAGGCGGTTAGTGCCAGACACCAGAGAATGAAAAGGAGACCGTCAAAACACCAAGCGAGGGGTCCCGAGTGCCATTTTGGGACTGCCCCAGAGGGCCTGGAAGTCAGGGGCCATCAGGGCTGCTGGTGGTGGGACTCAGCCTTGGAGCCAACGAGTGGCTTGGGGCAGCCACTCCTGACTCGCCGGCTTCCCCTGAAGGCAGCCAAGTGCTTGGCTGGCTTAATCCCACGTCCACTAGCCAGAGACCTAGAAAAACGGGTGGGTCCCTCCAAGTGGAATCTCCTGACAGCTACATGACTCCTCCTTGGCCCCTGGGAGGGTCTTCTGAACCCTCAGGAGGGGAGAGTGGGTCCAGGGGGGTCATCGGTTGCCTCCCCGGCTCCACTCCTTCTCTCCTCCTCCTCCTCCTCCTCTCCCTGACGACAACGCAGCCATCTTCTTAAGCTGGAATCACCTGGAATATCTTGGAAACGTCTTCCGAGTTGCGCTGCTGCGCTACATCGCACAGCTTGGCTGTGATATCAATGCGCCGGCAGATGTCCATGTCGACTTTCATGGCTTTCTCTTGGATCTTTGAGTCCAGGTCGGTCATGGGCTGCGGGAAGGACAGCAGGGGAGGGGAGGGGAGGGGGGATTACAAACCTCGGAAGAGTTAAAAGACACTCGGAAGGATCGCCCTTCGCAGATCAGGCCGGCCTTCAGGCAAACGCGGCTCTCTTTCCCGAGCAGCGCAGGGAAGGCGCATCGCGGATTGCGGACCGAACGTTCCCCTCAAAGGGAGCATCTTAGGGAGCCGCTGGGGACTTTCCCGGGGGGCGCGGAGGGGAGGAGACCTCTCCATGGAGTACAGGGACTATCTGATACACACAGTCCACCGAGGAAGCTCACCAATCTGCTGGGGAAGGAGGAGACCTCCCCTTTACCTACCTACTTCAACCCAAAAGGTGCTTTTCCAAAAGGCAACTGGAAAAATTCCTCGGTTTTTTTGTCCTTGAAAACGTTTCGCTTCTCACCCAAGAAGCTTCTTCGCTTCTGACTCTTCAGTTCACTCAGAACTGAGGAAGGGTCTTGGGTGAGAAGCAAAACATTTTCAAGGACAAAAAAAAACCAACCAAGAAAAGTTTGGGACAACCATGACCTGGATGATTTGAGTTACCTCCACAGACAATGTTAGCAACCTGTCCCCAAATGTGGCTCGCCTCCTTCACTCTCTGAGACCAAAGAGACCAAAGAGGGGCGGGGGAGCAAGAGACCCAAATCTGTGTGCAGCACACAAAGAAGGAAATCCTGCCATTCTGCTTCGGGCAAGTTAAGGGTCACACCTTTGATCTCTCTCACCTGTTGTGTATCTGGTTTTCAAAAACATCGCCGGAAGACAGACTAAGCAACCGGGGGGGGGGGGGTTCAAAAATGGAAACCAATGCTTGAAACCTGTTCTGACCTAGGCGTTCCCAAACCACCAAGCAGACTCCTTGTCCTGACAAAAACCCCTTTTTTATTAAGTTACTATGAGTTCTTCTCATTCACATCCAGCAAAGTCTTTCAAGGGTGAATTTACAGTCACAGACCTTATCTACGCTTGGAGGGCTGCCAGGCCGATAGCTTCCAAACGTGGCAAGGAGTCTCTGAGAGTCACCAACCAATTAAACGAACTAATTGTCTCCTGCAAATTCCCCTCCCCTTTCGCTCCTCTTTTATTCCCTATGGGAGGGGCCATGCACCGTCCACCTGTGGCCTTACTCCCAAGTCGACCCTTGTTCCTCAGCTGTTCCCTTCATCTGGCAACTCTGCGCATGCGCACACTGGGAACAGGCTCCAGCTGTTCGTCTGCCTCACTGATGTCTGACTCCAAAGGCAGCTGATAACTGTCATATGGCCCTGGCCCCGTCTCTGCCTCCGACGCACAGCCTTCCCCAGACTCCAGGACTGGCCCATGTTCCTCCCCAATCTCCTCACTGTCCGAATCTGCTGCCAGCTCTGCTGGCCACTGGCGGACCACAACGAAACCATCCAAGGTAGTTTTCTAAGCCTGCATTCTCTCTCTCTCTCTTTTTAGCACACTGAGCTAAAAACAAGAAGGGCTTCCCAGTCCCCAAACACGGCTCCCCCTAAACCGAAGAGGAAATATACACAACACACCCAAAAGAAACTCCAACACGCTTGGAACCCCTTGGAACATATTAGAAAGGGGAATGTCGTATCTGTAATCTGGATTCCTCCCTCCCCCCGATTCGTCCCTACAGGGGAGGCATGAGAAGCAGACGGTAACCTGAGTGCAGGGGAGTGGAGCACATCAGCCTTGTGAGGGGCACCCCCTGCCCTCGGAGTGGCCATGCAGGGGGAGGGGGGGCTCTTTGAGAGGCCACCACTCGGGCCCAGCACTGCCTGGCCAGCCGCTGGGGGTGGGGTTGAGACATCGGGGTGCTGTGGGAGGGGGGAGCAGCAGGTTAATGCATCGACACCAGTCGGAGGGGAAGCAGGACGAGGAGGGCGAGCGGGCTGGTGCGATGCATTGGGTCATACTAGGCGGGTGATCTAACTACAAGCATCCCTCAGCCAACTTGTCCCTTTCTCTTGTCCTTTAGTGGCGGCAGTGCCGCAAGAGTGACCGCTCGGCTTCGACCGACACGGCCGCCTGGGGTACTTACGTCGCTCATCAGACCCTTGAAGACCACCAATTCGCCTTTGAGCCTCTCGATTTTCTCATTTAGCTCCTCCTGGAGAGCTTCGGCTTCCTGCGCCTCCTAAAGGAAGGAGAGACACCCCCCATGGAAGATGCAAACGCAGGAATGAGACCCACGCCGGTTACACTGAAATCTCGGCCCCACTGAACCCCCAGGCTGACTCGAGGCAGAGCGCGCAAGATTCTCTCCGCCCATTCACCACCTGGTCCCAATTTTGGGGTGTGCCAGGCCCCATTGGATCTCTCTGTTAAATTCAGGAGGGGCAACCCACCTTCCTGCCCATCGTTGCTGGCAACGGACCTGCTTTCAATCTGCAATGGGTCGGCCCCCCGTTTTCACTACTCCCTCTGGGATTCCTTACTGCAGACAGGAGGGACAAGGCCGAGACTAGGGCAGCAATGCCCCCCTCCCACCGTTTTTCCACCCAGCCCTCTGCCAGCTCCAGGAGTCGGCCTGGGGCTGCTCTCCTCTCAGTGAGCCAGAAGAGCCATCCAGAAAAGCAAGGGGGGTCTCCTAACTTGGCAATTTTAAGACTTGTGGATTTCAACTCCTCCCAGCATGGCTGGCTCAGGAATTCTGGGAGTTGAAGTCCACAAGTCTTTAAAAGTTGCCACGTTTGGAGACCTCCGAAGAAGAGGAATGGCTGCCAGGTCCTGGTCAGAGGCAGGAAGGTCTCCTCACGATGGCTGCCGCCGACTTGCTCCCTGAGGCCCCAACTGAGGCCTAACACACCCACAGGGTTCACTCTTCAGGGGTCTCTGTTGATGTTCTTATTCACAGAGTGAACGGGCTTCGGCTCCAGAGATTGGCACAAGGGGGTACCAGTCCTGACGATCAGCTAAACCAGGGGCCGGCAACCTTAAACACTCAGAGAGCCATTTAGACCCGTTTCCCACAGAAAAGAAAACACCGGGAGCCACAAAACGCTTCCCGTGCCTGACTATTTCCTGAGCGGCCACAAAACTAGCATATATAGTTGAATTAACGATTCTGTTTTCTTCTGAAACTTTTCTTTTCTTGGATTTACCCATGGTGGGCCTACCGGGGGTCAAAAAGCTCAATAAATCGCATGCCAGCGGGTGTCACACATTGGCGGTTGTGACACATATTTTGAGCGATAGGGAGCCGCAGCAGAGGGATGAAAGAGCCACATGCGGCTCCAGAGCCGCGGGTTGCTGACCCCTGAGCTAAACCAACGTGTTACCCGTCGATGCCTGGACGGGGGGAAAGCTGTACCTCTTGCAGCGTCTCTACCATCGACTGTAGCCGCATCCTCTTGGTCACTTCCTCTTCCCATCTGAAAGAGAAGCAAGGAACAAGATGAGGAGATGTGGCCTTCCGCACTTCCTTCAGTGGGGCCTGAACGGAGGGGGGTTTTCTGGCATTCACAAATACCCAAATACATCAACTGTTATTTAAGTTTTTTCCTGGTTCGGTGTCCTTCTTCCTCTCACTCAAAACTCAAACCTGTTAGGACTCTGTCCAAACGGTTGGGTTTGCTAATATATAAACAAGCCACAAATCAATGTTTATGTGAATATAGGTAATATTGCTTTATATGCATTGTAAGCTTTCTTAATACTATAAAAGGGAGCTAGAGAACAGGCTCGCTCTCCCTGCTGACTCTCTCTGCTGATTCACTGCTGACTTATTGAGTAATTGACTTCGTGTCTGTGAAAGTACTGTGAAGAGCTGCTGTGTATAGCGTAACTATCTGTGATAGTATAGATTTGTTTGTTAGCTGTAATCTTTGCTAATTAAGACAAAGACAGGCTAGTAAGAAGATTCCTTGTATTGACTGACTTAACGTGTATGACTTGGACTTCTTATTTGGACTTTGCTAATTCTTTGAGTAAACTATTTGTATATACTTTAAACGTATCTGTTTATTGACTGAATCATATAAACTCATATCAACTGCAACATCACGTTTCGCTGTTCACGTGCTTAAGAGCACAAATTCCTTAACAAAACCTATCTTTTTTGGGGGGTGGGGGCGGGGAGCTTGATCCCCAATTCTGAAATTTGATTTCAGATGCAAAGGGTTCGATTTTGCTTCGCGGATAGGAACACTCAGCAGAGTGCATGTTTCGCCTTCAAATTAAAACCAAAATGCCCACATGGAGTTCGGCTGGACCACAGGGGTGTCAAACTCAAGGCCTTGGGGGCCGGATCCGGCCCGTGGGGTGCTTAGAGCTGGCCCACGGGACCACCCTGGAAACAGCAAAGGACTGGCCCGTGGTGCCTCTGCCAGCAAAAATGGGAGCTCGGGAGGGCCGCGGGTGGCCTTCCTGAGCTCCGTTTTCACTGGCAGAGGGCTGCAGGACACCGTTGCAGCCAAAAACAGAGCTCAGGAGCCCGTTTTCACTGGCAGAGCACAGGCCACCACAGGTGCCCCTGACACGAGTGACGATCATGCTGGCCCTGCCCACCCTGGCCCCCCGAGGTCAAACACCACCCTGATGCGGTCCTCGCTGAAATCGAGTTTGACATCCCTGGGCTACACAGTCCGTCAACCCCTGCTTTCGTTCCATCGAACCATGTCAACCCCCAAGACATGTCAGGAGGGGGGGGAATTATTTCAACCCCCTTCATAGCTTTTAAACCCTGCCTAAAAACCGTCGCCGGCCGAGACGCCTCCAGGAAGCCTTCTGCTGCTGTAGACTTCCTCAGCCAAGTCTCTGCTCAGGGTTTGTCTCAAAGCCTCGACAGGTTTAGCTGCATTTGGAATCCAGCCAAGGAGAAAGGAAGGACGATGGTGGCGGCTGTGTTGTTTTGCACACACACACACACACACCCCAAAATCCTTCCCAGGTGCCTCCGAATGTGCTGGTGGCGCTCACCCCAACCTCCCCCGTGGGCCATTTTGCAAAACAAGCTGGCCAGGTCGATTTTTTTACATTTTCTCCTCTCCTTAATAAGCCATCTGCTCAATTGAGCAGAATGTGGTCCAGGAAAAAGTATTCCTAGCTTTGCTCTTCACCCCGGGCTGTTTATAGGCCGGCTAAACTACTGGCCTTGCAATTTGTTTTTAGCCCGAGCGATTTGAGATTTCCAAGTCCCAGTGACTCGGCGTGCATGTGGGCCAGACGCCCAGCCATGATGCCTTTTCCAGTCTTCTCCTGCCCTTCGATCGGGAGGAAGCGGCTCAGGGACGGGATGGACCCAGCCGCTGCCCAAGTCCTTCGAACCGCATCCCAAGAAGGAGCTAGCTGCCAAGGATGCTGGGTAAACCTGACAAGGTTTAGCCATTCTGGGTCCAGCCCCAGTTAACACACTGGCTTCTTCTGCACTAGTGCAGAGGAGAGCAACCAGGATGATAAAGGGTCTGGAAAATAAAACATACAAAGAGCGGTTGCAGGAACAGAGCTTGGCCAGTCTGGCGAAGAGAAGGACCAGGGGTGACATGATAGCAGTGTTCCAATATTTGAGGGGATGCCACAGAGAGGAGGGGGTCTGGCTGTTCTCTATGGCACCAGAAAGCCAAACAAGGAATAATGGATGGAAGCTGACCAAGGAGAGATTCAACCTGGAAGTGAGGAGAAACTTTCTGACGGTGAGAGCGATCAACCAGTGGAACAGCTTGCCAGCGGAGGTCGTGAGAGCCCCAACACTTGCGACCTTCAAGAGGAGACTGGACTGCCATCTGTCTCAAATGGTGTAGGAACTCCTGCTTGAGCAGGGGGTTGGACTAGATGACCTACACGGTCCCTTCCAACTCTAATAATAAATCAACAAATCCCAGTTCCCCTCCGCTTAAGGATGCCTGCAAGGAAAATGGAGGCCTAAAGGGAGGGAAGGAGGGAGGGGGTGTTTTACCATCCACCTTCACAGGTATCGATGGGCAGGCCGTCTTATTTATATCTCTCCGACAGAGCCCGGCTGGCTTTGAACAAGAGCCAAACGCTGCATTTTGCTAATGGGAAATCAGGGCTCCCCATCAGATTATTAAAAAGGAAACGTATCTCTTAACTTTGACTTGCTTCTCCCTCGACAACGAATCCCACCCGGGTGTGAATTTCCCCAGTGTTTCTCGCAAAGGGTAGCCCTCCTCAGCCTCTCCTTCCCCACCATCCCAAAGCCTTGGGGCCGATATCAAGTGGGGGGGGGGAAGCAGGAAAGCCGGGGCTCCCAGCTCCCCCCCTTTCTCTCAAGTGCCCCTCGACTGCGGCGGTGCGTAAGGGATGCTGGGCTTGGCGGCAATCCCGCCCGGCGCGGCGGCTCTCAAGATGCCCAAGAGATGCTGACGCAGCAGCAGCAGCAGCCGCCGCCCCCCCAAGACATCGCCTTCTGCCCAAGCCAAGAAACCGCCACCCGCAGATCCATTAGCTTCTCCTTGGGGCCGGGCTCACAGAGGCCGCTGCATTAAAAAAAATAAAAAATTCCCCACCCCCTTGCAGTCGAAGGGGTGGTGGCGAGAGAGGCTCACCTTCCCCATTCAGGCTGAGCAAGGCAGCCCCACGTGTGGCAGATGGCGGTTCCTGGCTAGTCTTGGCTCAGACGTAACTCTACTTCCCCTCCCCCCCCATACACACACACGCTCCCCAGCCCAGCGGCAGCCAGGCGGGATGTGCGAGGCCAGAGCCAAAGCCGTCCCAGAAGAGTAAACAGTCTGCAAGGAAGCCATGAAAGGGCTGAGTCAACGGCTACCGGGATTCTCTCTTGTACGAAAAGGTCTCCCCTCCAAAACGTTTGAACACTCCGGCGTGACCCACACCCTCTTTCTCTGCGGAAGAAGAGCCCGGCTGGTTCCCATGCCGCCTTTCCCAGTTCCTGGGAATCGCTGGGCCGGGCCAGAGAGATTCCCATCAGCGCAGCCTCCTCCTCCTCCTCCTCGGGCTCCTTCCAGGGCTCAGAAGCTGCCTCTGTATGGCCGCGTGAAGAGAATCCAAGCGGAGCCAAAAATATTTCACGAATGAGACAGGAGAGGAATTCGCCCGAAAGCGCTCTCAATTACCCGCTCAAGCCTTGCAACGTCTCCTTTCCAGGCCAGAAAAGGACTTTTCAAAGAGAGCCCCCACATTAGGCCGTGATGCGGGGGGATTCCTTCCTTCCTCCCCCCACACACAAGCTGGCAACAGGCTTTGTGAATCCTCAGAAGCCCCCCTGGGTGCCAACGCCCCATCTTCTTCTAAACCCCACACTGGCAGAGGCTCTCCCAGAGAAATGCCGGACAGGACTGGGGAGCGCTACTTGGGGGAACTGGGGGAGGGAAGGGCGCCCTGGGGCAGAGGAGGGAGGGGCTGCTTGGCAGCAGCACCGGGGCCACCAAGGTGGCTGGCACCCCTCCCTTGGCAAGCTCTCCTTCCTGGATCCAGCGATGCCCAAAGACACCTCCCCCTGCCAAAGAAGGCATATTTGCATCAGCGGGAACCCCTGCCTATCCCAGATAGCCCCCACCCAACAGGAGCCTCTCTCCCCAGGTGGGGTGGGGGGCTAGCGGGTTCAAACCGCTGGAGGGTGAGAAACGGGGGAAAGAGGAAGCGTTGGGGGCGGGAGCGTTGTCAGGAGGGCCTACGCAGCAGCGTCACACCCAGCTTTGCTCATCGCTTCGGAAGGAAGCCCCAGCCCTCTTCTGTCACCAGCCCCACCAGCTGAGATGACAGGAGAGGGAACCCGGGGTGTGGCAGGGCAGTGGCCCCGTTTGTCAAGTCACACGTGGGGCTGCCACCGGTCTGCCTGCGCGGCAATGGGCCTCCCCTTCTTTGCTTGCCCAAGACCTGCCTCTGCCCCCACCTGAGCAGCCCAGGAGTTTTGCAACCACGGCCTGCCCCACGTGCTCGAACACGGCGTCGGCTTTTCTCCCAATTCCTCATGGCAGCCCCATCCATCCCATCGCTAGCCACCCCCAACAGGGCTGTTCACTCCCGCGGGGGTAGGTGGGGCACGGCACGGCCATTCCTTTACCTGGCACTCCTGGAGTTTAGGGGACATTCAGAGTATGGGGAAAGGTGGGATTATAGTCCGTTGAACCCCACCTTGGGAAAGCTGCCTTTTTTTTTGGGTGTTTTTTTTTAAATTTTTTTAATTTTTTTCACCAAACATACACAAATATACATACATATACCATATCATCAAAACATCCATAGTGATACATTTCTATCCAAAATATCATAGACATATCTCCTTAGTTGCTCCTTTTATACTTTTATCTCCAGTCTGCTTACCTTCTATATTTCATACTACTCCCCTCCCTCTATCTCCCTCTCTCCCCTCTACCTTCTTCCTTCCTCCCTCTCTCCCTCTTTCCTACTTCCCTTCTCTCCCTCTCCCCTTCCTTTCTACTTCCTCTTCCCCCCTCTTATCCTTCCCTGAGTACATCATAATCATAATCCATTCTACGGTTAGCAAACTGGTAATTCAGAAACCCTAACTTCCTTCCAACGTCGGAGCTATTTCTTAACCTTGTATCTTTCCCTTTATCTATACTTCTATATTTAATACGTTCTACCAGGTATATCTACTGTTATTCTAATGCTGCCTCCTTCCTCCTATTTTTGTCGCTTTTGAAAGGCAGCCTATGTCATGTCTGTACAAAAAAATGAAGCCGCTTTAAATACCTAAAATAACTACCATTTGTTATTGCAAAATCAAAACGGTGTTCAGAATAGCGCACCGATCAATGAGC